>JAOUQT010000026.1:21630-32612 GCA_025769995.1 Xyliphius kryptos | reverse complement strand
AATTATCAAAATGTAAATCAAAATTATTATCCCATGGAGGTCTCTAAGTTACATTGTGTTGTTTAAGCGTTCCCTTTGTTTTTTTGAGCAGTGTACATTAACAAAGGCTTTTGACAGATGTTATAAAGCGTTATAAATACTTTATAAAGCTTTCTGAATGCGCTTATAATTCATTATGAGTACCAGATTCATAGAAAGTGTTACCAAAAACTTTTATCTTATTTGTCTTTACAGTTATCATATTTACAATGTAATGTCTTATCTCATTGTGTTGCATTTAATCCTGTACTATAATTTATATAAACTATTATTTAAACTATAATTTTAATAAAATAACTATAACAAACTATAATTTAATCCTATCCTATAATGACTCATACTAATTCAGGGGGGTATGTTTTCGGGCACTGGGCAAATAACACAGGAAAGGCCGTCAATCCGTCACTGGACACACACTCACTCACACACACCTACACCCACACTATATGGGGAACTTTCGAGGATTCAAACCTGGATCCCCAGCACTGAGAGGCAAACGTGTTAACCACTAAGCTGCCGTTTCGCACTTTTATGGTAAGATATTTTGTATAAATGTTTTATTAAAATGATTATTGTGGAAGCAGTTTGATAAAAGCCCTTTCAACCTCCAGCATATTTGCCACTCATAGAGGAAAAGTCCCCCCACTGCGTCTTGGTCCTCATGAAGTTACAGCTCTAAAAAAAAAAGACCTTGAATTTTTTATTTCCACTTTTTCTCTAGCTTGCTCTTTTTCGGTTTAAGCCTTAAACCAATTAATGCTGCTCTGAGGCAACTTACTATCGTAAAAAGTGCTACATAAATAAAGTAAACTTGAACTTTGCACCAGTGCATGAAATAATAAATATGATTGTATTCAACATGCCATACTCCACAATCATGGAAAAGTATTTAAAAGAAGTCGAAACAGTTATAAATAGAAACAGATGGGATGGAAGGGGGTGTATGATTATATGGTGTCTGCTTACTTTGACCATTACATATTTCTGCAAAGCACTGTTGTTCAAAGCAGTAATTCAAATATACTTCTAACTCGTCCAGTTTACTTGATGGTGATATTGAATAATAACAGGAACATTGATAATCACTTGAAATCTTTATTGATTTTTAGCTTTGCTCATTGTTGGGTTTGCAGTTAGATGCTTTTCTTCTTTAAAGATTCCTTACAGGGTCTGACTGATGGACTGGGAGGAGGAGCTGACCACCTTACCATCCACTACTTCCTCCACCACTGTCACAACCTTGCGCTTGGTGGTACTGGATGAACTCCTGGTGAACAAAAGCCATTGTTAGTCAAGGAACTATATTGAATCTGGATTATATTAAACCAAAACCTATTAGCTTTCTTCTATTCAAACTACACCATTCAAAACTGCAATGCCTACTGACCCGCTAGCTTCTCCATCCAGGAGTCTTCTGTATTCTGCAATTTCCAATTCCAATCTGGTCTTGATGTCTAGGAGCATCTGGTATTCCTGAGACTGCCGCTCGAGATCAGCACGGAGTTGCACCAGCTGCTGTTCTAGGCTTAATACCTGTTTCTGGTAGCCAGCTAACATGGATGCGTAGCGTGCCTGCGTGTCTGCTAGCTGGTGTTCCAGCGATGATTTCTGTTTGCAAATGCAGAAACATATTTGGTCTATGTATTTAGAACATAGTGAGTGGAGTACTAATATTAGCATTTTTGTTAGTTTAAACAACATTCTTATAATTCTATTTTCAATCACTGTGCCGCTACCAATGTGCCATCATAGATCATCAGATGTGCCGTAGGAAATTGCCAAGTGTCACTTTAATGGTTAAAAAATATTTCTAATAAATGTCACTACAAATGATTAGGTGTTGTTGAGTGTGTGTGTCTGTGCCAAAGTGTTGGCTGATCGGTAGTCTATTTAGGATTGGCTATGACGATCCACCATAGAAACCATTTAGAAAATAAAGCTACTTCAATATTATCCCCATTTCCCACACCATATTATGTGAGATGAGCTTTTCAAGTATGACTACTGTAAAAACTAAAAACAGAGAGACTGAGAGCAGTTGAAGAAAAGCTTTGTGTGTGCCTCTTTTCAATCCCTGCCAGGATATCAGCTTTGTGTTCATCTAAACAGGCACAGACAGGTTTCACACTGAGGAAATTCAGACATTATATGGTCGTCATATGTGCTGCATTAAGCTACAATGTGCCATTTAGTAACTTTTTTGGATGGTTATGTACGGCAGGATTTTTTTTGGCTCAAAAATGTTAAAAAAAACACTGTTGTATACCATGCTGAGTTGAGATTGTAGCTCGATTTCAAGGCCTTGTAATGTTCGCTTGATTTCCGTAATTTCTGATTTACTGGTCTGAACTGCTTCCGTGCTGGCGGCGACTTCTTTGTTGAGATCTTCACTCTGTGAAATAGAATGTTTGCCCCATTAAGACCTAGTCACAAACAAATGATGACATAGGTTGACTCGAAATTACTCTATAATAATAACTACGTGTTCTTACCTTGGAATGGAACCAGGCCTCAAGATCTCTGCGGTTTTTGGCGGCAACTGCTTCATATTGTTCACGAATATCAGCCAAGATTTTGTTCAGATCTTCCTGTGGTTTGGCATCGACTTCTACGTGAACCTGTCCGCTCATCTGGGTTCGTGCAGCGAGAAGGTCCTGCAGACACGAAACATTAATGAGATAACAATACAATGCCAATTGTGCTTTTTACATCTTTTTTTATGAATCTTTGACATAATGACATCAACCAATATATTATTAAGTACCTCCTCATGGTTCTTCTTAAGGAAGACCAGCTCTTCTTTCAGACTCTCAATCTGCATCTCAAGGTCGGATCTTGCCAACGTCAGCTCATCCAGGACTCTCCTCAATCCTGCAATATCGGCCTCCACTGACTGTCGCATTGCCAGCTCGTTCTCATATCTATAAGAAATATAAACATTCAAAATGTTATGTGCTAGTACTGCTTTACTATGCCATTGTATTAGTAGGCAAAGCAAGTGGCAAAGCTTTATCAAACATCGATAAAACTTTTATTTAAACTTTTTCGCTGTGTTTTGCTTTCTTTTAGGTAATAATTTAATACTTTTTTTTGCAAAATAAAGATATACCCACGGTTAGCCTATTTACTTTAGCATTAGCCTACTGTGACAATATCTTGATGCTATAATTTACTATAGTGGCAAAATCAATTATTTGACTTTAATTGTCTTTGCATTCAATGCTAGCTAGATTTGCTAGTTTTGATTTACCATAGACCAGTTCACTGGTGGGTCAGCGGACTTTATTACTGAAAGTGATTTCTGAACAGAATGTTTGATTGACAATTGGTTGTTCATGCTTTTTTAAAAGAACTTACTTGACTCTGAAGTCATCAGCAGCAAGCTTGGCATTGTCGATGCTGAGGTAAATGCCACCGTTGACACGTGTCGCATCCTGGATCTAGGGAAAAACATTTATAAATATGATGAAAGAGTAGACAAAGAAAAGTTCATCTGTGTTTCTGATGTAACTGAACCCTACATACAGGTAAGTGTGTGAGTGTGAGAGACAGAGAGTCATGCAGAAGGAGCAACTTTTGTGCTGTGTGTTTTGTATACTTATAAATGGTGGGTGTGGTACTTGGTGTGTGTTCATGCTGTGGGGTATTGTGTTAGCCAAATACAGACAAGGTTAAAGCCAATTCATGACCTTAATCCACTGCTTAGTATATATAACAATCACTCAAAAAGAGTTGTTAAGTAATGATGCTCTCCGCTCATGGTTAAATAATATCTTAGTTTATCTGATATTTATTAATAATGCATCATTGGTAAAGCTTGTTTACATGTGCAGTAACATTGTTAAATTTTTCTGATAGTATTGATATACATGTTAATATCATGTATATATACATTTTTTTTAATTATTTTATTTTATTTTATATTTTTCATTTACTTATTGTGACCTATGACCTTACATTTAGTCATTTAACAGACGCTTTTATCCAAAGTAACTTACAGAATTAAGTATCATACAGAATACCAGGAGCAATAAGGGTTAAAGGCCTCCACGCCCTCCTACTAAGCTACCACGCCCTCCCACTAAGCTACCACGCCCTCAAGCTACCTTAACCCACCTTTATATTAACATTGAATTAATTATAAAACCGTGATACCTACTTTGGTGAATAAGGATATGGTGACCTGCTTTATATTTCAAAGGACAGACTGTGGGCATACCATTGCGATGAAGGTTTTTATTTTAAGTTGGAACCCTACTCCAACCGATAACTGAAAAGTTATCCTAAAGATAATTGGTGCTCTATTTTGGATGATAAAGTATTCTGCAGAAAATAAAAGCTGAGCGTATGGGGACATAAATTAGTTAAGAAGGCAACAATGGCATGGAGGGTAGATGTTTATAAAAAACAAAAGGAAAAGAGGAGACATATTGGATATAGCAGTAATATATGGCACATAAATGACACACCTTGCTAATAATAGCTGATAGGGGTTGCACTTGACAAGGGATTTGTAAAACAAAAAAGGACACTGTTATAGGAGTGTATTGTTTAAGTTAGGGGGCTTTGGTTTGATAAGAATGGTACAAAATAGTGGGCAAGTGCAAAATGTCACTTTGATTTAGTGTGGTTAACCTGAACAAATAGGGTCAAAGAAGAGGTCTTAGGAAACATGTTTGTAGTCCTTACAATTATAAACATAACAGAGAAGAATATTGTGGGAAACATCATTGTAAAATAAGGACTTCATAGTACTGAAGTTGTTGGTAATTCTACCTTGAGATAAAATAAGAAACTTCTCACTAACTTAGTGAAAATAGTATACAGATGTGGTTACCAGGTGTAACCTCAGGTCATTGAGATGTTTTAGCCTGTAGGTGAAATATATGTAGGGGAGGATGGTAAAGTGTGCAAGTTAGGGCCTTACCTTTCCCTGGAGTTCAGCGATGGTGACAAAGTAGGCACTGTAGTCACGGGTTGAGGGTGATGTCTTGTTCTCAAGGAACTGGCGAATCTTCAACTCAAGGTCAGCATTGGCCTTTTCCAGAGTACGCACCTTCTCCAGGTAGGATGCAAGACGCTCGTTCAGGTTTTGCATCGTCATCTTCTCATTGGCTGAGACGTCGATGCCACCTCCAGCACCCCCTCCGAAGCCACCACCTGCTCCCCCTCCGAAGCCACCACCATAGCCACCACCTGCTCCACCTCCGAAGCCACCACCATAGCCACCACCGAAGCCACCTGATGCAGAGGAGCCAAGGAGTGCTGGGCCGCTGGAGATGCGCACATAGCCACCTGATCCGTGCACACTCGCAGCTCTACCACCACCACCACCACCCATGCGGCCACCGCCTGACATGCGCATGGATCCGCTGGATCCACCAATCATGGAGCCACCTGATCCATAGCTGCTTCGCATTAATGATGTCATGGTGATGGAGGAACAAAGATCAAGTTAGCGAGGAACCCAGGTGTGGATGAGTGAGTGAAGAGATGTGGACAAGGGCCTTTTTATTGAGAATGGAGAGAGGGAGTGGAGAGAAATGAAGAGCGAGAGGGAGGGGTAGGATTAAATAACAATGTGAAGAGGATTTGACCTACACCCACTCCTCAAGGCAAATGAACACAAAGTTCGGATACACACTTTTTTCTCTTTTTCAAACACACACACACACATACACACAATTACAAGGTTGTATACATAGCACAGTCTGTTCCATCAAGTGATAGAGATGTTTTTAAATATGTCACATAGCTCTGTGAAGGCTGCAGAACCACACCCAGTGAGGATTTGGGTGAAAATATCAGGTTCAAATGTTCACCACACACACACACACAAACACATATTCAGAGATAGAAGAAGAACAATTTATAAAACTATCCATATTTTTTGCATGCCAGTGGAGTACTGACATGTTTTCATGGACCTGTGCAGGGGGACAATAATGCAGGAGGTATAGATTAACTATATTTTCAATTATAAATTACTTAAAACAAATGAAAAAAAATGAATAGAAAAATTGAAATGCTTACGGAGAGCATGCAATGAATGTTTGTTAAATGCTTAGAAATTATCAACTAAACTCTGCTGAATCTGTTTTATAGTGGACACGTTTTAAAGTTCCTATTACATAATAATGTTAATAATTATTATATATTATATTTATTTTCATATACTTATCAAGTATGTGAATACTCTCTGTTTGGCTGCTGGGACAGCTACAAGTTTCTTTTGTAAGATTGTATTTCAACTTGGCTAGCCAGATCTCTTTTTATGTAGAGTTTGTATGTTTTTCCCATGTCTAATTGTTTTTTTATGAGTGAAAATGTGAATGTGAAATGTGAATTACCCCTATATGTTAAAATATATGAGTTACTGTGTTTGTATTTGTATATGTCTTATGCAATAAATCGGCAACTAGTCTATAGTCGTTCGCCTTTTTATGACCTGGTGAGAGCTGAGATTGGCTCCAGCATCCTCTGTGACGAATTAAGATAAGCGACTTAAAGAATGAATCAAGGACTTAAAAAAAGTTTATGCCTGAAAATAAAACCTGCACAAACAAGCAGACACATGCACATTTATAAATGCAGCAGGAACCACACCCTTTGAATCTCTACTTCTTTATATTATGTAATTTAAAAAAATACAGGGCAATTTCACTCTTGCAGATTTCAGGGCAATTAAATTTCTAGAACAGAATGTTAACAGAATGTAAAAAATATACAAAAGTGAAATATTTTGTTCACACACATACATACTTAAAAACACTGTACAGCTTTAATGTTCCAGCTTATTCAGAAATAAATGACTGCTAATGCAAAACACACATTTATTGACAAAATAAATGTATTCATTCATTCGTTATCTTTTGCTTAATCCTTTACTTGGCTCGTAGTGGGCTTCTTCATGAACATCCAGGGGAAAACGTGTCTGTGCTGGGCAGATACACCCAGGACAGGTTGCCAATCCATCGATGTTGACATGATTATGTAAAAATATTATTTATACTATACAGTAATAGTTACTTTATACTCTGATTAATTATAAATTATAAGTATCAGTCAATCCATGAATATTTATACATAAAAATAATAAAATCTTTCGTTTCTTCAATTTAAGACATTACATTTTAGATTTTTAGAAAACCCACATACTGTACACACAACTTACACTCACATTTTTTGGTAGTAGATTCTAACCGTAAAGGATTTGGATGCAGATCTGTTCAAGTATATATGACGAGACTCTATGGTTAAAGAAAATGTCACATCAAAAGATGTTGTGCATCACTCACTATACTCCCACCACTCACTGCTTATATTTGTCACTTGAACTCTTAGCGCAATTTTCAATCACAGCAATTTATGTTCATAAACGAACACATTTTTTCTTGTTCATTATTTTTTTCTTTATGACTGGAATCTCTGAATTATAATCATAATTATGTCGCACAGATGTTACGATTTCCATGGTGCCAGAAAGTGGAGTGAAGTACACGCGCACACACAACCAAGCCAAGAAACAGGTTACTTGGAAGAGCATATTTTATCATAAAATAACGTGGAAGACACAAAAGGACCTGAAACCAGTTGATGCGCTCTTGCCAAGGAGGAAGCAGGGCTGGATCATATAATAAAACGTAAACTAAAGAAACCAATAATGAACGAACAAATTAAATCAAAACAAAGTCCGATCAAGCAAGTGCCGTACGGCCTGACATCAGCAAGCGCCACTAAAATAAGTCAGACTATGGCAGTCATAAATTCATTCATTCATCCATCATCTTCCACTTATTCCATGAGGGTCGCAGTGGGGTTTCCCCATGCTTATCTCGGGGAGAATGTCTCAGCCGCTGGGCAGATACACCCAGAACAGGGCGCCAATCTAATCGCTGGGCACACACTCACTCACACAGCCGCACACACATACAGGGAAATTTAGAGCACTCAATTTACCTTGAATCCATGTTTTTTGAATGTGGGAGGAAACCGGTGAACCTGGAGGAAAATACCCGAAATGCATTGAATAAGAAGGTGTGTCCAAACTTTTGACCTGTACTGTATATGAATGAATATGAAAGTGGGTTTTTAAATTTAAAAAAAAAAAAAAAAAAAAAAAAAAAAAAAACATTTATTTTTCCAATAAAAAGTAAGATTAGACCCAAAATACCAAATATGGGCATAAAAAGCGCTCTTTTAAGCAAAGCTGCGCCAGGCCGAAGTGACAGGGGTCATTACTCACAGTACTTCATGGTCCCAAAAAAGGATGGTGCCCTCTGTCCGATTTTGGACTTAAGAGTTGTGAACAAATGTATCTGAGTAGGAGCGCAATGTACAGGAAGACTGACCAACACTTCATCTCATTGGCCCCCCTCACATGAGGAAGCCCATCTCTAAACAGAGATTATCACACTGGTAGGTCAAAGCCATTTTGACAGCGTACTTTTTCAGAGGGCTGCCAGCTCCTACAGGTTTAAGAGCGCACTCCACCAGGGGCATGTCTGCATCCTGGGCGTTCTTTCAAGAATCTTGGTAGAACATATCTGTTCAGCAGCAAGGTGAGCGTCCCCACACATTTGCACGATTTTACCGTCTCGATGTGTCCGTGGTGGCACACGAACATGTGTGCCCCAACCTGTTCACACACATCTGTTTCCCCAATCATACGGACAGTACAAGGGTGGGGCAGGAGCAGTGGGATGTATCCAGCACCACCCCTGCCTGGGGGGATTATTCTTTCTGGCTTAGACATCACTGTGAAGCGTATGCAGCGCAATCGGGGAGTCGTTAGGATCTCCCCATAGGTGGATCTTGAACCAAGATGATGAAAGAGAACAAAAGGTTGTAACCGAAAACACTGTTCTCTGAAATCAAGTGGAGAGATCCACCAAGCGCGCACCACTTGCAGCACGGAAGCAATGTATGGTTACTGAATTAGAGCACGACCACTGGTGTTTCATATACACTCTGAGGGAGGTGGGGCAGCCTCTCCACAGTGGGCACTTGCTCTGTTTGTCAAGCCAGACTTGGTGCAATTGGATGCTTCCATGAGGTTGGAATCGGATTTCCCTCCCCATATGTGAATCTCTCCACTTGATTTCAGAGAACTGAGCAACAGAGAACATGCTCTTCTGCATGGTGTTCCTCTGAAAATTTAACTTAAGGTGTTCTGTATGTTTGTACGCTTTTGTGTCTGCCCTATAACAGACCGGCAACCTGCTTATAGTTTTTTGTTGTCTTTTGCACTACATTTACATATAGTTATTTAGCAGACAGTTTTATCCAATGCGATTTACAAATGAAAGAACACACAAGTCAGTAGTTAAGGAGAAACCAGCTCGTTAAACCTGATCATTATCTGACCAGGCTTATATATATATATAGTTTTTTTTTTTTCATTGCAAGTGCATGTTGAAAAGACGTGTTTTGAGATGTTTCTTAAAAATGTTGACAGAATAGCACAGCGGCTAAGTAGCTTGTTCAGATGGCACCAAACACATATCTTGCAACCTAATATGGATCATAAAAATATCTGAATGTATAAATCATGTCTAAAGAATTAAATATAAACCTTGTGCATGAGTGTAAATGTCATTATCAATCTGAATCAATAAAACAAGATATGGAAAATATTTATATTAAAATCATTTTATATTCAATTTGGTTGTGATTTTATTGCCTTGTTTCAGTGTTTAATGGTTGTACTTTGTTGCAGTAAAAAAGAGTGAGTTGAATTATGTGAGTGGGAAATATGAGCAAAAACTCTGCACTCTCACTGAAGAATCTTAGCGCCCAAGGTAAAATTTCAGCTTGTTCTGACTTCTATACTCACTTCATGCCCTTTCATGTTTGTGTTGAACGTGTTGTGACTTTGCTACATAGTTCTTGGCTTACTCACCCTCAATTCAGTTGCAGCGTTATCACCTTATAAGCACCTCATCTTTTTATTAATGAAACAATTAAGTTATACTGTTCTGGGACGTTCCACAATTAGCAGTTTGAAGTGGCAGTACGTGCATTTCACACTTATAGTTTCAGTAATGATTCATCTGATCATAATAATAACGATCTCCCAATGTCTGCATGGGTTTCCTCCACGTTCTCTGGTTTCTTTCCACAGTCCAAAGCCATGAATTAAAGGTAAATTGGCTACTCTAAAATTGCTCCATATAGTGTGTGAGTGCATGTGTGCCCAGCAATAGATTGGTACCCTGTCATGGGTGCTTCTACCCAGCGCCCGAGACATTTTCCCCTGGATGGGCATGTGCAACCCCACCGTGACCCTCGTAGAGGATTAAGCGGGAGATAATGAATGAATAATGGTGACTCCGTCAGCAAGTAGTAACCCCTTTAACAGAATCTGGTTATCAAGACAAATTACCTTCTGTTTTAATATTACACCCAGCAGTCTGCAGTGTCCCACCTAAATTTCTGGGTTGCAGAACATAGCCTTACCATCTAAAATCAGACATGGTTTTATTGGCTTCCTAATGCTATTTTTGAACTAGCTTCATCCAAAACGAAGTCTGGTGTTGTAGTGTAGAGTAGAGTAGAGTGAGTCAGTGTAGGTAATAAATCTTCACTCACTGGAGGCTCAATAAATAATCTGAGCTAACAAGGAGTGATTCACAGTGTAGGTTATTGTGGGTTTAAGTGGATTTACTATTACAGAGCTTTCACACTTTTACTGTTTACCCATCACTTGAGTGTGATTTCACAGCTACATTTTTTCCTAAATCAGCTGTATTTGGAGGAGATTTAAGCCACGTTTTATGACCTGTATTATCATTTCCATCAAAGGGTGGCATGATGGCTCAGTGGTTTGCACATTCGCCTCACAGCACTGGGATTCCAGGTTCGAATTCCAATTTGGGTGAAGTTCAATGCTCCCACCTGTCCACATGGGTTTCCTCCGTGTTCTCTGTCTGAGGAACCCCCCA
>JAOUQT010000025.1:11118114-11137831 GCA_025769995.1 Xyliphius kryptos | reverse complement strand
TCATGAGGGATACTATGGGGATATTTCATGAGGGATACTATGGGGATATTTCATGGGGTGAGTCTGATTAAATGATCATAACTCGATAAGGAATGTATCAATCGATTAGATATTTATACAGCTTACATGGTAGATCGGTTTCTAACATTAAAAGTTTAAGAATGTTATCAGACAGAGTTTTGAAAAGTTTTGATTCATTAAACAAGTCTTCTTCGTACAGTGAAGCTAGAGCGCTTTGATTCTCTATATCGCAGGGTGTGAATTTTCAAGATCTGTAATTTGACGTGACGGGTCAGACTGGCACTAGGTCCGATCATGTCAAATTGTGTGTTTCTAGCTCAGGAAATCACTGAGTTATGGCAGTTTATAAATCTCCTCAATGATAAGGCAAATTTTGGGCACAAAAACGGGCACAGCGGACACCCGGTCAAAGATATCTGTTAAATGTACACTTCGCACATACATTCCCGGTCGTTTTGATATGTGACCCGTGCGATCCATCATTACCTGTCGGAGGAGAAACGCGCGTTCAAGTGGGTGTAATAATAATAATAATAATTATTATTATAATAATAAATCGAAGAACAATATGTGTGTTGCGACACACATAATATGTATAATTGTAATAGTGGACGTGTGTAATAATATAGAAGTTTATAATAGTAAAAGTAAAGCGTATAATATTAACTGAAGTGTGTAGTAATTTGGGACACAGCAGGAGATCCTAAATTCATGCCGTCACGTCTATTCCCCGCTTCCACTTTCAAGCAGCCGGAAGTAGGATGTGATGTGAAAAACTCACTCAATTTTTGTTTTTTTCCCCCTTTGTGTGTGTGTATATGTGTGTGTAACGCGGCGAGAGGCAAAGAAATAAACCTTTTCGATTCGACACAATGGATTAAAGAGTTCGTATTGTTTTTACCCGGATGTTTGACGAAAAGTGGAGGCATTAACAATCAGGTAGGTAAACGGGTATGTTTAGGAGAAATAAACCGGGACGAAACAAAGTATTTGAGGCGATGGGGACTGTGTACTTTGGCCTTTAGTTTGGTCGGAAGTTTTACTTGATATGGATTTTCGGTGAGTTTTGGACTTGGTAAATAGAAATAAATAGTAATAAAATGTTTACACTTTTCACACAGCGTTAAAGGGGGATGAGTTTACCGGTTAAACATTAATAATTGTGCTAAGCTAAAAGCGGTTTTCTTATTTTCGCGGGTGTTTGATGAATTAACAATTTGGCAACACAGTATATTAAAGTGTTTAATTTTATAACGGCAGTGAGATATTTTAGCAGTTTACTGTGAAAAATTATTTTAATACAACAGTGTATATGTGTCAGTTATATGTTGGTATGTTAATAAAGACATCAACATGTTAAATAACAGACCACATGTCAACATTACACTAACAACGTGACGAAGGCTGCTGGGTTTTGCACGTGAACATTGCAATTAGCATGTATGTCAGGCAAAGTCTCCACCTCGGAACAATGAAGTTTAGGATAAATATTATTCTACATACATCGTATCTGTGTGTGTGTGTGTGTGTGTGTGTGTGATTAGATCTGAGTGTATTGAATCTACTGGACCCTCAGGGAAATTTTTGACAAGTTACATTTCTGCCCAGAGGGAGTGTGTATGTGTGTGTATGTGTATAGATTACACGTTCCTACATGTTTTAATAGTCTCTCCTGCTGACTGGAATTTGGGTCGATAGGCTATTTATGCATTTATGTTTCACACAGTTCAGATTGTGTTCAATGTGTGTATCTGGATTAATGTCTGATGTGATAAACAGCGGACTGGGATCTGATTTGCAGATTTTTAAATAATAAAGACAAAGTACTTTTTAATAAGTGTTTAGTTGGTTAGCTTTAGTTCAATATTAATAATAATAATAATAATAATAATAAGTGATACTTTATTGATCCCCGTATGGAAATTCTTTCTCTGCATTTAACCCTGAACACCTGGATGGGATGAACATGGGTTGAAGGGCTGAACACGGGGAGCAGGTGGGGGTTGGGTGCCTTGCTCAACGGCACTTCAGCCATGACTTGTTTACAGTGGGGTTTGAACTAGCGATCTCTTGGTCCCCAGCCATTTACCCTATCCATTAAGCCATGGCTGACCCCAAAATGATCGTTGTATACCACTGTTTAGAAGTGAGTAGTGTTTGAGCATGGTTTTCTGGAGGATTTTTAGAATGTGTGCATGCTTATAAATTTGAGTGACATCCCATTCTTAATCAGTATGGTGTAATATGATGTCTGCCCACTCTTTACAGTTATAATAGCTAAAACTCTTTTGGGAAGGCTTTCCACAAGGTTTAATTCAATTTAATATATACAATGTAATATGGCACTTTTTACAATGGATCATTCTCACAAAGCATAAAACAGACATTATATACAGTACAGAAATATTAAATAAGGTTCATTTTTATCCCTAATGAGCAAGGCAGGTGGCAACAGTGGCAAGGGAAAACTCCCTTAGAAACCCAAAGAGGGACATGACTCCGAAGGGAATCCCATCCTCATATGGGTTATAACAGATAAGCAACCCAAAAAATTGTCTGTAATGGAGTGTGTAAAATTGACCTATGGGGTGGTTCTTGCAGGTGTCTGAGATGAGGTTGGCTCAGCTTTCTCTCAGTGGGGGCGTGTGTACCTTAACAGAAAAAGAGAAATAACAGAGAAATGAATGATTAGGCATGATCATTGTAAATGATTCATTCAAGAACTGTTTATGATTGTGTATCTGGGAATGTTTGACTATTCTTCCAGAAGTGCATTTGTGAGGACAGAGGCAGATGTTGGACAAGAAGTACAGGCTCACAGTCATGTTGGAAGCGATCATCACCAAACTGCTCCCACAAAGTTGGAATCATTAAATGTCCAAAATCTTTTGGTATGCTAAATCATTAAGAGTTCCCTTCACTGGAACTAAGGGGCCGATACTAATTCCTGAAAAACTTCACACCACAATCTCCCTCCACCAAACTTTACACTCGGCTCAATGCAGTCAGACAAGTACTGTTCTCCTGGCGACCACCAAACCCAGACCCGTCCTTCATATTGCCAGATAAGAGGGAAGAGTGGTTTGTCACTGCTGAAAACAAATATCCACGGCTCTAAAGTTCAGGGGTGGTGTGCTTTACAGCAATATATCTGACGCAACGCATTGAGCTTTGTTATGTAAGTCTTGGATGTAGCTGCTCTGAAAGGTCAACCCATTCCCTGAAGCCATCTACTTAATGATCTTGGGATATTCTATGCTCCTCAGCATCCGCTGTCCATGCTCTCTAATTTTACATGGTTTACTACTTCTTACTACTACTTCCTGCCATTTCCAATTGCATTGCATTAGTAGCGAAGAATTCACTCAGCTCCTGAGAGCGACCCATTCATTGATCATGTATATAGAAGCAGTCTGCGTGCCTAGGTGCTTGATTTTATGAACCTGGATGGATGCATGAATGTTTTGACAATATAGTGTCATCTCTCCTGTGATGGAAAGAACAGAAGATTGTGTCTTGCTGCTTGTTGTGTAGTCTGTTGGTTCATACTTCACATTTCACACTCGACTCCAATTCTCTTCTGTACTTGTCTCTCTGTATCCCCACCCCCTAAAATATATAATTATCTCTGTTCCCATTTTTTTTTGTCCTCATCTCTTCATCCTCACCTCTCATGTGATTAGAAACTTGACACAAAAAACAGTGCAGTAAGAACAAAGCAAAAAATAAGTGTTTGTCTGTGTGTGTGTGTTAGGTGCAGTTATGGGAAAACAATACATTCTGATGATTAGGTGACTCTCTAAGTCTTTCGCTCCCTCTCCCTTTCTCTTTCTAAAGAAATGTAGTGTGTTCTGCATTGCGATACTCTGATGCTTCAACATGTTCCTGTTCCTACTGTTGGTCCTAAAGACTAAAGCCAATGCTCAAATAGACCCAGGTTAGATATCTCTTATATATATACACACACTCAAATACGTACATAAACAAACACATACACTTAAAACCTATGTCCTTTTTACCATGTGTGAACGTTTTTCCGCTGTATGACTTCAGTACTGTGTCGCTACCCTCTGGGTATGGAGGATGGCAGAATAAAAAATGATGACATCACAGCCTCCAGCCAATGGTACGAAACGACCGGGCCACAGTACGCCAGGTACTGGAGACATGCACACTCAGATGACAAACCTTTCTCAGTTTGTAGTATGTAACTCTCTTACTCTCTGTCTCTCATTCAATCTCTCGCTCTCTTTCTCTTCTGAATTCCTGTTTTCTCTCTTGAATTCTATGATGTAATATCAGTGATGCTCAGTTGAATATTTGTAATGAGAGATCAGTTCTTTCTCTCTCACTCTAACGTTCTGTCCCTCTCAGGCTGAACAGGGAGGAGGGTGACGGAGCTTGGTGTCCCGCCGGACAGCTGCAACCGTCTGATGTGCAGTATCTTCAGCTGGACCTCCATCAGCTGACCTTCATCACAGTGGTAGCAACACAGGGCCGGTATGCTCACAGCTCCGGAAACGAGTTTGCTCGCAAGTACCGGCTCTCCTACAGCCGAGACGGACATCGCTGGATCTCGTGGAAGGACCGCTTCGGAAAAGAGGTACTGAAAACGAGGGCTTCACGTAGTCACATACACATTCACACATTTAATCACTGCTTTAATCATTAAAAACAAATTTTCACCACCTTTAAATGGGTTGATACAAATCTGTACCTAATCAGTACAAACTTCACCTGATTAAATCCTATATATGGGTGTGGCCTAATATTTGAATGAGCGTGTATGTTGTATCATGTGCAGATTATCAAAGCAAACGTGAACGCGTACACCTCAGTGGTAAAAGACCTCCATCCTCCCATCATCACGCGCTACCTCCGTCTCATTCCCGTCACAGACGCTGTACTAACTGTTTGTATGCGCGTGGAGCTGTTTGGCTGCCCCTGGCATGGTATACACACAAACACACAAAAACACAAATGAAATACATTACTATGTAACAGCGGTTCTGTACTGTTCTGTATGTATAGATGGGTTAACGGTGTACAGCGCACCTGAGGGCCACACCATGATGGCTCCAGGATTTCCCATCACTCCCCTGAACGATTCCACCTACGATGGAGTTCAGGAGCGCAGGTACATACCGCACCATACTGTCGAGTGTGGCACTTCCGGTCATTTATCCTGTTATTTGCAGAACAATGTATATGAGCTAATCTAAAAACTGATTTCTCATCACTGCAGCTGAGTGTTTCCTTTCTTTCTCTCCCCTCCTTTCATTACACTTCCTTGCTCTCTGTCTCCTTTGTTTTATTTTTTTTTTATCTCTCTTCCGTACCCTTGCTAAACTTCACTCTCTTTTTCTTTCACTATCTTTCAATTGCCCACTACATTTCTCTCATCTTTATTATTTTTTTATTCTTTCCATCTTTCTAGGAAGATAATCAGCACCTTCTGACCAATCAGAACTAAAACTAGTAAACTAAAAGGAATTAGTTTTACTATTACTATTACTATTAATGTTTCTTATCTTTTAATATGTAGGAGAATGCGGGGTGGTCTGGGTCAGCTGACAGACGGTGTAATTGGTTTAGATGATTTCTCTCAGACGCATCGGGACATGCCATGGCCAGGGTATGACTATGTGGGTTGGAGGAATGACTCTCTTGGACCCGGTTACATTGAGATGGAGTTTCAGTTTGACAGACAGAGGAATTTCACCACAATGAAGGTGAAGAGAAATATAATGAAATATTTAAGAGGTCAGAAATTTTTAAGTTAATAAAAATTTCAGAGTATTCCTTTTCATTTTCTGTACAGGTTCACAGCAACAACATGTTCTCACGCGGCGTTAAGGTCTTTGCCTCCGTATCGTGTGTTTTCAAGCACCACCTGATTTCACAGTGGGAGCAGGACCCCGTATATTTTCGCACTGTTTTGGATGACCGGAACCCAAGCGCTCGCTATGTGACTGTGCCACTGGAACGCCGAGCAGCAACAGCCATCCGGTGCAGGTTTTACTTCGCTGACACTTGGATGATGTTCAGTGAGATCTCCTTTCTGTCTGGTATGCAACTTTGAAATAAATTCCAGCGGTTAGATTAGCTTAGTGTTTTAGCTTATCTGAGTGGGTCAGCTTTATTTTTCTGATCCGGTTAGCTCAGTTGAGCTAGTTAGCTCATTCATTCATTCATCTTCTATACCTGCTTAATCCTAGTTTTAGGGTCACTGAGAAGCCAGTACCCACCTGGCAACTCTGGGTGCAAGGGCCGGAACAACCCTAGACAGGGCGCCAATCCAGCATAAGGCATACACACAATCTCGCACACACATTCACACACTAATGGGCAATTTATAGATGCCAATTAGCCTATCTTGCATGTCTTTGGAATGTAGGAGGAAACCAGAGCACCTGCAGAAAACTTGTGCAAACACAGGGAGAACATGCAAACTACACATAGAAATTTCCAGAGTCATCCCACCCGGGACTCGAATCTGGGATCTTCTTGCTGTGAAGCGACAGCCTATGCGCTGCGCCACTCTGCCACCCTGATTAGCTCACTGTTTGTTTATTTGATCTAACTAGCACACCTGATCTTGTTATTGGAGTGGGTTAGCTTACCTGATCCAGTTAACTCATCTGGGCGGATTAGTCCACTTAGGTAGTTTAAGTGGCTTGTGCTACCAAAATGGTTTAGCTTATCTGATAGTCGACGTGCACTGTTTAGATAATCTTATACCGTTTAGGTGATCTGAATGGGATATGTAACCTGAGTGAGTCGTGTTACATGTGTGTGTTATATTACCTGAGTTTGTAAGGTTACCTGTCTGAGTGGGTTATGTTACTTGACTGGGTTATGTTAACTGAGAGGGTTAGTTGACCTGTTTGAGTTACCTGCCTGAGTGGGTTATGATTTCCTGTAACACAGCGACCAACCCGCTGCCAACCCTGAGGTCTCCAGCGATGACTTCACTGCCATTTGAAATGCAAAGCCGAGCCCCAGAGCTGACTACAGTTACAGCATTTACAGGTACGCAGTGTCACTTTGATGTGCACTGATAACCCACACTCCTCCACAATCTGACACATCTGTATTCAAATCAAATTATGCTCTGGAATGTATGTATGTGTGTATGTGTTTGTGTGTGTCTTATAGACTCTAGGACGGTAACATCAATGCCCCACCCATATGAAGAGAGCAACACATCAGTTTTGATTGGCTGCCTGGTGACCATCATCCTCCTTCTGTTGGTGATCATCATTCTGATTCTGTGGTGGCAGTTTGTGTGCAAAGTCATGGAGGTGGTGTGTATTGTGTGTGTGTGTGCATGGAAAATAAATAAAATAAATGAATGAAATGAATTTTCTAAGAAAAAACAGTCGCTCCTTTCTCTCTCTCCTGCGCTCACTCACCCTGTCTCTTTGACTGTCTTATTTCTCTTTCTCCCTCTCTTTCTCTCTCTCATGTCTGTTCTGTGTTTAGGGTCCGAGGCAAATCCTTGATGAGGAGGTGATGGTGCGTTTACCCTGCAGAACTGACTCACCCCACTCTCCACCACTTGACTCTCTGGACTCTCCGTACGAGAGAGTGTTTCTGCTGGACACACGTACACACACTCCGGGACGCAATCAGCTCAGAGACAAAGCCCCAGGTATATATACAGATACATTCCAAAAAATTTGACTATCATGGAAAAATTCCATTCAAAAAGTTGAACTTTCATAGATTATAGATCCAGGGCCCACAATTTAAATGATTTCAAGTATTTATTTGTTTATTTTTACATAATTCGGGCTTCCAGCTCATAAACCCCACGAAAACAGATTTCCAAAAATGTGAATAAAGAAATCAGCACAAACTACATAGTGGAAGGACAAAATGTGGCAGGAGAAGATGGACCAGAAAAAGAGATGACCATGATTATTAAAAAGAGAAGATTCAAGAATCTGGCAGAGATCCAGAATGAGTGGAATAAGGCACAGTTTCAAAAACACCACAATAAGAAGCATCTGGGAGATGGGTTAACTGTCAGGCTTCTCGGATCAAGCCACTTCTGAACACAAGCCAATGTAGGAAGCTTCTTAGCTGGGCCAAGGAGAACAAGGACTGGACCTTTGTTCAGTGGTCCAAGGTCCTATTTTCCGATGAAAGTAAAGTGTGCCTTTTATTCAGGTATCATGGTCCAAGGGTTTGGAGGAAGATGGATGAGGAACAGAACCTAAACTGCTTGAGGTCCAGTGTGTGAGTCATTCATGATTTGGGGTTCAATGTCCGGTGCAGGCGTTGGTAAACTCTTTTAAATCCAAGTCACCGCAACAGATTACCAGAATGTTTTAGAGGACTTCATGATTCCTTTTTCTGAGGATTCTCCTTCCACCTTTTGTTCCTCCACTACGTAGTTTGGGCTGATTTCTCCACAGTATTTACTAATTATGTAAAAAGTAACTAATAAATACTTGAAATCGTTTAGATCGTGGGCCCTGACTCAATAACCTATGAAAGCTTGAATTTTTAATGGAATTACGGAAATGAATCCACTTTTCTATGATATTCTAATTTTTTGGAATAGGTTTGTACATAACAAACAAGTTTCTCAACATGTCCGCACTTTCTTGTACTCTTTATGGGCTTTCTTCTTCCTTTTCTCAGGCTAAACTATCAAGTTCTTCTTTGCAGTATTTTTTAAACATGGATTCTTTCCATCTTTTTCTTGTTATTTCACTGCTGTTTCTTCTTCATTTGCTCTTACCTTTTCACGTCCTGTTTTCTGACCTCCACCTCACCTTTTGTTACTGTGGGGATGACCCTTGGGAGGGTAAGTATGATATATAAATAAATATATATACAGTATATATTTGAAACATTTTTTCTTTAGCTAAACACTATCTCTGTCTTTTTCTTTCTCTGTCTCGCCATGTAGATTGTGGTGGTAGTGGAGGCGGTTATGCCGAGCCAGACATTACCCAGTGTACACATCGGCAGAGTCTCCAGTCTAGTGTTCCTCACTATGCCGAAACCCTAATAGTGAAGCTGCAGGGTGTTACTGGGGGCAACACCTATGCCATCCCTGACCTCACTGCAGACTCCCTGGCCCGTAAAGACATCACTACCCCTGAGTTTCCAAGGGAACGCCTCATCTTCCGTGAGAAACTGGGGGAAGGGCAGTTTGGAGAGGTGGGCGTTTTCTCCAGCTCAATACAACAGTTAACTGTGTGAATGAGTAACCTTTGTGTTTGTGTGGGTAGGTGCACCTGTGTGAGGCGGAAGGTCTGGTGGAGTTTTTAGAAGAGGATGCTCCTCCTTTATATGGGGACAAGAGTTCGGTGCTGGTAGCAGTCAAACAGCTGAGAGCCGACGCCACAGTCAATGCCAGGTCTCTGTACTGCACAGTTACACATCAGATCAATGTCAGTGTTTTGACTCTGTGTCACTGTTTAGATTGTTTCTTGATTTGAATTGTCAGTGTTAGGGCTATGTCCAAGTTTGTCAGTGTTTTACATTTGTGTCCGTATTTTGATTCTATGCTGGTTTTTAACTCTTTGTCTCTGTTAGTGTTTGGTCCCCGCCTTAGCATTTCAGTTCTGTGCCAGTGTTTTACTGTGTGTCATTGTATTGACTCAGTATCTGTGTTTCAACCCCTTTTCAGTGGTTTGACACTCTGCAGCAATGGTTTGACTCTGTCAGTGTTTGGAGTCTCAGACTTTGGATCTGAGTCAATGTTTTGACTCTATCCATGTTTTACACTGTGAGAATTTTGAATCTAAGTTACAGTTTTGTCTCTGTGTCACTGATTTGACAGGTTGTAACTAGTGTATTAGTGTTTGACTATGTTAATGGTTTGACTTAGTATCTTAGAATTTATTCTCTGTGTTAGCTTTTAGACTTTGTGTTGATATTTTGAGTTTTTTCGACTTTCTCATTGTTTTCATTCTTTGTATGTGTTTTATCTTGGTGTCAGTGTTTTAGTGTCTGCATGTCAGTTTTTTAACTGTGTGTTGATTCTGTGTTAGAGATTTGACTCGGTGTTTTTTGTACTGTGTTAGGAACGATTTTCTGAAGGAGATCAAGATCATGTCTCGCCTGAATGACACAAATATCATCAGGCTTCTATGTGTGTGTGTGCTGTCCGACCCCCTTTGTATGGTAACAGAGTACATGGAAAATGGAGACCTCAACATGTTCCTCTCTCAAAGAGAGATTGAGAGTACACTCACCCATGCCAACAACATACCCTCTGTCAGGTACACCTCCTTCATGTGTCTTCATTTTCTCTTAATTCTATCTGTCCATTGTTGCATTTCTACTCAACTGAAAAATTACCACCGCCAATGTTTCTTTAGTATGATGGATCTGCTGCACATGGCTGTTCAGATCGCATCAGGGATGAAGTACCTGGCGTCCCTGAACTTTGTGCACCGTGACCTGGCCACGCGAAACTGCCTCCTCGACCGACAACTGACCATCAAGATCTCCGACTTCGGCATGAGCAGGAACCTGTACAGCAGCGACTACTACAGAATCCAAGGCCGAGCTGTTCTACCTATACGCTGGATGGCCTGGGAAAGCCTCTTACTGGTATCTACACACATCTTTCATTTATCAGTGGGAAACAGAAACGCATAATGAAATGAATGCAAGCAAATTGATGATAAAAATGTATTTAAACAATAAAGCTTTGTTCCAAAACTCCAGTTACAACAAATTCCAGTTACTGCCTCTACTCAATTTGAGATAAGGTGAATATGTAGCATGTTCTGTGTGCTTGTGTGCACAGGGTAAGTTCACCACAGCGAGTGATGTATGGGCGTTTGGTGTGACTCTCTGGGAGATCTTCACTCTATGTACTGAGCAGCCATACAGTCTCCTGACGGACGAGCAAGTCATCGAGAACAGCGGAGAATTCTTCAGGAACCAGGGGAGACAGGTATACACACATACATAAATAATTGTAATTGAGGACCAAGTAAAATGAGTAAGGGACCCATATTTGTCATTTCCTCCAAACAAAAAGATAATTAAGATGCAGTACATATGGAGCACCAGTAGAGAGTTAGCGTGCATTGACAACTACATAAAAGGATTGTGCATAGGAATCTTAACATAGGACCATGTAGAAAATATATAGAGCACTCCAAGAGCATCGGCCTAAATATCCTCACTTCCCAAAAATGTCCTCACCTGTGTGGTCCTCAGAATGATAGCAGCACACACACACACACACACAGTCAGGTGGGGATAGTGCTTGGCCTCACATCAAGAAGAACCTGAGTTCAATCCCCTGGCATGAAGTTTGCATGTTCTCCCCATGTTTGTGTGGGTTTATGCCAGGTATTCTGGTTTTCTCCAACACCAAAGGCATGCATGCTAGGTGAATTGGAAATACTTA
The DNA here is from genome assembly GCA_025769995.1 of Xyliphius kryptos. NCBI lineage: Eukaryota > Metazoa > Chordata > Actinopteri > Siluriformes > Aspredinidae > Xyliphius > Xyliphius kryptos. Next base: position 11,126,421 of record JAOUQT010000025.1, on the reverse strand, counting down.
ATTGTCATTAGTTATGTTTACATGCACACAATTTCATAATCAGATAAAAAATTGAGGGATTGTACATGAAATAATCCTAATATGACGAGTGTACACATGCACCAAGCTTTGTTCGGAATAGCAGCTTTTGATATGCGCAGTGTGTAATTGTAACACCAATCACGGAATTGCCACACATGTGCAGTCAGGTTATTTTTCAGTCTTAATCGGATCAAGTTTGTACATGGACGTATTTACCGAATAAGGGTCGGCATAAACTCTCCCTCTCATTCGGAATACAATTTCTTTCCGATTGAGCTTAATCCGATCAGAATCTTCTGAAAGACATGTTTATATGACGCATTTTAATTCCAGTCGGCCCTTTATTCCGAATATTTGTGTCCATGTAAACATAGCTACTGACCTGTATATGTATAACTTTATGTATAAGATGTGATTCTTGCATATGAGCGATTCTTGTTCCTGTACTTAAAATGTGGATTCATGCTGAAGATGACATTAAACAAACACAATGAGACCAGCCAATAAGATCATTAGAATGCAGTAAGCATGGAGTTCATATAGTGATATATGAAAGTGATATATAGAGCACACTGAGCATCACGATTTGATATCTGTTAAAAAAGAACTAACCTTTATGTGCACACCTCCAAAAAATGTCTCGACCTACTGTAACTCCTGTTTCATGCAGCACACTTGATCAAAATATGCTTGTCTTTCAACAGCATGTCTTTCTCTCTCTCTCTCTCTTACTGTCTTTCAGATCTACCTATCCCCGCCTCCACTGTGCCCCATCCCTTTGTATGAGCTGATGATACGTTGCTGGAGACGTGACATCAGAGATCGGCCCTCCTTCAACAGTCTGCACCAAGCCTTACAACTCCACTCGCCCCACTCCTGACCGGCATGTGCTTCAGCTAATCAGCTCCCCATCCAATCAGCTAATTAGATCCCACCCCATCCAATCAGTTCTGAGTGCAAGCTATGCCCATTTAATCAGATGATGATGATAAGAACTGGAAGAAGGACACCGTTTATGTAGAGCTGGTGGATGATGATGATGATGAGGAGGAGGAGGATGAAAGTGAGACATTTTCTGGAGCATTTTATAGCAACTTTCATCACTAATCATATATTAACATGTTGTGTCTCTGAGCCTACTTAATGCTCTCAGCCAAGTGGAGATGTGTGTGTGTGAGTCATTCCTGTGGTCTCATATTGCTCAGCACTACTGCCTGTGTTCATCTATTTGTGAGTTTGTCTGTATTTGTGTAAGACAGTCATCCCTGTGGTCAGATATTGCTCAGCACTACTGCCTGTGTTTATCAATGTGTGTGTGTGTGTGTGTGCGCACATGTGTTTACTCCCCCCTCACACTGGAGTTAAGAATGAGTGAAAAACCTTACTATAAATACAGTATATAGTTGTGTGTTTATGAATGTTCTACAGGTTTATTTGGACAGCAGAACTACTGTTAACTAAAGGAGTGATGAGCAATTTGTTCTTGTCTTAGATTTGCATTTATTTTGTAAGTTCAAGGTGTCAAAATATCCCCCTCCAGCAGTGCATCATGGGTAAGGATTAGAGCAGGAACATCCTGAGACACCTGATCAGCTCTGATGCATTAACCCAAAGTCAAAAACATAAGGAGCCAAAGCTTATCGCTCATGGCTAGTCACATGACTCTGTAACAGATGTTCACAGATGTTCAGTTTTAGAGTTGATCATTTTTTTTTTCAGATGACCTGTGTGTATGGTGGAGGTATGTACATAAGCAGAACATAGGTGTATAATGTATATACAGTATACAGGCGTTAAAGTGGACACATTTCTGAGATTCTTCTTTCCCATTAAATATCAGCTCTGACTCCACTGCTGGGTTTTTATGACCTCACCTATCATTATTGTAGTAATCTAATTCCTAAAGCATCTGACTCATTGTTTTCAAGAAGGAGCCTCCAATACCAGCACTTTATAGACTAAAGATGTATTTACCAATAAAAAGGAATAATAAAGTTGTAATGTTCATTATGGAAACAAAATATAAACTTAACTGGGAGCAAGGACATGAACAACCCTAGACAATGCGCCACTCCATCGTAGGGCACACATTCACACACTAAGGGCCAACATAGAAACACAAATTAAGGCTCATGTCCTTAGAATGCAGGAGCAGCAGAAGGCCCCAGTTCAATTCCAGGTATCCACTAAGTCATAAAACAGCTGATGTTCCCTCGAGCAAGGCTCCTAACCCCTGGTTGCTGAACCCCATAAAAGCTGACCACCAGGGCATTTCCCGTAAGTCTTCACCAGGTTTACACACACTATGGCTGGTATTTTGGCCCATTTCTCCAAGCAGATCTCATCTAGAGCAGTGATGTTTTTGAGCAACACAGACTTTTCAATTTACAAATTTTCTATGAGGTTGAGGTCTGGAGACTGGCCACTCCAGGACCGTGAAATGCTTTTTACTAGTGGTGTAATTGTGATCATTGGTCAGGATTGGTTTTACGCATCCAAAACATTGCCAGATCATAATGTGAGAGACTTACTGTGGTGACCCCTGGTAACAGGGAAAAGCCGAAAGATAAAGTCATGCTGAGAGACCCAGCCACATATTATCTTCAGTGCTCTCACTGATGGAGGTTTCTTATAAAATCTCACAATACATGGCCCCATTCTTCTCTTAACACGGATCATTTGTCCTGTCCCTTTTGCAGAAAAACAACCCCAAAGCATAATGTTTCCACCCCCATGCTTCACACAGTAGGTATGGTGTTCTTAGGATGCAATTCTTCCATCAAACATGACGAGTTGAGTTTTTACCAAAAAAATCTATATTGTGGTTTTATCTTCTGGATTATCCATATCCTCTCTGGCAACTTCAGATGGCCCTGGACACCTGGCACTGCAGGATTCGAGTCCCTCTTTGTATACTGTGTTACTGATGGTAGCCTATTTACTTTGTTCCCAGCGCTCTGCGGGTCATATATCAGGTTCCTTTGGATTTTTGCTCACCGATCTGATCATTTTGACACCACAGGATGAGATCTTGCATGGTACACACGGGCACGTGTGCATACACTAGTGATATTCAATACCACCGGTTTCCGATCCGATAAAATTCAGGCCGGTATTGGTGATACAGATCCGATACTGATACTTGGTGCAAACACAACTATATTATATAATCATCAAAAACTAATATAAAATGAACGTTTCCATTTGAATTCACTTGCTTCATTACAAGTTTTGTTAAGGAACACTAGCATATTTACTGTCTTCCACCTTAGCCTGGTCTGGAACTGGTCCCAATGTATTTTAAAATCTGCTGATATATTGGGATTTTCACGCACAACCGTCTACTGGGTTCACAGGGAATAGTCTGAAAAGAGAAGATATCCAATGAGCTGCAGATGTGTGGATGAAAATACTTTGTTGGTGTTAGAGGTCAGAGGAGAATAGCAGACTGGTTTGAGATGTTAGAAAGGTAACGGTAACTCAAATAACCACCTGAATGCGGAATACCATCTCTGGTGAAAGTATGCCACAAAGAATTAAGGCAGTTCTGAATAAGGTTGCCAACCATCCCGTATTGTGTGCCGTTTAGGTCTTATATCAATAAATCACGCACATACAGCACTTTTACCACGCACACATACCACTTTTACAGACACACATACACATACACACACCACTTTGCCACTTTTTTCACGGCACCTCATAAATTAAGCACAAAAAAATGAAGTGAAATGTAGTTTTTTTTACAGAAAATAACAAAAAAATGTCTTTACAAACTCAATATGAATCTTCTTTTTTAAGATTCTTCTTTCCTGTGAATCATTAACATAATATTTAGCTCAATATAACCATAGTTTTTTTTTATTTACAACTGATTCATATCTGTATTGTGAGTCAAGCAACTACTGCCACATGTCAACAGGATGCTTTGACTACATCATTTCATTTGCATTTCTTGGATTTGTCTCAGAAACTGCATGTTTGATGTCACCCCACAAGTTTTCTATTGGAGTAAGGTCTGGGCATTGGGCTGACCACTCCATAAACTCCATAAAAACTCCACAAACTCCATTGGGCTGACCACTCCATAAACTAAGTTTTGTTGGACTGGAATCAAGACTTTGCTCATTGACCTGTGTGTTTGGGGGAAATACCCATTTGAAGAGCATTCCCTCTTCAGTGTAAGGCAACATGACTTCTTCACCTTGATATATGCAAACTGGTCTATGATCGCTGGTATGCGGTAAATAGGCCCGGCACCATGGTAAGAGAAACATGCCCATATCATGATGCTTGCACCACCATGCTTTACTGTCTTCATAGTGCACTGTGGCTCGAATTTAGAGTTTGGGGCAATTTGTCTTTCATCAATCCACAAAATGTTTCTTATATTTACTTTTGCATTCACAGTATCTAGCAGACGCCCTTGTCCCTTTGTCTTCATTTCTTTTCCCACTATTATATCCTTTACATGTCTTTATTCTAACATTGGGATTTACTGGGACTTCTTGCAGACTCACACAGGTGTCTTATAACTCTTACAGTACTCACAGGCAACTTGAGACTGTCTTTGGTCATCCTGGAGCTGATCATTGGTTGAGTGTTTGCTATTCTGGCTATTCTTCAATCCATCTGAATGGTAGTCTTCTGTTTTCTTCCATGTTTCTCTGGTTTTGCTTTCTATTTTAAAGCACTGGAGATCATTTTAGCTGAACCGCCGATCATTGTCTGCATTTCTTTACAAGTGTTACCCTCCTCAATCAACCTTTTTATCAAAGTACTCTGTTTTTTCTGAACAATGACTCGAAAGGCCCATATTTCTCTGGCTTTCAAGGAGAAATGCATATGTACAATATGTGCTGGCTTCACCCTTAAATAAGGGTCACCTGATTCATACCTGTTCCTTCACAGAATGCTTGACCTCACTAACTGAATTCCATACTGCTATTATTTTGAACACTTTCAATTATTTATTCAAATGAACAGACTCAAGAGCAGAAATAGCATGAATGCAGAGTTTGCTGGTTTTCTTCTGCACCAACTGGTAAGTTGTTTGTTATGTGGTAATATAATTTATACCAAAAGCACTGATTAATCTGGTTAGTTATTATTTTGACCACTGTATTTCTGAATAAGAATAACTTCATCATCATCAGTCATAAAAATAGAGAACCCACTTAAACGAATAAGACAATTGAGACAAAAATATTATTTTATTCGGTTATTTATCTAAGTTTAATAATATCACGTGACTTTACGTGCCTGGAATGCCGACGGAGTGTCACGTGACTCGTGGCTGCTGGACATGAAGAAAACTGAGCCGAGCTAAACAGCGGCGGTTAAGGTTTTGGGTAAGATTGAAAAATTTAAAAGTTGAATTTTAAAGCTGATTAATGAATTATTATTATTTTATTTTTTTAGCAATTTATCACAATCGTTTTTATTTAATATCTTTGGGTTACATTTCTGCTCAGATGTTTTCAGTTAAATCCTGACGAGTGATTTTTATTCCCCATACCCTTTTAGCAATAAACTCCCGCCTCCTGCAGGATTGGTCTAGAGTTTGTAATCGCCTCACGCTGATTATACGACTGCGCTGTATTTTAATCTGTTGGCCAATCACAAGGCAAGAATCGGAAAGCGGGTGGGAATGTAACAAGAAAAAAACCGTAAAGGCGTTCAATCCTTTACCGTTGAATAATGATTTGTTTCTTTAGATTTATCGAAGACACTTAACAAAGGAGAGTGTTTTACTATTTACTGAGCATTCTTTCTTGGATATATAAAAAAAACAACCAGCATCTGAGTTAGTGATGTTAATTTCTAACACGTCTGACAACTAATTACCGTAATGACCAGATTATAACGTGTTCATATTTCTGACATTACAGTAATTAATAATGGACTCATTTGTAGCACTGGATCAGAACCTGCAGAACCTTTAGAGTAAACCCCTAAACCGGTGGTGTGTGTGTGTGTGTCTGTAAGGGTGGTTGAAGAGGAAGGGGGGGGGGGACAAGAACAGACATGCACAGGTTTTTCCTGTACTGAGTGATGGTCACTGTTCCACTGCAGCACTGAATCAGATTTATCTTTAGCTAGCACACACACACACACAGAAGTTTATATATATTGCCTGCTGTGATTGTGTGTGTGTGTGTCTGTGTGACAGAGACCTGTGATGGGGATGTGAGGAATAGACACTGCCCGATTGTGTGCATGTAAGACAATGCTTTCTTATATTCACACACGCACAGAGATTGCCTAACCTTACACAATCCTGTATTTTGATAACAGAGTATTATGGGATATTTGTAGTTAATAAGACTTATTATTTCTCTCTCAGCTCTGTGTGTATGTGTGAGGCGTGGCGATGAAGCTGAATGAGAGGAACATGGCGCACTACGCCACCGGCTGTGTTCCCCCAGATAAATCGGGGTTCCTGATGAAGAAGAGCGCACGCAGCGGGACATTCCACCGGCGCTGGTGTGTTCTGAAAGCAAACCTGCTCTTCCTGTTTGAGGAGCGCAACAGGCGTGAGCCCCTGGGTCTGGTGGTGCTGGAGGGTTGCACGGTGGAGCTGTGTGAGAGCGAGCACCTTGACTTCGCCTTCGCCATCCGCTTCGGACCAGGCCAAGCCCACACACATACCCACATGCTCGCCGCCGACACGCAGGAAGACATGGAGGACTGGGCTAAAGCGTTAGCACGTGCTAGTTTCCAGTACCTGCGCCTGGTGGTGCGTGAGTTGGAGAAACAGTTAGAGGAAGCACATAAGAGACCTGAGGACCAGGCAGCAGGATGCTCAGGAGCAATATCCCCACTCAAGCCTGATCTGTGCAATGAGCTCAGAATTATGGGTAAAGAGAATGGAGTACACTGGGACAAACCTGCAGCTCCTAATGGGGTGGCATGGGAGAGCGAGTGTAGTGCAAGGGCCCGTCCTCCACCTGCTCCTCCACGCAGGAAAAGCCCTCCGGAGATGGCTATGCCTCACAGAGATATGGGGGTGTCTCACAGGGAAGTGGGCGTGTCTCCTGGTACCACCAGCTTCTCCAAACTGCACGACTGGTACGGGAAGGAAGTCGCTCAGGTCCGCAGTGAGTGGCTGCAGAGTCAGTAACAACGGACATGGAATAAAGGTTTTTTATCTGCCCCAGTCTTAAATTCACAGTGACCACTCTCTTTTTAATCGCTTCACATCTTTAATAATACGTTTTATACAGTGTTTGTATGTTTACTATAGTGATCCTAACAGGTGTGTTTTAACAGGAAGTGAACCGGAAAACAGAAAAATTCAGTGCCATTACATGTTTAAGTGCCTTTTATTTGAGTGCTTTGAACCAGGGGTACTTGGGGTAAAGGGGGAGGGGTTTCAACAATTGCAGTATTAAAATTATGAAGATATAAACAGACATAAGGTACTTACTGTTGCTATGGTAACGATGCACCATTCAGTGTTTTAAAAACATATATAAATCCAGATCACATTTGTAAAAATGTTTCTATCTCTGGTATCCGATGCAGCATTGCGAATGCAGATTTGTGTTTTTTTTTTAGCACTAATCAGATAAAAGTTCTGTGAAAATGGCCGCTTGGTCAGCATGATGTGATGCACTCTGCTTCCAGTGCTGCTAGCTCCACCCCTAAGGATTGTAGATGTAACACATTGCACAAAGTGATGTATTAGTTTATTTAAGTTACATTTAAATAATAATAATAATAACAATAATAATACTGTTAGTCTTGGGGCTGGGTGTGACTGGGTGTGTGTGTGTGTGTCACACAATTGAGTGGGCCCTGTATATATTGGTTGTTGGTGTGGATTAAGCTAAAGATAATGAATGAATGAATGTATGTATGTACGTATGTATGTATGTACAGTAAGTGTGTGTGTGTGTGTGTGTGTGTCTTTGTGGTTGGAGCTTTTCCTTATCCGACTATCAGTGTTATGATACTGATGTACAAAGCTGTCACACCACAGGTGGCGTTATGAAATGTAAATAGTTTTTTTATACTTACACTTTTATGTAGTCTATAATCCATTATCTACAGTCTGTAATCCATTATCTACAGTCTGTAATTCATTATCTACAGTCTGTAATTCATTATCTACAGTCTGTAATGTAATCCATAATCTGAAAACCATCATTCATAATCAGTAATCCATAATCTACACTTCAGAACAAATCAAAATCCAATCAAATTGTATTTGTCACATACACAGTAATACACAGTAAAACCTGTAGTGAAATGCTTTTTTGACAGTCTGTCCACATCAAAGCT
>JAOUQT010000025.1:11014948-11026565 GCA_025769995.1 Xyliphius kryptos | reverse complement strand
GGTTTTCTCCAGGTGCTCCGGTTTCCTCCCACAGTCCAAAGACATGCTAGGTAAATTGGAAATGCTAAATTGATACTAACTTGTGTATGATATGAGACTTGTGTACGAGTATGACCGTGTTCCTGCCATTAGAATAGCCACTGGTGTGTAGAATGATGTTAAACAACAAATATAGTGCCTTTCAAGGTTTCCAAGGATGCTTCACATGAGAAAATACATAAACCTATTTAAAGTTATTACGAACATTAGGTTCTATTAGCCCTGAAACATGTCAAAAACACACCAAACACACAGCCTCTCATTTTCTCTTACCCATCTCTCTTTTTGACAGACATTTTGAGGTGCCAAAGCATGTAAAGTTCAAGTTAGTGAGGCAGATTGATGAACTAGTTCTGGACTACCCTATTTGCTCTCCCCTGGTATAAACAGTTTGCTTGCTTAACAGAATTGTGAGGGACCCAGTGGACACATTGAGAACACCACTTTCTTTTATCGAAAAATTGTAGTTCATGTTTATGCTTTGCAATATAATCTTACGGGCAGGATTGAACCTGGGCCATGTGTGTTTCACCCCTGAGTAGTTCACTGTGGTTTTAAACGTTATTATTACATAGTCATGTTCACACCCTCTTGCTCTGTGTAGAATTGCTGGTGCAGGAAAGGATATGAGCCGGTAGACAGTGGTGTGGTGTGTGTGGATGTAGACGAGTGTGCGAAGACTCCAGATGCGTGTGATCACACCTGTATGAACTCTGAAGGCTCATATAAGTGCACTTGTAATCAAGGTTACATCCTGGAGCCTGATGGACGGAGCTGTAAAAATACAGGTGGGGGGTGTCCCTGTTTATTAAAGTTTAAGAGATCATGTGACTTAAAGCTAATTAAGGAGTTATTTCCACCAGGTTTCCATATTTAATGGCACAAAAATGTCACAATTGTTTGTTTTCATGGACTACTCATTACACCCTTTCCCCTGTGGTTTCAGGTGAGCCATACCTGTTGGCATCAATACAGTCTGATGTCTTTCTCATCAGTCTCAGGAGCTCCAGTCTGGAAGTTCTTCTTTCCTCTGAAAAGCAACCTGTCCTCTCTCTGGATTATGACTGGAAGGAGAGGAAAGTGTATTGGATAAACATGGACGCCAAGGCGGTGATGTGGACTACTCTGGACAAGAAGAGCCGAGGAACTGTAATCCGAGGTTAAGTCTGAGACCAAAAAATTTGCATAATTGCATAAGTTAAAAAGGTATTGCAACGTTTTTGTTTCTATAGGTGTAAGGACTGAGTGTGTGGCTGTCGATTGGGTTGGGCGGAACCTGTACTGGGCAGATAGAGAAGATGGGCAGATAAAAGCTGTGGGGCTAGATGGTGTTAAGGAGGAGCCTGTGGTCATTGTGGATGATGGTGTAGATGAGCTGCGTTCATTGGCCTTACTACCACAAAAAGGGTAAAGCCTTACTAGATTTTTAAAAAATCACCTGGATTCTAGCTTGTCTGAAGCTTTTTTTTCCTATGGCTAACATGGTCATTGTATCTTTGCATCAGTATGATTTTCTGGACAGAAACAGGTGATGAAGCTCAGATTGAGGGAGCAGGTATGGATGGCTCAAACAGACGAGTGTTGGTAAATCATTCTCTGCGCTGGCCTGTGGGTTTAGCTGTGGATCTGCTTCAGGACAGACTTTACTGGACTGATCAGAAACTACACTGTATTGGATCAGCCAAACTTGATGGAGATGATCTTAAGGTGCATTTTAGCTTGAATTGCTACTAAATTGATTGGTGACTCTGCATGGATGGATTATTTATTACTGTGTTAATTCCAAAGATCCTGCAGCTGATGGACACTCCGAGTCCGTTTTCATTATCAGTGTTTGGAAACTTGGTTTACTGGACAGACACGCGCAGAGGAACTATCCAGAAAGCCAATAAGATAACTGGAAAGAATCGATCAGTTCTGCTCAAACGGCTCGGCCAACCATTCAGTCTGAAGGAAAGTATCAATTCTCAATTATTATATGGTTTATTAGAAGGTCTAGCTGTCTCCAAATATAAGTTTGGCTCTGTTTTATGATAAGGGGGTTTCTGTTTCATTAAAAAAACATAGTTAAATCATCATTTTTGTGGCTTTAGCACACACTGTAGCTAATCAACCAAGAAAAAGCAAGCTAGTGGATTTCAACAAATATTTAGCACTAGTGGACTGTTTGTGAGCACCAGCCAGATGGGGGGCACTGTGGATTTTCTTGTCAAAATGGTACCTGTAAAAAAAACAATATTCCTGTCTATTTATACAGGTGATTGATGCCCTAGCAGAGACAAGTATTGAGAACCCTTGTTCGTTGAAGCACTGCTCTCACATGTGTGTCTTAGCACCTGGACTGACTGCAGTGTGTAAATGTCCACCACTACTACTGCTGGAGGATGATGGTCTGAAGTGTTCTAAATCCGAAGACACCATGTTTGTTTTGCTTATGTCTCCTACTTCAATATCACAAGTATGTACACATGCAATCAGTCAAGTATTGTTCTAGAAATATTATTTGAATTGGATATACTCCTGAATTCTGTTGTATTATGGGTGTTTCAGGTATATATGCACAGCCGAAATGTTGGTGTTGGTCTTCGTGACTGGCCAGAGCATCAGCATTTTGATCTTTCTGAATCAAGAAATGCTTTAGGGTTGGACCTGGTCCTAAGGGAGAAGGCTCTCTATGTTCAGAATGCTAGTTCTGTGGGTTTGTTCAAGCTGACGGAAGAAGCAATAACGTGGCATAGGACACTGTTTAAACTCCAGGATGGCTCTATAGCAGCAATGGCTGTTGATTACATCACCCTGACTGTGTTCTGGAGTGCCAAAAATCAACCTGGAATATACGCGACCTCTGCAAATGGAACACTGACTACTCTGATCATTGACAAAGGCATGGTGCAATCCATTGCTCTGCACCCTCCAACAGGGCAGATGTGTTTCAGTAATTCTGAGTCGCTGGATTTAGGAACTCTTCTGGAGTGTTCCTTCATGGATGGAAGAAACCGCACTGTGGTTAGGGATGGGACTGTCAATCCTGTCTTCCTGAGTCTCTCGAATGATGGGAAGAAGCTTTTCTGGGCTGACACTAGTGAGTGTTATCTTTTTGTACTGTGTGCCAGTTAAATTCTTTTATAACTTAAATACAGTACACTAGCATCATGCATATATAGAATTGTACTGTACCACCACCACATGTTGTAACTTGGTCATGAATTCATTAAACTTGGTATAAGGGTGTTGCATGGGCCAAGTAACCCACAGTTCCTTCATAAAGCTTTCCTATTTAGCATAATGAATGTGTACACAGAGTGCACTTCTAGTATTTCTTGCTGATTTGCCACAGTGCCAGAAAAGGGTAGTTGAATAAGGATTTAAAGGCGTTTCGCATGTGTTTTGGCAATTCCAGTAATGATTCAGAATGATTTATGGTTACGGAAAAGGGATTAATGGGAATACGTTATGATTTGGGTGTGGTGTTGTGGGGGAAAATGATCTACAATGTGGCTATGCCCTAAACTTAAACGAAATCACACTATGCGCAGGCTAATCTGGGTTTGTCTTTCAGGTTTGGGACTCATCGGCTCGGTTAGAATCGATGGATCTGAACTGAAAATATTAAAAAGCGAAGAACCTGTGGTGGCGTTTACTTTGGCCAACAATGTCCTTGTTTGGATAACAAAGAATGGTACGCAATCCTTAATTTCCATTCGACCAAGTCGTGTATGTATTCGATTATTAATTTAATGTGTCTGTGTTCTTTCAGAGTCCACAACTAAGTGCTGGTTCAGTGAGGATCATGAGACGGCCACTATGTGGTTTAATGTGAAAACTGAAGTGTTGGACATCAAGGCTTTCCCTGAACCCAGACAGAGCGGTAATCAACGATTTAGTATATAGTCACCATCCTAAATTAATGTCCCTAAAATTATATTTTTGCCTAAATCACCTCCTCACCACTTCTGCCGTCCACCTCTGCTAAAATAGCCTATGTACTTAGTTTAACAGACAATATGATTCTACCCCTGTAATAAAATGGCCATTTTAGGAAGGTGATGTATACCGTAAATCACTGCAAATGTAATATTGCAGATAACTGTAGGCTATTGCTTATTTAATTTTGAGTACATCAGGGACAGATTGCAAGAGGAATGATAGACTGACCATATATTGTGAAATTTAAACATAGGTGAGCTATATCAAGCAAGTACTACATGTATAATGATCTGGACATATGAGAATTAGCGATCAATACCTGCTAAAGAAGAAACCTTACTTGGTGAGTAATATGGTTGATCCAGACCCATCTAGACTGAAGTATAAAACGATTTGATCAAAAAGTTAATTGGAGAGGAGTAAACACATATAAAGCAGTGCAGTTATTGGCTGTTTAGCTGAAATGATCTCTAAATGTAAATGCTTTTAAAATGGCAAAAAAATAAAAACATAAGACGTGGTACGGAAGTGAGACCATCTGCATTAGACCATAGAATAAAAGATTGCCATAAAAGCCTCCAATGATTAGCTCGATGGGAAACTGCAGATCTTCAGTGACCTGTGAATCTGGACGCACATGTGAACAAAAACTTGTTCGTGAAACCCGCGTAAAGTATCATTTATTAAAAATGTTCTACTGTATGTACAGATGACAGCAAGATGGTTCTTATTGGATCTAAAGGCCACAGATCCATAAAGTGTGTAAACTATGAAGACTGTAAAACGTGGAGATGCAAGCGTAATGGCTTTGGGATGTTTCTTATACTTTGGCCAGCAAGCAGGCAGCATCCTAGTTCCGGACCAACAAGACTGATATTAAGTGGCCAGCCAGTATACAGTTGTAGGCTTGTGGTTAAGAAACCAGCCTTGCGATCGGAAGGTCCCCTCTCTGCTCCGGGCACATGTACTCACTTAGTCTGTGTGTGTTTCACTGAACGGATGGGTTAAATGCAGAGAACCAATTCCACTGTTTGCAAGCATAGTGGCAAAATATATCACTTTCACTTTACAGAGCTCTGTCCAATTTATCATCTGCACTTAATATACAAAGTACCAGTTTTTGCAGGACATTTTGCTCAGATTTCTTAAATGTGCTTAAAGGAGATTAAATTTTGTTGTATTTATCGTTGTATATATCCAACTGTGTAGCATTTTAAAGAAGGACCTTATTAAACAAACTGTCATATTAACCTATGGATAATGAAAATGTCTGCCTCTATAACCTCTGTCATAAAACGGATGTCTGTTTTACCTGTTGAATTCCCCGTCATCTCCTGATGTGTTTCAGGCACAAATTTGTGTTCTCATGGTAACGGAGGCTGCAGTCAGCTCTGCTTGGCCTTTCCTGGTGGAAGGACTTGTCACTGTGGGCGAGGTTTCCTTCTCATTAGCGAGATAAGTTGCATCACAGACCCACAGTGCCCACTAGGCACTAAACAGTGTCTCCGTGGAAATGAATGTGTACCCATAACGAAGTTCTGCGATGGCGATTCCGACTGTTCCAATGACTCTGATATCTGTAAGGAAATGTACTCATATTTAAGTTGAATGTGTTGAGGGTGTTTGAATTTCCTGAAATCTGGCCAAATGTCTATAATACTATTTTAATTTTATAAATGAAGACTAGGCTTTTCCTTGGATTTTATTTATTGTATTAATATAAATTTTTAACCACGGGTCTAGCCACTGACCTTCAACTGGATGTTGATTGTGATTATGCCACCTGCTAAGTGTTCCTAATCCAGTTTTCAGCTACTCTGTGCTAATAAGCATTTGGGCAATCTAAGTATATAAATTACGTTTTTTTTAAAAGCATGATAGTCACTGAACACTGAAATGCAAATACTTTAAGCTTAAATGTACTGTATTTAGTTCCTTACTTTGTTTTAGTTGTCTTTATCAATGTTGAAGGACAGTTTATTTTCCTCAGATTATACTTCTGTCGTTTCATCACTTTGGCTTGAGTAAAGCTTGTAAAAAACTGTACAACTTCTAACAAGACAATTTTTTCCTCATTTTGTATTCAGGTATCCAAGACCAAGTAAAAGCTAAGGGATCTAAACCAAAGGTTCGTCCCAGCTCGAAACCTTCACTTACAGCGCGCCCAAAGTCTCCTAATGACTCAGTTTCATTTAAAAATAATGTTGACTTGCCTCCAAAATCCTCTCCAAATCCACTGGTTCCTAATGCAGTGGACAGTTCTAAATCTCTCCCACCTGACTCCAATGACATTAAGGTGGAAAGTGTGGATTCTGACTCATGTGAGGAGAGCATGTGTAATGGAAATGGCAAGTGTTTGATGTTGAATGGACGATTTAAATGCGAGTGCACGTTGGGTTACGGAGGAGAGCACTGCGAGAATGAGCTAGGAGGGATCATTCAGGGGCCAATCATCTATGCTGCCGTGGGACTGGCAGTTGGAGTCATCGTCCTTGGAGTGATCATTGGGGTTATACAGAAGAAGAAGGCTGCAAATCAAAGGTAGTATGTGTTGTATATTTTATTTACTCCTTAGGACTAAATGACTGTATTTATCGTCATGCTAACCAGCATCATATTTGTGAAAACATTTAAACAATATGTGATCGAGGATTAACGAGTGTATGTATTTGCAAGACCAATTGTGAGGGACACGAGCATGAGGGAACTGTCAAACCGAACCACTATCCCGCCCGCTCAACCGGCCAGCAGAACAGATCCAGAGAACCCAGAGGTCTGTTAACTATAATTTTTTATTTATTATTTTTTTCTATTCCCTCCATCTAACTCTGATTTCTTCTTAGCCACAGGATGTGATGTCATCAGGGGATTAGTTCATGTCAAGCTTCCTGTGCAGCGTCTTTGCTTGAAATAAAGTTGCTGCTGTTTGAAAACTGCTTGGAAATTTGTGATGTTTGTGTTTAATTAACCTGGGATTTCATGCATGCATTTCCACACATTAGGAACCTACTAGATTCTTTTTTTTGCAGAACTATTGTTAAGGACCGATGCGCCTCCAACCAAAAGCCTTTCTCCGGGTTGCTAATTTAGTAAAATGCCAGCACTGATTCATTGCCATTAATATTTCCTTCAGGAGTAACAACCCTAATCCTAAATGGACCCTGTTGGAAATGTGGCATGAGGAAAATAACTACATTTGGCTTAACCAAAAAGCTTGAGGATAACTTGATTGCGTAAAATACAGTGCATAGTGCAGTGGCCTCACAGCAAGAGGACCAGGGTTCAATCCCAGGGTGGGGCAACCTGGGAATTTGTGTGGGTTTTCTCCAGGTGCTCCAGTTTCCTCCCACAGTCCAAAGACATGCAAGCTAGGTAAATTGTAAACTTGTGTATTGATATGAGACTTGTGTAAGAGTATGACCATGTTCCCGTCATTAGAATAGCCACTGGTGCAGAGGATGACGTTAAACAATAAATAAATATTACTACATAGCCTATCATTTACCAGTATGTTTAGTAGAGTCATAGAAAAATAACAAACCCAGCATTTATGATATTCATGCTTCTGGTCTGTGTAATTGATTAAATAATTGAAAGGGGTGTTTTCAAAATTAACAGCAGTGTGAAACTAATGAAGTCATTCATTCTGTAAAAAAGAGGTTTCAAATCAGATGGGACACGGAAGACTACTATTTTAATGGATATGAAGAATAACCAGAATGATCTCTCTGGAGCTGATCATTGGCCGAGTCCTTGCCAAAGATGGTCAGAAAATCAACAGTAATACTGTTAAGCTAATCTATTAGCAAGCAGGCCATGCAAGGTCCCACTGCTAAAAAGTGAAAAGACTAGTATTGAAGCAGGTACAATTTGCCAAAAAACACATTAAATTAACTAAAGAGAAATGGAGAAACATTTGGACTGAATAAAGTATTATTGTTTGTTTTGGGTCCAAGGGCTGCAGACAGTTTGCCAAATGACTCCTGAGGATTACATGCCCTTGAAATGTTTCAAAAAGAGAACCTGACCTTATTCCGATAGAAAAGGGTTGGGGGTGACATCAAAAATACTGTTTCTGAGGCAAAAACAAGAAATGCAGAGAAACTGTGGAAAGTGGACAAATCATCCCGAGCTGGAATACATGTTCACAGACTCCAAACATGGCTGACTAACAGATGCACAATTCAGTATCAAGTACAAGCAGGAAAGCATACACTTGCTTTTTTAATATTGTTACATGAGGGCATGGGTAGGATCTAATCTCCGGAATCTCTTGTCTTAGCATTTTATTTTAAACAAGCCTAATTAAAATAAATTTTTATATTTTCTTTGAAAATAGGACAGTAACAAATATTTATTTATATTCAATAGTGATACATGCATTTTCACTTCGACTGGATAATGGTAAGGCTGTTCTTTGTGGACCTCCAGCTACTTCAGTACTCGGTTGCAAAGGCTTCTACTGGCACCACATCTTGTGATCACATCAACCCCACATTCAAATCACTCCAGTGGCTACTCATTTAAACTAGAATTCAGTACAAAATATTTTGTCCAGTTTTTAAAGCCGCTCATGATCTGGCTCCCAATTATCTCCCAGATATGAAACGTGCTGCCAAGACTAAAAAATGATATTGTATTTAGCCACTAGGCTAAGCTAGTAGACAGAGTTGTACCTAGCCACGCCCATGCAGCAAATCAGACTTAAGATAAAACAAAAGATTTATTTCCTCCTTTTACATTAATATTTGTAATTATATATGTATATGAGCCTTGCCCTGTGGCAAATCTCCATAAGTAATTGCACAGATGAACTCCACAACCAATTATCTAGCATCACATCGCTGTGGACATTTGCTGCAGTTCATGGTTGATATGCATATATAAATACAAATATTTAGCCGACATTTGCTGGCTGCATCCAAGGTTCATGAAAGGACACCCATGCCTATGAGCAACTGCTTCCAGTATTCTCCAAATCCAATGCTTTGACTAAGTGCTCGTATAGGTACCAATACCCTAACAATATCGGTGCAACACAAATCATTTTTACAGAGACCCCAACTTAGAAGAAATAAACATTGTTTTACAAAATACAGAACTTTATTGTGTATGAAGCCCATCAACAAGAGAGTACCTTTACTTTGCGATTCTTGAACTCAGGTGGCATGGGTGTTTGAGCAATCTCTACATCTCTCTCCTCCCAATACTCCTTCATATTGAAGGCTGAGTGCATGCAGAGAGGACAACGGTATGCACTGTAACACACACACACAAAGAAGAACCTCTGTAAAAGCAATATTTATTAATAACACATGAGGTATACGTATTATGATATACAGTATTATTGCCGTATAGAGCAGCTTTAAAGCTATGTTGCATACAACACACTCTCTGGACTTACCCATTTCTGCACATTAGCTCAAAGCATGTCCTACAAATAAATACAAAGAAGACTACAATCATACACATGATGGTTTAACGTGTTTAAGCAAACAAACTTACTTCTATATTCTTGTAAATAATGTCTGAGTGAGATACCACCATTTTGCGAATTACGTGTAAATAAAGAAAGATGCACTCGAAAGATGCCCTGAATAATATAACATAATATTGTATATTTTTCAATAACTAAACTTTCAGCTCACTTAATGTTACTTTGTTCAGTCCATCAGAAAGGTTTTAATCCATTATAGAGCCTTTAGAGTATTGTTTTTCTGTAAGTGTTGTATAAATTGTGTGACTGACTTGTGCAGCAGGTGACCGCATGGCATGACGTGAGCACTGATCCTGGACGAGTGAATATCCTCCATGCACACAGCACAGTCCTGCCTTGACACATTCTCCACACACTGATGTCACACACAACAGTTATGTCATTTGCCTCATATAACAAGAGAACACCATGAGAATTAGGAGCATTTCTTTTACCTTATGTTTCCCCCGAAGATCCTTTGCTAGACACAAGTTACACTTCTCACAGTGAAAGTAGTTCTCCCTTGGGCCGATCCTACAGCAAGGACAAAAAAAAAAAACATTTTTATTATTATTCTAAATATGTATCAGAGATGTATCACACACATGCATCAGCATCAGAGCCAGTTTCACCTGCAAATGCCACATGGTTGACAGTGGAACTGCTGCTTGTTTTTATCATAGAGATGACAGATATTGCAGTAATACTCGCTGAAAGTCACTCCACATCCATAACACACCTGCTGAGCCTGAGAAACAAACACACACACCACTTTCACTTCAAATATATAAAACATATAAGAAAATGACATATAACTTAAAAAAGAAGTTTCACCTCTTGCACATAGTCACACACTGCACATTTCACCTCTTTGACCTTAAAACGGTCCATTTTATGACTTTCCTCATCATCATGGCAGAGACGACACACATAGAACTTCTCACAACATGAAGCCTTTAAAGACAAATCACATATACACACACACACACACACACATGTGTGTATTTCTGAATTACTGCGTACATTGATTCATCATATTTGTTTGATGATACACATTATCTCGTCTTATAAATTTCCTAATAACCTAGGCAATGAAGACTTCATATTTATCCTATATTTCATCATTCATCCTATTTAGCTAAGATGTAAACCTGCTAGCTAACTAGGTAACCAGAGTAAAATTTCAACATTCAAGTAAAAAAGATTTATCATACGTCTTTATAATTATACATGTAAATATTTCCAAACTGTCGGTATATATGTAAAACAAGAATACATTAATAACGCTCACTTTTAATAAACATTTGCGGACATAGTGTTGACATCCTTCTGCAGTAGCCGCCATGTTGGATTCAAAATCGCCGAACTTTATTTTAAACACAGATTTGGACAGAGATGGGTAGAGTAGCCAAGGATTGTACTCAACTATCCAGAATAATATGACTCAAGTAAATAGTTACTTAAGTAAGAGTAAAAAAGTGCTTGGTGAAAAAAACTAATTTCTTGAGTAACGTCTGATTTATTTGTAAACACAAGCATTAAATCAGACAGACAAAAATATATCTTTAGGCAAATTATACGAAAGATGAAAAAAAATTAAATAATTACAAACATCAATAAAATAATAAATACATTTTATTTGCATTTTCAAACAATTTTTCGCTTATCTCCAGAAAAAAAGAATTTTAGAAATTTCCCTCTGAGTGTTTGAACGCTGAAATGTATGCTTTATTTTCCTAGACACAGAAGACACCGCACAATGTAGCAGCTGTTTTTGCATTTTAAGGTAACCGTGCTTTCAGTATGAGGCCAAGGGTGTTCCTCTATGTGAGGCATTTCCGCTTAAAATAAAAATAAAAACAATAAAATGAAAATGCAAATACTGTTGTCGTTTCTTTTTCTAAACGTGTGCGCAATTATCATCACAAAATTAAAAATTAAACGCAATAATGTTATTTTCAATGTAATTTTCCTCTGAAGCTTGGGTCAAAAAACCGACAAAATTAAATTAAAATTAAAAAAAACAGCGATGCTGGTATTGACGAGACTGAACGACCACGTTTGATTGGTGAAACATAGTCACGTGGTAGAGCCTCTGGAAATCTCTCAATTAAATTAAATTCAATTCAATTCAAAGAGCTTTATTGACATGACCGTACAGTTACAGTATTGTCA
>JAOUQT010000025.1:11003409-11014848 GCA_025769995.1 Xyliphius kryptos | reverse complement strand
CTTGTCCAATTTAGCCATGAAACCTCCCACACTAAAATGACAGGTGTTTCAGTTTCATTGTCTAACCCCTGTAGTCAGGATGGCATAGTTGGATTAGAGAAAGATGAAGTAAAATCTCTAAATACCATGGCGCATCTGACACTTTGACATCTTTTCTGGTCTATTTAAAGGTTTTTGTTTTAATGTAATGAATATGTATTTTTATTTGAACCAGATTACTCATGGCAGAATAAGAAAAAAAACATCTTTTACCCTGTGGGTGTTATAATCATTTCCACTTGCCCATCAGCTCTGATGTCACAATACAGTTTATTTAAAGACATTTACAATCAAACAAAAACACAAATGAAACAGTTTAGTTCATCACACTGTTTTTACACACCTTTTCATTCTGTCTGTACAGAGAGAGATTCACTTCACAATCCTCTAATAACTTAAATAAACTCTGTCTTTAAAAAAAGTGCAAATTCACAGTACATACACGCAACATCATGAAATGAGATTTATAGAATAAAAGATTCACCTTTCGCCTACGAGAAAGGGGTAATACCGAGAAAGATAAGGAGCGTGGGGAAGCAAAAGAGTAAAGGGGAAAGAATGAAATTATGATTTCTGTTGTGATCCTGTATTGATATCGGCGTTACTCTCTGGTTTTGTGATCTGGTAGGAGATGAGATACTCTGGATACGCCTGAAAAAACATGAGTGCACAGACACACAAACACCAAATTAAATATGTACACAGTCATTAGTGTGTCTTTACTGAGCCACAAGCTCCATTCATTGCAATACATAACAGAGAGGAAGAGTATATGCAGTGTGTGTGTGTGTGTTTGTCTAAGTCTACCTGCTCTCCCCTGTAGATGACATACTCAGCGTAGGCCAGACCATTCACACTAGGTCTCCCAATGACAGAGTGATGAGCAGGAGGAGCATGAGCCATCTTCATGGCACTGAACTGCAGGAACGACTTCCCTAGAGTAACCCTACAGAACAGCATCTGCCTACACACACAGACAAAGTAAGAACAATTACCATACACAGCAGGAGTAACACAATTGTAATAATAATAACAACATATTGATGAACAATATGTGTGTTTGCAACACACATTATAACTTGTTCCATTCTGTAGAGGGGCAGGTCTGTTGAGGGGGCTTGCTCACCTATGGCACAGGTAACAGGATCGGTCTTTGTGGGTGGGGCATCCCGTCCCCCCTCCGATACCATAAACGTATTGGTTACTTTTTGAAGAGTTTTCTGCAAAGTAGATTCCGGCTCCGAACATGCCACCGATGTAGGCATGGCGCTCGTCAAAGCCTTTATGTATGATGGCGTTAATAAATGGAGAACCTGAGCATACAAGTACACACACACAGTCAAATTATAATTCAGTCAGAGTATAAACACTGTAGAACTGTGTGTGTGTGTATATACCGTGGAACAGCATGCGTTCATTTTGGTGATTATGGTTTTCATCAGAGATCTCTCTCTGACGGTGTGTATAACGTTCACGCAGCTTCTTATTGACCACCTTCTGGATCTGCAGAAACACACACACACACACACACACGTAATGATAATAAAGGTAGTGGTGATAATGATGACGATGATTATAAAAGTAATGTTAAAGATGACTGTGATGCAGAGGGCAATTGTAAATGATAAAAACTGCCACGTCACCAGATAGAAGGCGAAAAGCTACTAGTTATATTCAAGAGCAGAAAGGGGCAAGCACTTCATGCAACGGCTGCCTTGCAGGCTAAAGAGGGTCAGTAGTTGAAAAGGGACAGTGGGGAAAAGCATAGAATAGAATCACTTTATGAGAATCATGGGCAATAGAAACAAGTCACATGATCTTGTTGGAGGTCCTTCCAACGCAGCAGAACCTCAGACAATGGCTAAGGGAGGATTCTAGTTGCAAGTTGTGTACTGGAGTTGGGACTTTGAGACATGTCAACTTGCAAGGTTAGATGTCATAGGCATAATCAGATCTTATTGCATTAGCAGGTATAAATAGCAGGTTTAACTCAGTAAAACCTTTTGGAGATTAACAAGATGCCCATAATTATTAATGGTCAGTTGCGACAAGAAGGACAGTGTTGGGCAGAACAAGAGCACAGTCCTAGAAATGCCAAATTGGCTAGAGAAAACAGCACTGAAAGCTTTTTGTAGCTGTAGATACTAAAATGCATTTTCTGCAGTGCATTATAGTTAATATCTCAAAGGGTGAGGGTTGCGTCAGGAAGGGCATCCGGCGTAAAAAATGTGCCAGATCCTAATGCGAGGAACTCACTGTGGCGACCCCTGGTGACAGGGAAAAAGCCGAAAGATGAAAGAAAAAAAAATAGCAGATGAAGACAGTGATATTTGAGAAGTAAAATGAAGTTTATAGGATTTACAGAAAGTATGCCAAAAATTATTCAAAGAAAATTAGACAGGTGCATAAATGTGGGACAACCCAAAAGGGGAAAAAATGTAACACCTTAATATTTAATAGATCCTACTTTATCAGAAATTACGACATCTAACTGCTTCCTATATCTTCTAATGAGAGTCTGAATTCTGAAGGTATTTTGGACCATTCTTCTTCTATTTCCAGTTCAGTCAGGTTTGAGGGTTTCTGGGCATGAACAGCCCGCTTTAAATCACACCACAGGCTTTCAAGTCTGGAGAGAGATTGTCATTCCAGAATGTTTTACTTGTAATTCTGCATGAATTCCTTAGTAAAATTTGAGCAGTGTTTAGGATCATTGTCTTGTTGAAGTATCCAGCCCCTTTGTCCTACTTTGTCACTGATATTTGATGAGGGGGTCATGAAAAGGGGGGGTCCAAACTTTGACTAGAAATGCTCACACACACGATGTTTGTTTTAAAATGCAGATCCTGCTGTTTGTATTGGATAAAAAGTAAACTATTTCACTGATTTTATGCATATAATGTCAGTTGTGTTTATAACATGACAGTTTTTTTTTAAAAGATTGGATTAAAATGCATTATTGCAATATAATATATATATATATATATCTGTATTGTAATTGCCAGGTTGTATTTTTGCCAAAACAACACTACTGTCAGATGACCCGAGTGATGAGCTCATTTGACAATCAAGTATGTGAAACCCAGCTGCTTATTGCAGGACTTAATATCTCATCCTTATTATTTACTAGATGTTGGTAATGAAGGTAGTAATGGTGATGAAGATAAGGATAGTGATGATAATGGTGAACATAATGATTATTATAATTGTGATGAAGGTGGTGTTGATGATAATGATGATAAGGATGAAGTTGAGGACAATATTGATGGTTATGATGATGACGGTGATGGTGTTGATGAAAGTTGTAATGATGTTGACGATAAAGTAGTACCTTGATGATGTTGTATCTGTTAAAAACTCCTCCAGCATTTCCTCCGTCTCTGTGTTCACGGATTGTACTCTGCATCTGATGCAGAGACAGAGAGAAAATTAGTGTTTGTAATGAGAAGCAGAGTGTGTGTGTGCGTGTGTTGTATGCTGCAGTGTGTACCTCTTCCTCTACAGACTGGAACTCCTTGTCATCAGGTGGAAGGTCAATTAGCATGGTGCCCTGAACTGTGCAGTGGAAAGCCAGGTATGGATTCGCACCTAACACATACAATTAGTCAGTGTGTGAGCTTAAAATAATTTTCTGATACCCCTTACAGTAAGCATTTTTTGCATACGCACCCTGCTGACCCCCTAGCAGTCTCTCAATGCCCTTGATCAGTTTGTGTCTGTGTCCATAAGCATTTATCCCAATCTCCTTCAGCTCCTCGTGTCCCATATCAGCCAGCACATCCAGAGTGATCTACACATACACACACAAATGCAGTGAAGATGTACAAATGCTGTACACACTGGGTTAAATGGTGCTGCAGGTGACTGAAGGTGTGTGACGTCGCACCTGTTCACCCTCAAATATATCACGCAGGTGTTCCAGCCCCAGACTCTTCAGAAATTGAGTGATGTTCATGTCCAACATGGATACTACAAATATACACAACACAGGCACACACTTAATTTTTTTTACTTTATATCTCTCACTTGCTAACACTGACTGTGTAACAAACAAGGGTTTTCTCACCCTCTCCCTCCATGCGCTCGCCCACCGTGGCCCCGTCAGCCCCTCCAGCGGCCCCATCACTCAGATTGTCAATGCTGGAAGCAGGGGAGATCAGACTGGCACTCAGAACGGTGGCCTGAGGTTTCAGACAACTAGGCAAAGAATCAGGAGGCATGGCATCCATCAAGAGAGCACG
Source organism: Xyliphius kryptos (assembly GCA_025769995.1). NCBI lineage: Eukaryota > Metazoa > Chordata > Actinopteri > Siluriformes > Aspredinidae > Xyliphius > Xyliphius kryptos. Next base: position 11,010,568 of record JAOUQT010000025.1, on the reverse strand, counting down.
GATATCATCCGCCTGAAAGGGACAGAGAGAGAGAGAAAAATAGAGCGATGTAATTCATAGATTTGAATAGACAGGCACTGACCTCTCCAAAAAAGTATTATACAGAAGGAGTGTGTATAGTATGTTCACACACAAACACACTGTAAGGACTATGTTGTTGGTACCGTGACTAAGTCAAGTGCAGTTTGACCCTCCTGGTTCTTCATGGATGGATCTGCACCATGGGCCAGCAGCAGTGCACATAGCTGTGTCCTTCCTTTCTGAGCTGCCTCATGCAGCGGAGTAAACGCCCACTTATCCGTTGCATTCACACATGTGTTAAACTTGATTAGAAGAGCTGCTATGTCCACATGCTATATACACAGTGAGAAAGTAGGGTTAGTGTGGAGACAAAGGTGGAGGTTATGTAGCTGGAGTTTACTATTCAAGAGCTGGTTCTCACCCCATAAGAGGCGGCGTTGTGCAGCGGGATCAAACCTCCTTTATCCTGAGCATTAACATCTGCACCGTGCTCCAAAAGGTACTCTGCCACTTCCAGGTTATTGTAACCAGCTAACACACACAAACACAGGTACAATTCTCTACATAATTCAAACATTTCCTTACAACATGTGTGTGTGTGTATGTACTAATATGTTTCTGAGGACCAGTTCAGAAATACAAAGTAAAAACATTTTCGAAAAGTCATTATGCAAAAGTGATCTATTTGCCACTATGCTTGCACACACCGCAATTGGTCCTTTCGCAATCAACCCATACGTACAGTGAAACACACATACATAGTGGGGCCAAAAAGCATGCAGTCAGCAACTTATTGTCAAATGTTTCCTGTAAGTCTTCACCAGGTTTGCACACACTGTAACTGGTCTTTTGGCAAATTTTCCTTTAGAGCAGTGATGTTTTGGGGCAACATCTGGGCAACACAGACTTTCAAATCCATCCAAAATTGTTCTATGGGTTCGAGGTCTGGAGACTGGCAAGTTTCTTCCATTTCCAGAGTGGCATGTTAGAGGTTATTGTCATGCTGGAGGGCACGTTCCATCTTCAAGGCTCTCACTGATGGAAAAAGGTTTTGGCTTAAAATCTCACAATACATAGCCCCGTTCATTTTTCTCATAACATGAATTTATCGTCCTGTCCCCTTCGCAGAAAAACATCACCAAAGCACGACGATTCCACCCCATGCGTCACAGTAGGTATAGTGTTCTTGGGTTTCCACTCAGCATTTCTATTCCTCTTAATACAACGAGATGATTTTTTACCAAAAGTTCTATTTTGGTTTCATCTAACCACATGATATTCTCCCAATCCTATGCTGTATCATCTCTATGCTCTCTGGCAAACTTCAGACAAGGCTGGACAAGTAAGCAGGGGGACACGTCTGACACTGCAGAATTTGAGTGCCTCTCTGCGAAGTGGTCTGATGGTAGCCTTTGTTATTTGGTCTTAGCTTACTGCAGGTAATTCGTCAGGTCCCTCTGGAATTTTGCTCACCGATCTTATGATTGTTTTGACCTCATGGGATGAGCTCTTGCGTGGGGCCCCAGATTGATGGAGATTATCAATGTCCTTGTATATCTTCCTTTTTCATACAATTGCTCCCACAGTTGATATTTTCACACCAACCTACTTGCCTATTGTAGATGCACTCAGCCTAGTGCATGTCTATAATTTTATTTCTGGTGTCCTTCGACTGTTTTTTTGGTCTTGGCCATGGTTGAGTTTGGAGTCTGTTGACTGTTTGAGGTTGACAGGTGTCTTTTATACAGATTAAGAGATCAAGCAGGTGTCTATTAATACAGGTAACGAGTGGATGACAGAAGAGCTTCTTAAGGAAGACGTTACAGGTCTGTGGCTTGTTGTGGGTGACCAAATACTTATTTTAAACTATAATTTATATTTTACAAAAAAAAAGAAAATACACAATGTAATTTCCTGGATTTTATTTTCACAAGCTATGTTTACATGGACATAAATATTCGGAATAAAGGGCCGATCAGAATAAAAATGCTATTCAAAAGATAATAAATAATCTCAATCAAAATAAAATTGTATTCTGAATGAGAGTAATGGTTTATGCTGATCCTTATTCGGAAAAGACGTCCATGTACACACTTATTCTAATTGAGGTGCAAATACTGTCAATGTGACGCATTTCCACTTTGCATTGTTGTGATATGAGGGGAACATGGGTTCAAAGCACAATCGGTAGCTTAATAACGGAGAGCAACAAAAGCACAACAACTCTCATAACCTCGCGCTGATCCATTTTGTTTGCGAGGGAAAAAGTCCTTCACTTCTGCGATTGGTGGTTTGTTTATAGCATAGGCTTGGTGCATGTTTGTCATATTCAGATTATTTGAATTTGAGCCCATTCCAATCCCTCAAATTTTAAATCTGATAAAGAAATGTTGTGCATGTAAACATAGCTACAGTTGAATGTAACCTATGATGAAAATTAAAAGTAGGAAAACCTGCACAATCAGTGGCTGACTAGATACTTTTTTGGCCCCCAGAAGGTCACACACTTGTGACGTGAGCACACTGACCAGAGAGGTGAGCTTCCTTAGTTGTAACGGTAATCGAAATAGTATCTTAACCACAAGCCAACAACTGCCCCTATATGCTTTCCCTATTGCTGCTCCATATGTACTGCACCCTAATTATATTACTGTTTAGTGAAACACTGTCCTCAGTACCTTGTCCTTACTCTAGGGAAATAATAAGAATGTATAATTTTTGTGTACCTGCAAGATGTAAAGGAGTAGAGTTCCGCCCCTGCGTGTCTCTACAGTTGATGTTATCACTGGTACATAGTTTTTGGACGCGGGCAAGGCAGCCCTTCTTTGCTGCATCCAGCAGGGCGGCGTCTCCACGCAGGAGGTCCTGGATGTCAGTGTCCCCGTCCTTCACCATATCCAGGGCCACATTACCATCCCGATTCTTCTTGGTTGGGTCAGCACCATGCTTTAATACATAGACACACATACATAATGACTTTAATAGGTTCATTTAAAATAACTCCTAAACTATAGAAGAACTTTAAATAGTGTGTGTGTATGGGTTTACTTTAAGCAGAAGTTTACAGATCTCGTATTTGCCCTTGGCTGCAGCTTCATGCAATGGAGTAAACTTCCACAGATCCGCTACGTTCACTGATGCACCATGCCGCACTAACAACTCGGCTACTTCATAATGACCATAAGAACAGGCATTATGCAGAGGAACCAGACCTCTGAGAGAGAGAGAGAGAGAGAGAGAGAGAGAATGAAAGCTCTACTCTGTAGTGATCAACATGCTAAGAAGAATAAATTATAGAGGTTATGATGATTATGATGAAGGTTCTGACCCCTTGTCTTTGGCATGTACATCAGCACCACGTTGCAGTAAAAACTCTACCACGGCCACACGGTTATAACCAGCAGCAAAGTGCAGCGGAGTGGAGTGACGTCCTTCCAGATCGCGACAGTTCACATTCTGAGGAGAGCACAGGTCCTATACACACAATTAACACAAGGTTAGCTGCTGTTTAATATGCATCTTGCCAAAATCATATTTACATGAACACACCTTGACTGTGTCTAGGTCTCCTGCTTTAGCTGCCTCTAGGAAGCAATAGTCTGTGTCAGAGTTCCTAGTTGGAATGTTGTCTGGATAAAAAAAGCAAAAACAATCAAGTGTTAAAGGGTATGCTGAGATGCAGTACAAAAGTCCATGATCGAGGTGTATTTATGAGGTTCAGTGTCTAGAAGCAGAGTAGAGGTGTACAGTAGAGTGTTGAAGTGCAGTGAACAGTGTCAAGGAGCACTGTCAATGTGCAGTGTCAATGATAAAGCACAGTGTACAGTGTACCCCTAGTGTTACTGTTAGTACCATTTAGTATTTGCTGCACTGCTTCATTTCCCATCTGTGCGGCTGTGAACCCCTGGAGAGAGATGATTGATGGGTCAGCGCCATAACTCAGCAACAGTCGACATGTCTGAATGTGACCTGCAAGAGCAGCTCTGTGTAGAGCTGTCTGACCAAGAGTGTCCACCGCGTTCACCTAGACATACACACAAAGGTGGTTTTATTAGATATGTCATACTCTATTACGTGCAGTTAAATCATTAGTGTGTGTATTTACCTTTGCGCCGTGTTTCTGCAGAACCTCCAGCACGTCGTTATGAGCTCGTTCTGCCGCCACATGGAATGCAGTCATTAAACTGTCAGGAAACAAAAGAGAAGTAAAGAAAATGTGTAATAAAGAGAGGTAAATTGTGTGAATGTGTCTCACTCTTTGTTCTTCTCATGGATGTTAGCTCCTTTGCGCAGCAGCAGTTCTGTCAGATGTTTGCGTTTAGGATGTGATGACGCCGCTGCACAGTGCTATACACACACACACACAATGCATGTTAATAAAATTTTGTACATTACTTTTACTGACTCCTTTATAGCTGAAATAAAAGAAGTCAGTAAAAGTAATGTACAACAGTTCATTAACATAATCAGATTATTTCCTATAAAGTATGCACAGATACACAACATTTCCAAAAGTATTTGCTCACCTGCATTGACTCACATACACGTTAATCCAAAGAGTTCAATATAACGTTGCTCCACCCTTTGCAGGTAGAACAGCTTTACCTCTTCTGGGAAGGCTGTCCACAAGGTTTAAGAGTGTGTTTATAGGAATTTTTTACCTTTCTTCCAGAAGCACATTTGTGAGGTCACACACTGATGTTGGACGAGAAGGCCTGGCTCTCACTCTTTGCTCTAATTCATCCCAAAGATCAGGTTTTATCAGGTTAAGGTCAGGACCCTGTGATGGCCAGTCAAGTTCATCCACACCAGAGTCTGTCATTCATGTCTTTATGGACCTTGCTTTGTGCACTGGTGCACTGTTCCCACAAAGTTGGGAGCATGGAATTGTCCAAAATGTCTTGGTATGCTGAAGCAATCATACATGATTGGAACACCTGATTTTAATCATTTGGATGAGTGAGCAAATACTTTTGAAAATATAGTGTATGAATATGCATGAATATGTAAATTAAGAGCTAAAACTCTTCAATACAAAAGCACAGATAATGAAAACTATAACTGGAGAAATTGCAATCATGGAGAATTGTGTTGTGATCTGGAGTGTTACCAGTGCGCTATCCTGAGAGTGCGGGTGTTTGAAGTTGATGATATCAGGTGGAACCTTTTTCACCTTGGTCATATCGGCTTCACGTGCAGCCTGGAGCAGTGCGTGACCCTTAAACTCGTCTGAAACCAGACAAAAATAATGACAAAATTTATTCATAACACATACTCTGGTGAATGATGATCTCTGATAAGTGTCTGATCTCTACAAATATATAATTTCTATGGGTGTCTGATCTCTGTGAGCATCTGATTGTCTGCTTGTGTTTGCTGTATATTTCAATAAGCATTAGAGACTGTTGTGTGTGTGTGTGTGAGAAACTTACCGGCTAGTCTGTCCCGGAGTTCAGGTGTGTGCGCGAGTTCGATGGCACTCTTGCCATGACAGTTGAGGAGGGTGGGGTCAGCTCCGTGACTGAGGAGAAGCGAGCAGACTTCTGCTCGGTTCTTACTGGCGGCCTCGTGTAGAGGTGTGAACTGCCACAGGTCCATCGCATTTACACACGCACCATGCTGAGACCCACAAAACACAAGCGCGAAGTGTTACTGAGGATATCCTTGTTACTGAGGAAGCGTGTTACCTTAAAAAAAATCACATCTTACCTTCAGCAGCAGCTCAGTGACCTCGTAGTGACCATACGAGCAGGCATTATGTAGGGGAACCAGACCTCTGGGAGTGACAGAGAAAGAGAGTGGTATGTGTTCAAAACTGACTGTTATCCAGTTTGAATGAGTGTCTGTAAATGTGATTGTGTGTGTTTGCAGGTCTCTCACCCCTTGTCCTTGGCATGGACGTCTGCACCGTACTGCAGCAGCAGCTGGACAATGCGCACACGGTTATAACCTGCAGCAAGGTGCAGTGGTGTTGACTGAAACACACACACACAATCTCAAATGTCCATCACAAAAATTCAGTACACTAGGTAAACCCTTAACATTTCTACATGAATGAAAATGTTTATGTATGATGTTGAAAAACCCTCACTCATCCACCTACTCACTCACTCATCCACCAATATGATAACACAAGCTTCACGCACGCCCGCACAAACATTTGTTTCATGCAAAGCATAAAGGATCATGCATTTTTATATCAAACACAAGCAAATGATCAGACATATCATCTTCCAGAACAGGACAAAAATACACACACTATACTATAGAATATCACTACATTACAGCTGCAGATAAGAAACCTGATCCCAGGTGAGCACCAGGACGTTAAATTTTACATTTATATTCAATTATTCCTGAATAAATTCAAATTCTGCATTTAAATACAGTATTTGTATTTATTCATTGTATGATTTTATATTATTTGTAAACACTTACAACAAGTGATTAACATTCTGATTAGTTAAAATGAACAAACAAGAGTTGTAACTCGCATGTTCGTCTACTGCCTAGTCTCCACAAATTGTGGTCTGATTACTTTGGAATAAAAAAGTTTTTGCTATCAACATCAAAATCTGCCCTTCTATTCCAATATGGAGGTTCACCTTGCAGCTTTCATTCACTTTTGTCAGACAAACTGCCGTTTACATCACAGCTGATAAGGTGCTTCGTTCTTTTATTCTGGAAATTCCTAAAATCATATCCAATATTAATGCGGCTCCGAGATACGATTCGATACGAAGGTAGTATGAACATCTGCTACATGATTATGTGCATGTTATTACTTGAAATATCACAATCAAATAAGTACATTATATTCACGACACCTATGTGTGCACATACACGTGTGCATACACACACACGCGCACGCACAAGTATGAGCGCCAAGTAATGGCACGCAGGAAGACAGATTCGTGCACATACATGACATATTTTTAAATATAGAAAGTAAGCATGAGTTTCAATATCACGCTTATACCACAGTGTTGATGAATTCTGGATTCTGATTGGTTGCCTAGTGCTGATTAATTTTCTATAACAGCAGCTCTGACAGTAGTGCATAGAAAGTAGATGTGTTTCCATTACAGTTTGGCACAAAACTGTTTCGATAATTAGGCTTTTTTCATAACGGACAAAT
>JAOUQT010000025.1:10972433-10990727 GCA_025769995.1 Xyliphius kryptos | reverse complement strand
TGTCAATAGCACCTCTAGAAATATATTTACTGAGAAAAATGGTGACGTGTTCAATACTTATTTCACCCGCTGTATATCATATGCTAATCGTAGTGAGGAAAAGAGGAATAAATAAACTCAAGGTTATCATTATAAAGAACCAACATGCTTCAACACCGTCCCTCAGTAAAGCATTGGAATAAAAATATGGACGGTGGCTTAGTTGTTAGTACGTTTGTCTCTCAGCACTAAGGATTCCTGGTTCAAATCCCGATCTGGGTGGAGTTTCCATGTTCTCCCCATTTTCGCGTGGGTATCCTCTCACAGTCCAAACACATGGATTCAAGGTAAATTGAATGCTCTAGGTAAATTGCCCCATATAGTGTGTATTTGTGTGTGTGGCTTTGTGTGAGAGTGTGTGTCCAGCGATAGGTTGGCGCCCTGTCCTGGGTGTATCTGCCCAGTGTCTGAGAAGTTTTTCCCACAACCCTTAAGGATTAAGCATAAATAAATGAATACATGAATATAATAGCAAAAAATCTCACCAGGATATTTGTTGTGCAACAAATTGTGGAGAATATCGATGCGTCGTGTTGCTCTCTCTGTGTTGTTTGGTTTGTCATGCAGTTGCACTATGCCTTTTTGTAAAGACTTCTTTATGAGAAAATGTATGTTAACCAAACATTTCTGCAACAGAAAACAAAAATTATTATTGTTGCTTGCTGCTTTTATACATTTAAATTAATAGGTATTTTGTACAACCGTATAGGTTTTATAATTGACACACTGTTATAAGTTTACACTGACCAGAGAGTTTGAAAATAAAAATAAGCTTTACCTGTTCCTCAGATTTATTTTTGTCTGTTAGATCATGCTCTGTAAAAAGATGTTAATCACTTAATCATTCAATTCATGGATCATTTACAAAAATATGTTACATCACTAACTTCACTTTAAATCATAATGTAAGAAATGGATTAATAAATGCTTAAACCATAAAATGCAAGCAATCAAAACTTAATCATTAAATGAAGATTGCTTTTATATACTGTATATAGGCATTTATTAAAGTAAAATGAGTTAACCTAATAGTATGGGTTTCATAAGAAACTCGTACATCTGCAATGTGACAAAAAAAAACATATTTTATGTTCACTGTTTATTGATTTAAATAAGGGGAAAGTACGGTGCCTTAGTGGTTAGCATGTTCGCCTCTCAACCCAGGGGATTCCCGGTTCGGTCTGGGTGGAGTTCCCATGTTCTCCCGTGTCCATGTGGGTTTTCTCCGAGTTCTCCGGTTTTCTTCCACAGTCCAAAAACATGGATTCTAGGTAAATTAAATGTTTTGAATTGCCCTGTATAGAGTGTGTATGCTTGTGTGAGTGAGTCTGTGTCCAGCGATAGATTGGCGAACTGTCCTGGGTGTATCTGCCCAGCGCCCGAGATGTTTTCCCCTGGATGGGCCTGGGAAACCCCATCGTGACCCTAGTAGAGGAATAAGCGGAAGATAATGGATGAATGGATTTAAATAGGTAAAATAAATTAAAATAAAGTGATAAAATGATTTGCCAAGTTTGTACAATTGCAGATATTTTTATATGTTATATTAAAATAGTACAGCCTGAGGCTTTTATAACATAGTAGTCTGAAATCTTTTCACTTATTTGTGCATGCAAACGTTTTCTTTTTTTTCTTTTTTTTTTTTTTTTTTTTTTTTTTTACCAGAGTTATTCTGAAGAACCTCCGAAACAGTCTTTAGATGCAGCTCATACATATCACCTAGAAATCCTGGTGTTTGAATAAGCTCATCCAGGTGTAGTGAAATCCAGTCATCTGGAACAATTATTTAAAAAAATATATTTATTTAAAAGAACACAAACCTATTAATGTTTTTTAGAGCTTTAAGTAAAACTCAGCAAAGACTGGCATACATTAGCTACTCTCAATTATAAATCTCACTGGCTATTTAATAAACACATTTCAATATGATTAAATGACAAAATAGCCTTAACCAAAAAAAACACACCTCCAAATGAAGCAATATATCCACAGCCTCCTGAAATCCGTGGCAGTTTTGTTAGAAGAACAACGTCAAAGGCAACTTCATCACTAAAAGTTCTTTTCATCTGAGAAATGCTGTGTCTATATATGAGATAAATCATGAGATAATATAAAACGCTGATAACAATAAGAGTTTAATCCACACTGAATAGATAAATTATGTAATAAAACAAGAACAATTAATATATGATGAATTATTGTCCTTTGTATTCTCATGACCTACTGCCTGTGTGGAAAAAATATGTCTTAATTAAAAAAATCACCAGAAAAAAAACAAATGCACAAGCAAACAAGACTGACTCAAAATGACAGTCTGTATTATGTTTTTGCTTATTCTTAAATAAATGTATTTTGCTACTCCCTGGCATCCTGGCTCCACTTTGCACTTCAGCTCCATGGTGGTCGTACGAGAGATTGTGTCTTTTAATAAAATGGATTCATTGGTTGCTAAGGAGGAATTAGACGCCGATGATGAGTATCATGAATACTTTCTGGCCGGATACATTTTTTTTCCAGATTTCCCCTACTTAATTTGCCTGGGCTCCTTCCCAACTACGCCTAGTGTGGAATTAAACGGCCCCAAACCGTTGTAATGGCTTGTAAATCCAAGTGTAGGTCCCGGGGTAAGTGCACCTCTCTGGGAGGTTTTTCCACCAGAGGGCAATCCTGAGGTCTGCCCACCAGTGCATGACCCAAAAGCCAGTCTGCTGAAGCACAGCTCCCAAACCCATCTGCCAGAGGGTGACCTAGAAGCCAGTCCGCCGGTGCAAAGCTATGAAAGCTGTTCACCAGAGGATGATCCAGAAGCCAGTCCGCTAGGGCGGGGCTCCTAAACTCGTCCGGCAGAGGGCGACCCAGAAGCCAGTCTGCCGGTGCATGGCTCCCAAAGTCGTCTGCCAGAGGGCGACCCAGAAGCCAGTACGCCGGCGAACTGCTCCCAAAGCCTATCCGTGAATTGTTTCACAAACCCGACCCTGTCTGAAAATCGTTTGACACACAGGAACCTGTCTGTAAATCATTTGACACATAGGACCCTGTCCATGAATTGTTTGACACACACGACCCTGTCCGCGAATTGTTTGACACACAAAACTCTGTCTGTGAATCGTTTCACTAATGTGCCTCTTTCCACGGTAGGCAAGGAAGGATAAAGGGTTCAGAGAGCATGACAGTTTCTCCTGCTCTCCGGGCGGCTCCCAAGTCTGTCCACCAGAGGGCAACCCAGAAGCCAGTCCGCCGGTGCATGGCTTCCAAAGCCGCCCACCAGAGGGCAACCCAGAAGCCAGTCCACTGGCACGTGGCTCCCAAATCTGTTCGCCAGAGGGTGAACCCGAGCCTGTTTGCCAGAGGGCGACCCCGGAGCCAGTATGGCAGTGCACGGTTCACAAACCCATCCGCCAGAGAGCGACTCAGAAGCCAGTTTGCCGTTTTCATGACAATGACACATATCTTAGGATATTCTTTAGATATAAACAAAATTTTAAAAATACTTTTGATGTACAAATACAGATAACATAATTGAATTTTTTTTTTTTTTTAAATCTTGTCACACAAGTTTTATTCTAAAACCCACTGGATACTCTTTTTTTCTCACCTCACACAGAAGAGAAGTCGCTGACTTTGTTTTGGGTCATCAAAGTAAGATTGAAGTAACACAAGCTTGCGTTGATTTACATCAGTCCTGAGAAAGTCTCTAAAGGACACAGTTAAAACAGTTTAATGAGCAATGAAATTAAAATTTTATACAAAACGTTATCCAGTTCATGATAACAAACTGTGCACATTATCTGCATTCTGGAACTATATAAAATCTCTACAAACAAGAATCATAATGCATTTAATTTTTCAAAACGATTATTTAAATTAGTTAATAACCTTTTTTTCACTTATTTTATTTATTTACTAAAATATCTTCCTGTATATTGGTTCCCACCATCCCCAATCGTAACAGTACGGCGGGACCACAGTTGGAACCGGCAGGGGACACACAAATCAGAGAGGCACTGCAGATGCAGGGGGAGCCACTGGGCAGCTGTTGCAACAAATAATGCAGCAGCTAATTTTATTCCCTCTAGGCCTGAATCACCTCCTAGACACCTCCTAGACAGGGGGCATGCAGACCCCTTCCTGGGGGTCCAGAAGCACAAATTGCTACTTCAGAGAGGTTTGCTGGAGAAGCAGAGCGTTACAGGGGGTTTTTGCTCCCTGTTTACTGGCTATTGAACAGCAACCATCTAGATTCCCCACTGAGCGCTTTAAGGCAGCCTTTATGATCTCCCTACTAACTGACAGGGCGTTAACTTATGCTACCGCCCTGTAGGAGGCCGAGGCCAGAAAGTGCGCTACTGAACAGACTTTTGGCAAGCAATTAGCCGAATTCTACATTTTACAACCCCAGGGAGGGTCATGAAGCTGGCACACGGTTACTTACCTAAACCCAAGGAATGCTGATTACGTGATCGAATTCCATTTAGAAATCTGGTTCATGCGAGGAGCCTATGCAACTAGGGGGCGCCCGACCACCAACTGGATCGTCGGAAAATGCCCAGGCCAGGTTCAGTCGGGGGGCCGAACATAGGAGCAGGTCTCATGCTACTTATTCGATTAATGCCGACTGGGCATTATGAATATTTAGTGGCTTAATGAATGCTCCCGCCGTGTTACAGCAGTCTATCAATGAGGTCTTGAGGGAAACACTTGATCGGTATGCCTACGTTTACCTTGATGACATTTTAATATATAGCCAGTCACTAACGGAGCACATCAGTCATGTCCGTCGAGTGCTCTACGTTCTCTTTAAAAACCAACCTATACGTGAAGCTGTTTCCAATTTCCAAACCTCTTCAGCATGATAGCAGCCCCCCTAACGGTGCTAACCTGAAAGAACCAAGGCCCATTTTGCTGGCCTCCAGAGGCCCAGCAGGCATTTGACACTCTCCATGACCGGCTAACAGCTCCTCCAGTCCCCCAACTGCCTGACCCCGAGGAGCCCTTTATAGTTAGAGCATCAGTAGTGGGGGTTGGGACAGTGCTCTCCCAAGCACTGGAACCCCTCCCAAACTTCATCCCTGTGCCTATTTTTCTCATTGGCTTACCTCAGCCAAACGCATTTACCCAGTAGAGGATTGGGACCTTCTGGCAGTCAAGTTGGCATTGGAGGTAAGGAGGCACTGGTTAGAGGGAGCCAAACACTCATTCCTTGTTTGGACTGACCCCAAAAACCTGGCCTACATTAAGCAGGCGAAGCATCTCAATGCCTGGCAGGCTCGGTGGACACTCTCTTTGAGCGCTTTGACTTTACGTTGCCATATAGGCCAGGTACCAAGAACTCTAAGCTAAATGCCTTCTCACAGCAGGGGTCAAAGGTAGAGAGTGTAACTGACTGAACCAGAGCCAATATTGCCACAACCTTACGTTGTGGCAGCCATGACCTGGCTCATAGAGGTACTAGTAAAAAAAAATACTTTCGGGTGGAACCCAGGTCCAGGAGGAGGCCCACCAGTTTAGTTGTTTGTTCCTAGAGAGATACGCATGCAGGTCTTACTATGGCGTCTCCATTTTCAGCCCACCCCGGCATCACCAGAACCATGGAATTTTTACAGCGAAGGTTTTGGTGGCCAGGAATAGAGAAGTCTGCATGTGAGACATGAGCCCGCAGCAAGACTCCCCAGGCTCTTCCAAACACTTCCCGTTCCCTCATGTTCTTGGTCCCACATGACCCTGAACTTCATAATGGGCCTGAACAACACTTTATAACAAGCCTGAAGATACAGCCCACATTCCATGTGTTTCGACTCAAGCCATATCTGTGTCAGACCTCCAAACTGCAGATATTACTGCCTACCACCAAAGGCCCCGCATACACTGTATGTTTACTGGACTTCCAAAAGGGCTCCAGGGCTCCACCCAGTACTTAGTAAACTGGAAGGGCTATGGCCTGGAGGAGCGGTCCTGGATTCCAGTCCGGAATATCCTAAACCCTAAATTCATTCGAAAGTTCAGGCACAACCGAGCTGCTAGAATGGGGTCGTTGGGAACTGCCCCTAAAGGGTGATACTGTCACAGGCCATGTTGCCACGGGGGGAGGCAGAGGCACATGCATCTATCACGGTGCTCGGGGAGAAAAACTACAATTCCCAGGAAGCTTAGCGGCAATCAGGTCTGACTAAAAACAGCTGCCCCCTTCTTTATATAAATGTCACCTTTTTTACGCGGAGTGTGTGATCACTGTTTCCGAGAAAATATTGTTTTCTAAAAATATATTACATTTTTTCCTACTGTTCTATGATATTGGTTGCCAGGGTACGCCCTGGGGAAATATTGACGTTGTTTTCCACTGTATGTAATTATATTGTTTTCTGTGTTTAAATCAGACGTCCGATCAGACACCTCGCAACAATCAGAGTAAGAGAGTAGCCCGTTCTCTCTCTCCCTCTTTCTCTTTCTGCTCTGTATCATTTTACATCGCTGAACTCCCTACATGCGCTAGAGTCACGTGTGTGATGCTGAGTGACATCATACTTTATTTATTTTCAGTTCATTTACTCACTGCAGTCACCAAAGCAGTGTTTAATAACTGCTCTTTTGTTTGTTTGTTTCTATTGTTATTATAGTCACGTTTTATAAGCAACTTTAACAAAATTTATAAGCAAATTTTACAAAACAGAATTTAGTTAATCGATCATTTTTGTTTTGGCATTGCGGGGCCGGCGGTTTAAATCCCAGTCAGAATATCTGCAATTCATAACATTTCTGTTTGTTTGAGATTAGGTTAATATAGACCCAAAACGTTTGTTTAAATTAGTTAATAACATTTCTTTAAATTATATTTAAATGAAATACCTCCCTGTATATTCCTATCATCCTCCATCATAACAATATGATTTTTAATTACGTACTATAAATTAAATGACAAACTAATATAATGATCTGTTACATTAATTTCATAGGAAATAGGTGTTACGGTACTTTGTTTTGCATTATGCCTAACATCTCTTTCCTTGAATTATTTCACAATTGCTTTATTATAACTTTCATGTTAACTTTTCTTTTTTAAAAAATTACTCATTAATTTTTTTATTTAAATTAAAAAAACTTGACTTTATAAGTGCTCATAACTCCTAATGAAAAATTATAAGCTCTTATTACAGGCATTCAGTAAATTATTGCCATGTATTACCTTTATGAAGGAGACTGCATTAATATTAGCACATGGTGATTAATTAAAGACCATAAATGCTCTTTAGGTAAAGTAAAATAATCTTGATAATGTTAGCATGTAAAAAATATCAAATTAATTACAAAAGAAGCATTATATAAATTTGTGTTATAAAACCATATGTCATGTTAAAACCCTTTATGACTGACATTATGAGCATGTATGTAAATTAACAGGCATTAGACATATGTTCTAAAGCATTATAAATACTTTATGAAGCTTAATGAATGCACTTTTTTATGCATTATGTATGCCGGATTTATAAAAAGTGTGTAAAAATGATAGCCTGGACAAGTAATGATTTTAGTAAATATTATAAATAAAATATCTATTTGTCAGTAAACTCCTCTTCATTAAGATACTATATATTAAAATGCTGGAAATAAAACACATTAACATTTCTGTGACTGCATTTTTCTGTTATTTTATAGTAAATTGTAAATATTATTATATAGTAAATAAATAGTAATTGTTTATCAAAATGTCCAGATTTTTGTGTTCATTTATATTTAAATTATACACATTTTAAATAATATTTCTTATTTGAATTTTATTAGTTAAAAATGCCAAAGTCAATAATTTTTATTACAATTACCTATTTATTTTAATTAATGCGCAATTTATGTAACAACTATTATTAACTTAACTACATAGACATTTTAAAATCAGAATTGATATGAATAAACCTGACTACTGCATTTTCTCCCACCTTTCAAGGGGTTTTTACCTTTATTACATTTGTTCATTCATTTATTATCTCCCACTTAATCCTGTACTAGGGTCGCGGTGGGGTTCCCCATGCCCATTTAAAAGAGAACTCTTCAACCTCCTTATCTTTTTGCTTATCATCCCTCCACTGTTTATCTAAACCGCTTTAATCATACATACATAAACTTATTTCCAAACTACTGGACTGTCGTGATGTGACTTAAGCACGTAGAAAACAAAACAATACAATATAAATGTCTTATTACCTTACTGTTTGAGTAAAGGATTGTTCAGTGTAAAATTCATGAAGCAGAAACAAACAAGTATGATCTTCAGTAATGTGAAGCTCCTCATTAATTTGGTCCACATCTTTTTTATTTAGCAGTCGAGAAAATGTGGATACCTGTTTCCATGACATACAAGATCTTAAATAAGGGTAAATTATCAAAAGACATAATTCATCTATGTAAGTAATACATGTATATTAAATGTACCTCAAGACAAAATCCAGCAAGCTCAGTTTGTCTGTAGTATTGTAAAGTTGCAATCAGGTTGCTGTGTGGTTGCTTCTTGAAATATACATCAAGCAGGTTCTCTGCTTCTTCTGTTAAGTTTCCTGTTGCTCGCAAAACTGAATCTGGTGTTGCACAATGAAGAAGCATTTCTTTGGCCATATCAAGTATTTTTGTTCCTTCAGTGTCATCCTGTTCCTGACAACAGTGTGAAACTACAGAAGCACAGGTGTCTTCGGTGTACCCCACTATGCTGTCATAAATTTTTTGTTTGGACTGGTCAATTGCAGTTGAATTATTCTTTACAAAAGAGCTCAGCCACCCCTCTAACTGTTCTTTGATATGTTTTGCATCAACTGAGAGAACACTGTTAATTTCCAAACAGTGTTTTTCCAGACGGTTCAGCAAAGGCGTAGGAAACTGCTCGTACACAGTGCTTTTCTCTTCCACAACAATCAGTCGAAACTCATCTTTCACTCTGCATTTGACCCGATGGGATCCAAGGCCCAAATCGACATAATAACTTCCTCCCAATTTGACATAACACTGATTTAAAGCATCATAGAGACTTTCATAGAGGCTCTGAATATTCAACAGGATAACTGATCGCCCTGTTTCCATGCAAGTCTTGATCCTGTTGACTGTGCTGCAAACCTGAGAATACT
Source organism: Xyliphius kryptos (assembly GCA_025769995.1). Taxonomy (NCBI): domain Eukaryota; kingdom Metazoa; phylum Chordata; class Actinopteri; order Siluriformes; family Aspredinidae; genus Xyliphius; species Xyliphius kryptos. The sequence continues at coordinate 10,981,584 of JAOUQT010000025.1, read as the reverse complement.
CTTCATCATGAGGAAATCCAGACCCAAAGATGATTTCAACATTACCCTCGTCAATAATTTGTGATTTCAGTATTTGTAAGGCTGCATGATTGGTAGTTGGCAGCAGAAGGTACCTGGATGTAAACCGTGATGTCATTTCAAGGTTTTCTTTAAGAAGTGAGATTGTGTCACATTTTGGTGTTCTTTGTTTGTAAACACTCCAGAATATTTCTAAAACATCAACAGAATCCAGTCCTTCAAAATTCCTCTGCACCGCTTTGGTAAGATCCTCATCTGTTGGTTTGCCTTCTTTTTCTATGGCATAAGACACGACCAGTTTCACAAGACTGTAGAAGTCTCTCAACCCAAAGAATTCACTTTTCTGTTCATTAAGAACCTTTAAGTAGAATTCAGTTAGCTTTGGAATCAAACACATAACCTCTGCTTTTACAGGCTCTTCAACACCTGAGCAAATGTCACAAGCTGTGTTTTGTAACTCTTCTGTCAGAGGAGATGATCTCAAAACCAAAATTCCACGGTTCATCTTTGCTGGATCCAGTGACCAGTTGGAAATTCCAATAAAACCAACTTTTTTAAACTTATCCGGAGTTTCCTCATCAATACAACCATACTCCAGCAGAGGATGCAATGTCTTTAGTGGCATTTTTGGCGAGTCTTCTGCTAATCCAATTTCATCAAGGACAACAACAGACACATACTCATCCAAATTCTTATCTTTTTGAAACTGTGCACATTGCCGGAATATTGAGATGATGCCATCAGGAGTTGAATGAGGGCTGCACTGAAAAGAAGCCAACTGTGCCTGCTTGTACCATTTAAAAAGCTCATTTTGGGAAGTCTTACCCTGCATTGCATGTGCAGCAATTGTCTTAGACAGTGATTTTGAGCTCCCAGGTTTTCCAACCAGAAACAATGGGATTCTCAAATTCATGCAAACAATCATCATAAAAACATTTTCCTTTAAAGCCTCATTCTTTGCCACTGATGATGGACAGTCAACATTCTCAATGAAAGCTCTTTTGCAAAGTTCAATCTCTGTCGTTATAACACTGCAGTCTTCAGCAAAAACCTTTGAAATCTTGGATAAGTATTCTTCTCGATTCTCTAGTGATGCCAAGTAGCAAACTCCTATTGCAAGAATCAGTGAACGGACCAAATCATCCACAATTACCGGAGTGTTTCCTTTTTCTCTAAGTTTGTCAATCTCAGGAAATAATTTCTCTTTTTGATGATAGAACCACATGACAGTGTTCATGCACCGCTCAATGTCTCTGAGACTGACTATTCTGCATTCATCTTTCAGTTCTGCCATGTGCTTTTGGGAGGCAGAGATTACACTTGTGAACAAAGACTGGTGAGTTTGGGAAAGGTTTTCTTTGTAGAAAAAAGTCTTGACCATCTGTTTGATGTAGAGCTGTTCTGTCTGCTCATTTAATTTCCCAAAATCCCACACCAGAGGAGTAAGACTTGGAGGTAAAGGCTGAACCCTGTAGACCAACTGACGCATGGGAATCTGGCCAAATTTTTCCTGTGTATTTTCACATCTGACCCTATAACCCAATCCAGCTCCTTCCAGTTGCTTTATGGCCTCTTCAGTATGCTTTCTGTAAGGGTTGCATGCAGCAATGACCTTGAGGTGAGGTGCATTGATTTGTTCTCCATCAACAGATTTGTCACAGATCACCTCTTTAATTGCATTTACAGCCTCTGTGGTATTAGCCTCATCAAAAAATAGCACTGTATCCAAACAATCAGCTTCATTCTCTTTTGAAATTTTGATTGCCTCTTTTACCTTGTTGTAAATAACTGCAGATGTTGTACCTCCATGTACACGCACCACGATCAGGTTTTGTTTTTGCTTGCCTGATTTTAGTAGATCACACATAAACTGTACAAGCCGGGTCTTTCCACATCCAGTTTCTCCCATTATAATGACAGGAATGTCAGACTCAAATCTAAGATGAATGGCAAGAATTTTCATGACGTTATCTAAAGTTAACTGATAAGTGTCATCAGGATCTTTATCAATATTGACACCAAGCACTCTTCCAATGATATCAAGCTGTGCCTGACGCTGCAACATTTCAAACTCTACATTGAAGGGCACTCTTTGAGCTTTTAACTGGTTGAAAAGCCTTCTGTCAATTATATTCTTTTCTACAATCACTTTGCTTCTAGCATCAATTGCATCCAAATTCTGAATGTGAAATCCCAAAAAGGTCATAGATTGATTATCAGCATTGAACAGGATGTAGGGGTGAGCCTGCTGTTCCCAACGTCTTCGGAGTTGAAACTCTCTGAGTGCTATGTCCGCTGTTGCTGTATCATCCTCTGTCTCAACACTATCATCTGATGTTTTTAGAGACCGCATCGAAAAATCCTTGGACATTGTGATCATAAATTTAACCACAAATTTTTTAAACCCAGTCAGATCCTCTTTAAATATCTCTTACAGAATATTGACTGTTCACATTTTTTTAGCTGGCTGTTAAGAAAGTGTGTGAAGTTCCTCAGTTCTCCTCAAGAAGGATTTTTAATGTCACAGAACTTTAAAATGCAATTTAACCATTCTTTGGGTGAGTCTTCAAATTGTTTGTTAAAGGTAAAGCTCTCAAGTTGGTCATTCGGCTGTAGGCTGTATCTTTTAAAGTACTGGTATGTACGCTGAAATGCCTCACTCTGAAATTCTGATTCATCCATCAGCTGCAGCCCTTTGTCAGATAAACTTTGATCCTGAAGGTGCCTCAGTGTTTCTTCAGGTGATAGACACTTAATGGTGGGAAACATTTCCAGAAATGTGTTTTCCATTTGAAGTGAAATCTGTGAGTAATGATAGTCGTAACATTTATTATAAGGATTTAAATACATTAGTCTAAATAGTCTAGACACAAACTGTCTCTCTACTTTGCTCAATCACTGGTGAAAAAAAATAAAAAATAAATAAAAATAAAGTTGTGTTGAATTTGAACTATTTTGTTATTTTATGTTAATTGTTCCTAAAACTGTTTAAACCAAATACAGTGTGATACTGTCACAGGTTACATCTGCACCTGTTTCCATTCCCTGTTCTGTGTGCTTATGTTGTTTTTGTTGTTATAAAAAAAAAAATGTGTTTAGACCACTTCCTGGTGCTCAGTGTATGTTACTACACTGCAAATTCCGACTGGGCCAGCAGGGGGTCCCCAGGGGTAAGCTGTCACTACTTTTTCGTCTCTCTGGTTTGTTAGCTCTGTGTGAGCAGCTAGCAGTTTTGCTACCGGTTCCCGGTTTGGTGCTCTTAGCTTTGTCAGTCTTATTTTTTTTTACTCTGAAGATAAATTCATTTGGAGGAGTGTATTTACATCACTCTGTGCTGAGGAGGGACTTTACATTGTTAGGATCTCCCATGACAAGTCAGGTGATCCATTTCTGTATGGGCACATCCTAATAATTCATACCTTCATTAAGTCTGAGGATTTGTGGTCTGAAAGTCCAGTTAGACTGGTGAAGTCTTAAGATAAGTCTAGGCCCAAGTGTAAGTCCTGGTCCAGGCGTGGGTTTAAGGTATGACCCCCTCTCTGTACAGGTACTGAGTGTGTTTCACGTTTGAGTGTCCCATGTTAACCCAATGTGTTTTTGATAAGTGTTCCATGTAAGCCCAGTGTTTGCCAAATGTGCATTACATGCAAGTGTTCCGTGTTAACTCAGTGTGTTTGCTGAGCGTGCGTCGTGAGTGTTCCATGCGAACACAGTAATTTGACTACGTGTGCGTCACGACCCCAAGAGTCAGTCTCCGCTCGTAGTGCCCCCCATTAGTCAGTGGTCATGTTTCTGAGGAGGCTTAAGCCTTTATATTTGCTGTGGCAGTATGTGTGGCTTTGCCTTGTGTCCTGGATGATGAGCCCTGTGTGCTCAGGTGAAGGCGGATAAGAGGTGCGCGGAGCAAGACAGTTCCACCTTTTTAGCAGACGGTGCCTCAACCAATGTCATCATCTCCCAGAGAGATTAAAGTGGGGGAACTGTCACAGGTGCCAGTTAAGCATAAGGACTTTGTTTTCTGAGTTTCCAGGCCTCATATAGTATACGAGCTGTCTTACTTATTCTACGCCCATTTTACAGGCATGTTTCATTTGTCACTGACTGATTTGCTCATTTGGTAAAATAACTTTATTCAATTCCATCTTCATTAAAGTTTTTGGGACGCAAAGTAGTGTTGCGGGATCAGACACATTTAGTCAGATGTCCTCTTTGCTGTTGACATGTAGCATGTTGCCTTACAGCATTATCTTTCCATTGCTATATTAGCTCTTCTGATGTTTCCACTCTACAACATCTAGCTTCAGCATCACATGCTTTTTTTGCTGCAATCTTTTCAGCTGCTACCTGCACTCCAATCGCGTTCCCACGCCAAGTGCTCACCTCATCCCTGCACACTACATGCGCTCCAATCTCTATCGTGTTCCCATGTCAAATGCCACACGTCATTTCCTCCACTCTACCAAATTGCTATAGAGAACCACAAAAAGCACCGTATTATAAATAATTTACTCATTACCCCAGTTGTGGCCCTAATTAGTTAATTCACATTAACCGCTTTTCAGTGTTCAGTTTGTTTATGTTAATTTTCATGCCCTGTTCTGTGTGGCTATGTTGGATGTTTTTTCTTAAAATAAAGAGACTGTGTTTGGACCGCTACCTGGCGCTTAGTATATAATACTACACTGCACACTTAAACAGGGTGTTAATAGGTAGCTGATTTTAAAAAGATTATTTTCCAGAAATGCACTTAGTCATTTAGCAAAAGTAATGTTGTCTAATCTGTCTTGGTATTAACAACCAAATTTAGAAATGTATTTTTTGTCACAATTAGTTAAGTGTAATAACAGGCTATGTGAAGTTAACAGGCTTTAAACAGGCAATTATTATTATTACTGGTATAGTAATTACCTCTGTGTTATGCTTGTCACATTCTCTTTTATTTCTTTTTGTGTATTCCACCAAGTAAATGTGGGCGTTATTACACTTCCATATGAGACCATCAGGACTTTGGAAACACCTTAGCACAAATAGCTGAAGGAGGAATGTGTACAGCCCTTTTGTCACCTGAAACACAGATGAAAATAACAATTACAATTCATGGTTTCTGCTTACAGTGTACAGTTTAGACCTACAGTACCTTCAAAAGAAGATTCAAGGGTAAAAACAAACTCGATTCTATAAACATTATTTCTTTGTAATATAAGTTCTTTTATGGTTTATGCAGTTTTTTATGGTTTATGCTAAACTAAAACCTTTAAAGTCTATTACATCAAAAATAAGTGCTTTAGTACTGTGACCACAAAAATACTACTAACCACAGGAGGAATGTCAAAGTGAAAGGTTCTTGGGACATTGTCCATGGGTTTGTCCCTGTATTTCCACAACTGAGGGGCAATTTCTTCGGTTCTGAGATGTGACTCATTTATGCAAATTGTTTTGTGAGTAAATCCTGCAGTTTTAAATTTGTCTTCAGAAATGTTGACCAGATTTTTTACATACAGTGACTTTCCTGTTAAAAAATAATACAATTATAGAAAATAGTCCGGTTTGTCCACAAATTTACAACCACTTAAGTTAAAACAGTTATTATTTATTCTGCTTATTATTGTCCATGTTAGTAAATACAATTTAAAATTAAGGTTAAATGTAAAAAAAAATTTAAATTATCATAGAAATACATCCTGTGAATACTTTACATCCAAAACTACCAGATCTGAGATAAAAGATGTTAAATTTAACTAGGAACTAAAAAAATATTTAATGATTAAATATAAAGCCATTCATACCCTATTGTAAAGCTAATATAGATTAAAGTAGATTTAAAAAATCAATTAACACAGCAATTATACTGTACATATCCTTCTACCCATAGGACAATAATTAATATTAGTTGTATTACTGTTTATACAAAATTGTATTTTTTTGTGTAAATAGAAAAAAACTATGCAATAATTTTAAACTGCTGTAGGTAAACATTTTTTTTTTATGTTTAAAGTTAATTGTTTTTAATTTAGATTTTGTAACAAATGCATGATCAGTGGCGAGCCATCAGGGCCTACAAGGTTATATCCGAAGTCATAAAAGTATCCGAATCACAGACTGATGTTAATTATATTTTGTCCATGAATTTTTACACATTGTTTTATATTCATTAAAACACATGTTGGCCGATGGTATCTGCCTGTGGCTTACGTTCCTGCTGCAACCCTGCATTTTTGCAACCATTGTGCTATCTATCTGAGATGAAACAGCTCTTTATATTGCGTTTCTGCATAATAAAATATTTTATAGCTCTGCAAATATTATTCACAGTTGGATTAATTCAAACAGATCCTTACTAAAGGCCCAGATGTAAAATGCATGGCCCGCCACTGCCTCTCATCACTACAGTACATTTAGTATGTATTGAAAATTCTTACCCATCCCTGAATGCTCAGAGAAGATCAGTTTGGTCCTCAACTGAAACTGCTGTAGCTGGTGTAATTTTGAGAATCCTTCATTAGCTTTAGCCATTTCATGTTTGCACTCAAGGTAGTGTTTTATTTTGACAATTCGATTCGGGTCATCAGTGAAGGTTTTTTTATACATGTCAAAAGCAGTTGCTACATAACTATCGTGTGCCTTTGAGTCACAAAAGATGATCAAATGGTAATTGTTCTTACAGCTTTCTCCATGAACAGGAGTTGCTTGAGTCTTTTTGATAAAATTTGACTCAAATTTCCTGGACACATCATGATTCAGATTTTCTGCATTTAGTAAACAGTAAATCTTCTGATGTTTGCTGCCAGGCTGCACAGCTCTTCTGATTATAAGTTCTACTTCTTCTGCTGTGGTTTCCGGGGTACAGATCAGAATTTCATCAAAGGTTGGCAAAGGCTGTTCTGTGTCTTCATACAAAGATAAGCAAAGTGGAAGCATTTCAACATCTTTGCAGGAAATGAAATTTGGTTTCCCTACTTCCAAAATGGAGGGCAGGTCTCGTTTTACAGTGTTTGCTGCAGATATCAAAAGATGGTTCATGGTTTCGCCCAATACATCCAAATCCACAAACAAGTCAGAAACAAGCCCTGAAAGTTTGTTGTGATACGTCTTCCAAAGCATTACAACTTTCTCATCAGAATTCTCCAAGTTGTCAAATATTGCAGCAATCTGGTCCTGAGTCATAGAAAAAGAGCTTTCTTCTGCTTCAAATCCACCGTGGAATTTCATCTGGTTATCAAGAACAGTCTTTCTTTTCTTCTCATATCTTTCATGCCACTCCTGAATCCATTCTTCATTATTTTGATTTTCATCGATACACTCCATCACAATGTCCCGATATTCATCTGTGATCTCTAAATCCTCATATTCTCTTGGTGCTTTTTCCTCTTCACAAAACATAATTGCTGCTTTAATCTCTTCCTCATTATAGCCAATTTCAGAAAAATAATCGATCATATCTGGATAATCATTTAGGTACTTTTTGATTTCAGTTGATGCCTGTGATCCTCCACTTTCAACTGGGGTTTCAAGGGCCTTGGTGAGTGCAGATCGCACATCTGGTTCTTCAATATTTTCTTTCAGGATGGACAACATGTTAATCAGTGTAACATCAATGTTTTCCCCCTTTTTAAACTTGGCCATAGAGCAACAAAGGTACACTAACTGTTTAGCTGTAAAATGATTTAAGGTGTAATATGCATTCCGTTTTTGCTCCATGTATTTTAGCCATTCAGAAAGACAACCTCTCATGCTGCTGCACAGCCCATTCAACTCATCAAGGAGAGGTCTATGACCCTCGATCTCCACATTTGTAATGCCAAATTCCACCCAAATTTTAGCCGAATGTGCTTTCTGGCAATAAGCTGTCATCTTCCAGCTCTGAAAGAGGATATGTCCAGCATTAAGAAGTTCTATGAAACAGTGCGCCACATTGAGAATCTGTTCTAACCCCTGAAATAAAAGCATAAATAAAAATATAGTCGAAGTGAATATTCTTGTCATTTATATTATACAGATAGGTGTGTTCAACTGAATGTGATTGCATACAAAACACAAGACAACAGAAACACTAACATTATAAACAATAATATATTAATACATTATACTGCTTTAAAAATATATCTAAACATAAAACCTATTAGCACATTCTTTTTTGAGAGCAGCAAAAAACATGTGGTGTCAAATATTGTTGGTATTTTTTAATTGTTATTAACTATCAAAAAAACAATAGGCACATGGTCAATCTCTTAGCTCTTAGCTCTACAAGAAATGTATTGTATTTGCTTAAAAAACAATGGTTGTTGGTTTTCCTTATTTTACTCAACATTTTATATACCTAAGGAAATTACCAGATTCAACTGCAAGAGACAGGATTGGTATAATTTCTTAGCTGTACAATATAACAAAAAAAACACAAATTAAAATTTTAGGCTTACCTTAAAGTAAGTTGTGATCTCATCCTCTTTGTTTTTAGCACTGACAGTAATTAGCATTAGCTTATTTTGCAGATCTTGCAGCGCAGTAAGGCTGTAGGTTTTGCGAGTTTCCAAAAAACCCTCTCTGCATGTTAAACTAATGCAGTTTTCCAGCATAACCTTAATACATGAACATGAAGTTATTAGTTACAACACCCAAATCAGTTACTGTGTATAAATATTAACATCTATAAATACAATTCCCAAACTTTGGTTATCTTTATTTATTTATTCATTCATTCATTCATTCATTTCTAATCTTCCGCTTAATCCTCTACGAGAGTCGCTGGGAGTTCCCCATGTCCATCCAGGAGAGAACGTCTCAGACGCTGGGCAAATACACCCTGGACAGGGTGCCAATTTATCGCTAGGTACACACTCGCTCACACAGAGTATAGGGGTACATTTACATGCTGACTGCAGGGGTAAAAAGGGCAAAAGCCGCATATGCTCTAAAAATCCAGGGACACTTCTCGTTCCAGGATCCGCGGAGCATGTGGCAAAGCATTAAGTGCATCACGGACTACAAATCCAAAGATGCACAATGTCCCAAAGACCCATCTCTGCCTGAAGCCCTCAATAAGTTCAACACACGCTTTGAGGACCCTGACATCCCCCCCAGCACCAGACTCACCCGGTCACCTGAAGAAGAGCCCCTCAGCGTGACACCAGCAGAA
>JAOUQT010000025.1:10931266-10943149 GCA_025769995.1 Xyliphius kryptos | reverse complement strand
CATTTTATTTTGGTTTTATACAAAAATATAGCATTTTAATAAAAAAAAATGTGACATAGTTATTTTATTTTAGTATAACATTCAAATAAAGGCTTTTTTTATGAGCTAGCCCCTTTAAATTAAATTTCAAAATTGCACCTGAAAACCCTCCACTAAAACAGGATTGAATCTCTTCCTGACCTGATTTTCGAGTGACTCGTTGATGCGCTTGACCAGCCAGGTGAAGGTACGTCCATAGATGGCTTTGGCTAGTGCATCTCTGGCGTAGATGGCATGATCAACAGTGAATGGACACAGAATCTGGACACCACACAATTATAAATTACATCCAATCAAATCCATTCTATAAGACTAGAGCTAAACAGGTGAAGGATGAAGATGGGATCTGTGCACACATTTTTAGCCTTTTTCTGATTTAATGATGGACAACAAGAATTCACTTATTTCTCGAACTAACACCAGCTCCTAATAAAAGCCAAAAATATGTGTAAGAGTATGGAGTGTTACCTCGTCTGCTCTAGCTTCGATCTTCCTGTAGGTCAGAGCCTCAGTCAGGAGCTGAACATGGACCCCAGTCAGCTGCACAAGTCAGCATCAACCTTTAATAATCATGCTTTGCAAAATGTCCAGACATATAGTGTGTGAATATATGTGCACATGTGTGTGTGTGTCATACCTTAGATACCCAGCGCAGTTCAGCATTAGAGTAAAGGACAGCATTGCCTTTGATATCTCGGTCAAACTTTACATTCCCAAGGTGCAAAACACTTGCAATAATTCCAAACAGATGCTACAGATGCAGAGATGTTAAAAGCGTGCAAACACACACAAATGCACATATAGCGTGTCTTCAAACACTGTACTCATGTGATAATCTCACCTCAACTTCACTGAGATCAAAGTGCATGACTGAGAGAGCGTTTTTCACTGATTTCCAGTCGTTCCTGTCATTAATGGAGCTCACTTTGGCACATTCACCCTGCAGGACAGTATTTAACAATGAGACAAACATCTGAAATAATACACAGTCCACACTTTTCTAAATTCTAAAGTTTTTGCTTTGCTATAGACGCATTAATGTCATATTAATGTCATATAATGGTCATATAATGTTTATTTGGCTTGTTCCATTTTTTCATTAGCAGTTTTTATTTGCAGTATTTTATGAATTCTGCAGTACATCAGTACAACAATATATAATTCTCCAGACATTACTGTAAGTGTTAGTGTTAATGTCTAAGTAAATAGAGCAACATAATATACTGTACACAACAGAGCACTTAGAAGAAAACATAACGAAGGTGCTAGAATTTTCACCAAATAATTGCAACAGTCAATGTCTACTGAAGTATTGTGCCAGATTCACCAAGATACTCAGTAAAACATACCAGAATGAAGTGAGATGGTACATGCAATGACATGCTGTATAGCAATGATGCTTTAAAAAACAATGAAAAGTCAAATGTTATAAAGTGAAGTAAACAGGAGCAAACTGGAGAAAAAATCAGTGCCAACAGGGCCACTGTAACCAGCATTTGATGTAGAATGTAGAAAATAATGTAGAATTCACAAAAGGCTTAGAATTTAGGAGCGAAGATGGGACCTTAAGACACGTTGGCAGGAATAATTGGACAAAATAGCACCTAAAAAATTTATCAATAGGTGTTCTCTGAGAAAAATGTTGTGAGAAGGCATGGCAGAGGGGGGTCTCTGGATCCTCGAAAAGTTGAGGCAGTGGCGAAATAGGCACAACCCAAAACAGTTAACGACTTGTGAAGGACTTTTCTGGGATTTGCTCATTTCTATAGGAGGTTTATAGATAATTTTGATATTGCGACCCGCTAACTAACCTCCTAAAGGGCAACCCCAAGAAGCTCAGTTGGTCCCCCAAAGCCAGGACTGCCAAAATAGTTGGGACATAGGCAAGAATGGACCATGAACTCTACCATGCAAAGAGAAAGCCATATATCAACAACAACCAGAAATGCCGCCATCTGCTCTGGGCCCGACCTATCTGAGTTGGACTGACACAAAGTCGAAAAGTTTCCTGTGGTCTGAAGACTCCACATTTCAAATTGTTTTTGGAAATCATAGATGTCGTGTTATCTGGTTCAAAATAAAAAAGGGCTGTCCATGTGTAATCCTCAGAGTTATCATCTCTGATAGTATCGAGGTGTGTTGGTGCCCATGGCATTGAAAACCTGCACATTTGTGAAGGCACCATTAATATTGAAAGTTACATACAGGGTTAGGACCAACATATGCTGCCATTCATGCATGCTTTTCAGGGACATCCCTGCTTACTTCAACAAGACAATGTCAAATCACATTATACATGCATTACAATAGTGTGGTTTCATAGTAAAAGACTGCGGGTACTAGACTGGCCTGCCTGCAATACAACGGAGATCCCAGCCTGATAAGCAACTGAAGTTGCCTCAAGCAAGAATGGAAAAGAATTCCACTTGCAACGTTTCTACAATTAGTGTCCCCAGTTCCCAAACATTAATTGAGTATTGTTATAAGAAAAGGTGATGTAACTCTGTGGTAAACACGACCCTTTTCCAACCTTTTTGGAACGTGTTGCAGGAACTAAATACAAAATTAGTGAATATTTGCAAAAACAGTAGTTTATCCATTTAAACATTAAATATTTTGTCTTCGTAGTGTATTCATTAAAAAACAGGTTGAAAAGGATTTCAAATCTTATCGGATTTGCATATTCTGTTTTTATTTACGCTTTATACAATGTCCTAAGTTCAATGGAATAGGGGTTGTAAGTAAAAGTGTATATCAAATTCCATAAAGGTAAATGTAAATATAATGTCGTTCACTACAAGCATTCTCTACTTAGCAAATACCTTTCCCCTTTCCGTTATGAATACATTTTACAGCTTATTACAATACACAAGAAAAAATCATTCATACCATTAGCTGATATAAATGAAAAATATTCCTCTCGTGATGGCGGGAGAACATTTGGAAGGATTTTATATACCTGTAGCATGTAGTTGTATCGCTTTGTGTCTCTCTCAAGGCCCAGCTGTCTTAGTAGATCGTCATCACCTCCCTCCAGCAGCTGGTAGAAGATGTGGAAATTTCTCTCGCCATGGTTCTGATGGACTACACGTGATTTTTCCAACAGATAGCTAAGGATGTGTCCTCCAACTGCATCACCCTGCAACAGGATATAATACAGATCCAGATCTTCAAATGTAGGAAATGTCACTAAAGTGATACCCATAGTACAAACCTGATTCCAAAAAAGTTGGGACAAAGTACAAGTTGTAAATAAAAATAGAATGCAATGTTGTGGAAATTTCAAAATGCAATTTTTTATTCAGAATAGAACATAGATGACATATAAATGATTGAACTGAGTAAATGTAGCATTTAAAGAGAAAAATTCAGTGATTTTAAATATCACATCTTTAAAAATTGGGACAAGGCCATGTTTACCACTGTGAGACATTTCTGTTTCCCTTTACAACAGTCTGTAAATGTCTGGGGACTGAGGAGACAAGTTGCGCAAGTTGAGGGATAGGAATGTTAACCCATTCTTGTCTAATGTAGATTTCTAGTTGTTCAACTGTATTAGGTCTTTTTTGTCATAAGTTTCATTTTTTTTGATGCGTCAAATGTTTTCTATGGGTGAAAATTCAGTACCCGGACCCTTGTATACGCAGCCATGATGCTGTAATTGATGCAATATGTTGTATGTCATTGTCATGTTGGAAAATGCAAGGTCTTCCCTAAAAGAGAAGTCGTCTGGATGGGAGCATATGTTGCTCTAGACTCTGAATATAAGAGATGCATATCAGAGATGCAGCCTTCTGAACTGAGCGCTGATAACAACTCGGATCGTCCTTCTCCTCTTTAGTCCGTATGACACGACGTCCCTGATTTTCATAAAGAATTGATTCGTCTGACCACAAAACAGTTTTACAATTTGCCACAGTCCATTTTAAACGAGCCTTGGCCCAGAGAAGACGTCTGTGCTTCTAGATTTAGATTAGATACGGCTTCCTCTTTAAACTATAGAGATGGCATGGTAAATTGTGTTTACAGATAATATTATCTATTATTATCCATAATATAATGGAAATATTCCTGAGCCCATTTTGTTATTTCCATTACAGAAGCATGCTTGTACGTGATACAGTGCTGTCTAAGGTGCCGAAGATCCTGGGCACCCAGTATGTTTTTCCAGCCTTGACCCTTATGCAGAGATTCTTACAGATTCTCTAAATCTTTCGAAGATATTATGCACTGTAGATGATGATATATTCAAACTCTTTGCAATTTTACACTGTCAAACTCCTTTCTAATATTGCTCCACTATTTGTCAGTGCAGAATTAGGGGGGTTGGTGATCCTCTTCCCATTTTTACTTCTAAGAGCCGCTGGCACTCCAAGATGCCCTATTTATATCCAGTTATGTTAATGACATATTGCTAGTTGAACTAATGAGTTGTAATTGTCTGTACCTTTATCTTTTCCAGCCTCTTATTGCCCTTTCCTAACTTTTTTGGGAGGTGTTGATGTCACTAAATTTCAAATGAACCAATATTTGGCATGAAATTTCAAAATGTCTCATTTTCAACATTTGATATTTGTAGTATTTATTTACAGAATGTGTGAAACTGTAGCGTCAGCTAATTTTATGTTAGCAAATCAATAGGAAAATGTCATTTGTAAAACCAGTTCTGACCTGAGAGTTAAACTGAATGTCCATGTACTTTCCAAAGCGACTAGAGTTGTCATTCTTCAGTGTTTTGGCATTTCCAAAAGCCTGACAAGAGATAATTAAATTATTTTATAAAATCATAAGAATTAAACCATTGTACATTAAAATTCGTACATAGATTTTAATCATTAATAAAAACAATTCAACTGATTTTATTAGAAATTGTCTCATGATGCTTAGATACACATTAAAAATCCTAGTCCTAGAAATCTATTGTAAATTCATATTAGCATTATATGTAGAAGACAATTTCATATTTTATATAATTTCATATATATATAATTATCTATATCTATAGCTAAAATTGCTTTTTATATTTTAAAGCATTATTCCAATATACTTAATGTATATATATATATATATATATATCATGTAAAGGCAGAAGATTTGACCTCCAGGATAGGATTAGACATGAGCATTTGGTCCCGAACAGAATTCAAAAGGGAGCTACTGGGGCAGCTGATGGCGTAATACTGCAGGATCTTCTTAGTGGCCTCTGTTTTTCCCGCCCCGCTTTCACCAGAGATCAGAATGAAGTGGTTATTAGCCTCTGATACCATGGTCTGGTAGGCATTATCAGCCAGGGCATAGCTGCAACACAGGACAAAAAAATGCATAACGAGCTGGAGATTGAGGTTAGATAGTGTGTTTAGACACTTTCGTCTTAAAGTCTTCCTGTGGCGGGATGAGTTGATTAGTTTCAGTCTATATGCATAATGAGACAGAAGCGATGTATTATAAACAGAAACAATGTATAATAATATACTTATTATTATTATTAAATTTATTTACTTATTATTAAATAATATAATTATAATATAATAATTAATAATAAACAGACAGACTTACATGTGGGGAGGAAGCTCATAAAAGTTGACCACCATATAAAGGTCCATGTGCCTCTTGCTATAGATGTCCAACTCTTTGTATGGATTGACCGAGATCAAAAGGCTTCCGATGTAAGTCTTCAAAAGGATACATAAAAGAATGTGATATTGTTTATAATGAGATAAGTATAGCAAACCAATTCCAAAAAGCTTTTGGCAATGTCTAAAAATAAATGAAATTTGAAATAATAAAACTTTATTGTTTTTACATGTGGAATTTTCTTTTCAAAAGGTGAGACAATTGGACTGTCTGCAGTGCACACACCCTCTATGTCTATGAGGTCATACTCATTGCAAAAAAAAAAAACATTGTCAGTGCATCTCTTCTAAATTACAATATAAGCCTCTGCATCAAATGGTATTATCTCAGTTTATAATAAATGGCTTCCCTTCATTCTCTCTAGAAAGTTGTTAAAATAGGGATTAGTTGCAATCAACACAACATTAACACACACAGACACACACACACAGAGACACAGGTGCAACAGAGAGTCCACGTAACAGACACAAGGAAGAATTGTTCATAATATAAAGATCTACTGCATTTGCATTGCATACCATGTCCTTTCATACACCATCATCGCTTTGCAAATGTTGGCTGCACATGTGTGCTTTGTGATATAGGGATAAGCTGTGTGTTCATCCCAATCTCTTGCACAGGTTACGGAAAGATCCTCACAGAAAATATGACACATATATGCTTATGACTGCTTTACAATAAAACCACAATCAAATAATTAGATTCAAAATAATGAAACAAGTTTATATCTCAGTTATGTGTACTACTTATACCACCCCTTTCTGTACATACTAATTCACACACACTCTCTCTCTCTCTCTCGCGCCATATGAACCCCTGAGATACTGAAAATAATTTGAGGCTCAAAATTCAACAAAAAAACAGCCCTCAATCGTGTGACTCAAGCCAAGTGGGAGCATGACTTTGACATTAAAATGATAGTTTCTCAAACAATACATCCGGAGGTCTTGAAAGTCATGTACTGTATATTCCGCAGCAGTTTCCTTCCTTGCACTTTACACATCAAGATTTCCCCTGACTGCCCGAATTATTGCATGGTATTATGAACTGTAGATGGTGAAAGACCTCATTTTTTTTACAGTCGAGCATCGAGAATTATTAATACTTCTATCACTATCTTTGCAAAAGTATGCTTTTAGTGGATGCGCCTTTTATACTAAATCTTGGACACCTCATCTGATGATGGAATCTTCTAGAAGTATTACATACACCCTTTAGTCTTATTTTGCCTCTGTCCCCACTTTATTTTGGATGTGTTGCAAGTGTCACATTCTACATTTTTATATTTTTTAAATAAAATTAGGTTTGTCAGTTTGTCTATGTACGTCTATAAGTAAAATAAACCATACATTTTTTTGCAGATTGTGAGAAAAGAATACATTAGGGATATTCTCCAAACGTCTTTTCTCAGTTCATCGGCAGTAGTGATGGTGAGAGAAAGTGAAAGGAAATGTCTGATCTCTGAGTGCACTAGGTTTACAAATCAACCCAAACTCACATATATCAGGTCCTCTGAGAAACGCTTCTTCAGGTTGTCCAGAAAGGCCGTCTCACTGTTGTGTGCATCCAGAAGCACCATGTCCTGGACACCTACTCTGTCTCTGGCGGTCAGAGCCCGCTCTAGGTCCAACTGACAAGCTTTGCCTTGTCCTTTCTGCAAATAAAAGACAAAAATAAGACAAATGTATTTAGAGTAGACCAGGTTTCTCTTCCTGTCCAGCACCGCACAGCACTCAGTGGTATCCCTATTAATTCAGATCATATAAATATTACTGTACTGTACATAAGTTAATTCAAATACATGAATGAGTTATAACTGGAGTTCACTTAACTATCAAGATGTCAGGTGTGAAATGAATGAGCTTATCTGCAAGTGCTTCAGAGCGCGGAGTATACATTCATGTTAGATGAACAAGCATAATGTATCCTGCTTTGTTCAGCTATGGCCCAGAGAAGTTGATGTACTTTATCACCTCTGTGGTAATCATACCAGTCAACTGAGTTGTTGAAATCCAACCACTGGTTAACTAATGTATGTTGGAAACACTCTTAGGTCTGTATGACTGACAATATAACTGACTCTGAATCTCATACGAACAAGCTCATGGTTACTGGATGCCCACTGATTTTATCACATCACTGCTGGTGCAATGGTCTTTAAATACATCGTGATATGTTTAAATGTTATTAAATACACTTTGAAACACTGTGTGTTTTATCTAATTGGATCATATTGTAATTATCGCTTTCAAATCTATTTCCACAACACTTTATTCCATGTGTATTTTGAAATGTTCATGCATTTGTTTGATTTATTTTTACAAATATTCTATGTAAAACACATCTTATATGGGCACGGTGGCGCAGTGGATAGTGCTCGATAAATTTCTGTGTTGAGTATTCATGTTCTCCCCGTGTTTGTGCGGGTTTTCTCTGGGTACTCCGGTTTCCTCCCGCATTCCAAAGACATGCATGATAGTTTACTTGGTGTCTCTAAATGTGTGAGCACTCTATGATTGGAGCCCTGGATTTTCTTATATGCGAATCAGATTAATATTTAAGTTACACTGTTATACTGTATGTGTATCATTCTTAGGTCCACAATTAATACAGAATCGTATAAAATGGAAAAACCTTACAGTATACTAGAAGTGTTCAGTGGAGGGCAGGGTGGCACAGTGGATAGTGCTGTGGCCTCGCAGCAAGAAGAGCCCGGGGTCTAGCCCCGGGTAGGGTGACTCGGGAAATTTGTGTGGAGCATGTTTTCCTCGTGTTCGCATGAGTTTTCTCCAGGAACTGCAGTTTCCACCCGTATTCCAAAAACAAGCATGATTTTTTTTCTCGTTTTTACTTTAGTGTGTGATTGTGTGTGTGTGCGCCCTACGATGGATTGGCACCCGGAATATGGTTGTTCCTGCCCTCGCGACCAGAGTTGTTGAGTAGGCACTGGCTTCCCCGTGAACCTAAAACTAGTATTAAGCGGGTATAGAAAATGAATGAGTGAATGAATGTGTTCAGTGCACTCATTTATATCCCAGGGTCCTTTCATGAAACAGAACCCCTTTCTCAATGCTGAGAACCACAAGTTATTTGACTTTCAAATTATAATAGAAAAAGAAAAAACATTAAATCTTATCTGAAGAATCAAAGCCCTTGTGAAATCCTGCTCCTGCTCCAAATTCACCCACCAATCCTCATTAGCTTTATTCTGAAAGAGGCCAGTTTTTTGTGCTGTAAATTCTCTTTAAAAAGGGAAAAATGGATGGACAATGCTAAAGCTTTTAAAATGCAGTCTACATTCCATTACATATATTCCTTCTGCGTATCCATTCAATATTTATTCATTAGAAAACATTTAACGTCAGAGTAAATTTCACACTGGCCAGTCCATGGACAAAGGATGAGATTTGGACTATTTAGGCTACAGGAGGAGGATGGAGGGAACGAGACAGAGGAGAGGGCAAGGATGTGTGGGAGGGAGGGAGAGAGGGAGGGAGGAAGGGAATGATGGAGGGAGATTTCCCTGTGTTTGTCAGATCAGAGCCTCAAAAATGAAGCCTTCTTGAGTCTAAATAGTGCTGTAACGGTCCGTGTCCAATTAGAGCACCCTGTAGTTGAACAATAGAGACTTATTATGAGCAGCACAGTATGTGGAGTACAAAACCTCAAAGTTCGTATGTGTGAGATTGAGCTTGCCTTGGTTGTGACCTACAACTACATTACACCAAGACACTTTAATAGCTGCATTTTAGTTACTCTCATCTGTCTGTCAATAATTTCATCTATTTCACAGACAAACACAACCGACCCCCAACACCCCCCATGCCACGTCTGCCCACACCATTGTGCCTAGTTTCTTATGCTTCTCTCACAAGAATCTATAGATTTTATGTTAATTTTGTTTCTAAAATATAATCTTGCTGAAATATATGTGTTTTTGTGGAATTTCAGACAGACAAAATTTTAGTTTTATCCCACCCGAAAAGAGCACAGACCCCAGTGTGTTAACCCCCCCATCTAAGCCAAAGAGGCAGGTGAACAATATCATTGATGCTCCACATTTGAGATGTCAGAACTAATCTCAGTCTTGTGGTCATTGTGAAAAGGGTGGAACTCTCGCACCCCCATACTTCCCAAACTCCACTTTCTGTCTGATTTGTCAGCACTGATACATGGGAACAGGCTGAACTTGGTGCCGAACAGTAGAACAATGGAACAAAGAGACAAAGTGATGATAAGACTTAAGGATGTGACACACAGAGTGTGATAGTGTGCATGGTCATCAGAATAGCAGAGTAGATCCAACATTGGAGTAAGCTTTAATCAACACAGCTTTAATCGTCGGCAGTTGGCGAGATTGAATGGTCTTTCATAAGAACTTGAGACGACTATCTTTAAAGCTGTTAATTTACTGTTGTAGTTTACTGTTCCTGGATGTTCATCATTTTTTTATTAAATTACTATTAATTAAAACATAAAAATGTTCATTAGTTTAATCAATGCAGTGTCGGATCATGTTGTTAGACAGGTCTGATAATGTAATGCCTAAGCAGTCAAGTGTCTTAATTAAGAGATGGTACTTTGGCCAAGTGTAGTGTGTCCATTACAGCACAGTAGCCATGACCTCATCTGAGGGAAAAACAGAGTCAGAGAGGAAAAAGAGAGAAGAAAGAGGGATACTCATCTTCTAAAGTAGGCTAGGCCAAAGAGGAAGAAACACTATCCACGAGAGGATCTCCTGAAGTGACCCATGGTATACTGTTACATTCTTATTGAATAAAGTGGCCATTTTAAACCTTCAAGAATGTGTCTTTTAAAGTTGTTATGAAAAAAATTGCACGATGAGCAAACTCGTCATGTGAAAGGTGATATAATTCTGTAAAGGCAGACACGATCATAAGAAATAGACGTGACAATTTGGCGAAACAAAAGGACTATGCATATTTTGCAAGTTTTAAGTAGCAGCAAACTTTGTGTGTGTGTGTGTGTGTGTGTAGCTATGCAAGAAAAGTAATCTTGAATCTGTGTTATTTAGTATATACCGTGCAAAAATACACACAATCCTCACATTTTAGTAAAAAGTGTTACATGGAAAAAAAAAGACACTTCCGACACACTGACATCCTTTAAAGTATACCTTCATCCTAGCTTCTGTATTCACCAGTGGCTACTTGGAGATACCACATAGTCTGTGTGCAGTCTATATCCTTGTGAGAGATACAGAAAAACAAAATAATTCAATTTCAGTTCAATTTTTCAGAACATCAGAATTCACACATCAGTCTTCTGTAGAATCTTCAAAAAGTTTAGATAATTCAATGATAGAAGAACAAAGTTTTCCTGCCTCATTTGATCCACAGTAGCCTGTAGAGCCACAGAATCTGCCAACCCTTATGTATTTCAAAGCCCTTCAGCTTGTCCTGTTTCAGCTGTTCCAATAGAGTACAGTTTCCAATATCCGCAGCTTCTGTGAATCTGGAACTGCTTTTGCCATCCGTTACTCATGGTAGCATCATCAAGTTGTCCAGAGCTGGTGTGAACATATGAACACCTGTCTCAGCACTTCAGTTGCTCCAGCTACAGAGCTGGCATGCTAAATCATTTATAGCCTGGTCGGACTGGGGGTTGCAGGCAAGCAGATCTTGTTCAGTGTTTAACTGGGTGTCTTCTAATCTACTAGGTGCAACAAAGATAGAGAAACACAATCCATTCACACTCGTTTACTAGTCCTTCACTCTTATGGAGCAGGTATTCACTGCTACAATGCAGGTCCAATTGCTTACTGAACTTTGATTAGTGAAATGCAATGACACCCAATCACTCACCTATCAGTAGATTTCAGTGGAATAGTTAATGAGACTTTGACAAAAGGCATTCCTCCACATCAATGACTTCTCAGTACTAAGGCTGCTAACACTCCACAATTTCTGTAAGTACAGACCCATTGCAAAAAAATTTGAACATCATGGAAATTTGATTAATTTCCATAATTCCATTCAAAAAGTTAAATTTTCAAAGATTATAAATTGAGGGATCACAATATAAACGATTCCAAGTATTTTTTTTTTTTTTACATAATCTGGGCTTTTAGCTCATAAAACCCACAAAAACTAAAATTAGAACACTGTGGAGAAATCAGTCCAAACTAACCAGTAGGATTATCAAAAAGCGAACATACAAGAATCTATAATATACATTATGTAAAAATTG
>JAOUQT010000025.1:10862094-10872270 GCA_025769995.1 Xyliphius kryptos | reverse complement strand
ATGGGTTATTATGCCACATTGTTTCTGACAACTAATCTCTGCACTGTGCAGCTTTTTAGTTATTACACTGAACAGTAAGGAAGTTGTTTTGTGTCCATTTAGTTATCTTCGGCGAGCACTAACCCGACTTCCTCGTCTCCTATACAGCTTTAAATCACTTCAGCAGCTCTGTCAGAAAGTTTAATCTGCTGTGTCCTCCTGCACTCCCTCAGACCTCTCCCTAATCTCCTCGAGTGCTGCCATATTCAGCATTTTTTTAAACCGACTGACTTCAAGCAGAGGGTCATTAGCATTAGATTTAGCCTTAGCGTCTGCATTAGTGACCCCTCCAATCCGTATTTAGCCTCGTCATCAGTTTGGTCTCTTCTAAATCTTCCTTCTGTCCAAGCAAGAATTTTTTATATCTTTCTGTGTACCAAAATAATCCACAGATTTATTTACCTTATGGGTTTTTTGGCTAGTTCTCATTTTTTCAGTAGTCAATATGTTTCTACATAAATGTAAATATTGAAATGTAAAAACGAGAAGTAACATGGTGCCTTTAAGATTTTGAAAAACAGTATGATTCATTGTATTTCATTAAATTATTTATTTTTATTTATTAAATTACTTTGGATGTTTTTTTGTTATCCCTCAATTGCATGAATTATTACTATAATTGGTAATATTTTATAACAGTGATTGACATTTTTTCAAATATTTACCGCCCACTTTATTAGGTACAATTTGCTAATAAAACATTGGACATCCTTTTGCATTCAGAACTGGATTATTTATCATTGCATACTTTTAACAGAGGTATTCTGCATTCCTTGGTGGAAACAAGTGGTTATTTGTGTTACTGATGCCTTTCAATCATTGCGGTTTGCACTTCAGCAAGTGTAGTGGTGTCTTGACCACCGCTACATTATTAAATGCATTGAGTTGTGGGCACGTGATTGCTGATAGATATTTGTGTTAGCAAGCAATTGAACAGGTCTACTTAATAAAATGACTGGTGAGTGTAAATAAAATAATTAAAATATAAAAAATGTATTCTTCAGCATTATTATTATATTAATGCTGAGATAATAACATTATAATAGGATAGTTGCATACAAGTGTAATCATATTCATATTTTTGAAAATGTTATTTCCTACACAAATTATCATTTACTTTAATTCATTTTTTTTAAGTTACCTTTATCTTATAACAAATGTAATTTTTTATGGAGGGCGCAGACAGAAATATGCTCTTAATGAACCTAACATTTACGTGTGTGTTTACAGAAAACTGATTAATGATATAAAACATTACCAGTTATTAATGTGCAAGCAACGAAATAAATATTGAACGTAAGCTACACTTTGGAATTAATATATTTGTAAATCTGGCTCCAGCTTCACAGCACATCTCTTGTACCGGTATAAGCTACTCCAATGGATGCTGACACGTTCACCTGGGTAACAGACCTCCCCGCATTGTCATTGGCTGACAAGTGGGAATATGCAAATATGCGTCGTGCTCTCATTGGTCTGTAGGCGTAGCTACAATTCACCAGCACCGCGGTGGTTCCGGGTTTCGCAGTCAGTCTGGTGGAGTATCTGGACTCTGGAGGACCGCGGAGCTGTTGCGGAAAGAAGCCGTTCACACAGACCGGATACTCCCGTTACACGCACTCTCTCTCTCTCTGCGCGGATTATAACCGGAGTTTAAACCAGCGTTTCAGAAAGGAGATTAGAACTTAAATCAGCACAAAAGGGAATAAAACAAACCAAATAAAAAAACCCAACTAGGATTATTTATTACACCTTATTTCTGGAATGACTGAGTGTTAAATCACCTGGGAGTCTGTGGGTCGTGTATCTGGATGGATATTTAGAGTTTAGAACTCACTTTATGGTAAGAAACTTCTTCTTTCATATTTTTGCACATATAAATATAACAATACCATTGTCACCATTTGTATAAATAAATACATTCCTGAAATAATTATATTGCTATTTTATTTATTTTGGGTCAGCTGTGGCTAAATGGATAGGGTATAGGGCTGGGGACCAAGAGATCGCCGGTTTGATCCCCACTCTAGGCAAGTCATGACTGAAGTGCCGTTGAGCAACGCAAGGCACCCAAACCCCAACTGCTCCCCGTGCGCCTCAATAGGGCAGCACACTGCTCCGGGTGTTCACACCTGGATGGGTTAAATGCAAAGATTAATTTTCCTTTGGGGAGCAATAAAGTAATTAAATTATATTTAATAATATATAATACTGTTCTATTACGTGCTATCTGATGTATTCACACATTATTTTATTGCTGCTAAAGTTATTATATCATCGCTTATATAGACACTGACGGTAAACTGTGTGTTGTGTTCAGTAAGGAGAATTTAAGGAGTCTCCAGTGTCAGAGATGTGTTGTTCTGTGTTATGTAACAGGTTATTCATTTATTCATTTTTCAGGCGCGCCGTCACCCTGGTCACATAATCCTGTCACATACAGGTGCTGATGTATAGGTTAATTTTTAGGAGCGTGTGTTTTTGAAGCGGCTCCATTCGGGGAAAAAACGTCAAGATTGATCGATTGATTCGCTTCGGGCAAATCCATGCTCCTTTTATTAAACTCATGAATATTTATATAATCGCAAAAACTCAAATTTCCTGCAGTGCAAATTCATTTGTCAAACGTCTTCAAATGGAATTATAAATATGATTCACTATGATTCACTATGATTCACGAATTCGAATCAGATTCACTCTTTCAAATCTGATTTACTCACCCAATTCATTTGTTCATCAGCTGATTCGAGTTTTTCCTTGTGAAACTAAAGGGGCGTGGTTTGAGTGTGTCAGACTAAATTAGGCATGACCTGCTGACCTGTTGATGGCTCAGGGAAAAGGTGGCACAATGTGTCTGTCAGCATGAAGTCGACTTTGCCTATTACCACCATGCATATTGCCATTCTTGATTTAAAGGCTAAGCACCACCTAATAGAAACCCTGGTGATTTCACATTGTTTTAGATACTGAAATACACTCACCAGCCACTTTATTAGGTACATATTCCTAGTATGGCCTCTTTATCCTTCAGAACTGCCTTAATTCTTTGTGGCATACATTTAGCAGGAATTGTATTCTGCATTACTTGGTTGTAACGAGTGGCTATTTGAGGTAATGTTGCCTTTCTATCATCTCAAACCGTTCTGTCGATTCTTCTCTGACTTATCACATTAACAAGACGTTTTCGTCCAAGCAACTGCTGCTCACTCGATATTTACTCTTTTCTGTATATTCTCTGTAAACCTTAGTGATGGTTGTGTATGAAAATCTCAGTAGATCAGCTGTTTCTGAAATACCCAGACCAGCCCATCTGGCTCCATGCCATGTTCAAAGTCACTTAAATCACTTTTCTTCCCCTTTCAGATGCTCGGTTTGCAGTTCAGCAAGTTGTCTTGACCACCTCTACATACCTAAATAGATTGCACTGCATCCATGTAATTGGCTAATTAGATATTTATGTTAACAATGTATGTTGAGCAGTTGTATCTAATAAAGTGTCCATCAATAATGAACAATGTGGTGGTAAAACATCATAATGACTGACTTGGGCTGCAAACTTTCCAGTGTTGGTTTTTCAGATTCTGATCAAATTGATGAATAAAGAGGATAGATCTATAGTAAAAGTGGAAATTGATAAAATTGATGGACCTTTCTTTTGCTTTCTTTAGGATGATCCAGAAGTTTGTGATTGGATCCTTTGTTTTTCCTCTTAGCATAAATTGTTCCTGCGCAATCTCTACTTAAAGTTTAGTCTGCATCCGTGTCAAAATCATTTGCAACAGGATCTTGCTAGCATGTGAGCCCAGTGCGATGATCCTGTAGTACTGCATTGGACACTTTTCTTAGGTGATAAAATGACACCTGACTGTATCTATTCTTTTGTCCAGAATCCAGTTTTCCCACACAGTTTCTAAGAACGTATAGAGCTTGTTCTAGCTTCAGTGGTGATTCCTTCACAAACATGATCTAACTGACTATGAGAACAATATAGCTGAGCACATTTAGAAATTAACGTGACTTTACCATAACTCTAACAGGTGTGTTTTTAAAATCTCTGACAACTCCGCTGGCTTCCTGTTAAATATCAACTTCGAAATCCTTCTCTATACATTTAAGGCAATCCATAATCTTGCCCCCCCCATACCTGTCAAATCTTCTAAATATCGCCTCTTCTTCCCGCTTGCTCAGATCCTCCTCTTCCACTCATCTCTCTGTGCATCCTGCTCATCTGAGTACCATGGGGAGTAGAGTCTTCAGCTCTGCCCCCAAACTCTGAAACTCCCTCCCACTAGACGTCTGTAACATCGATTCTCTTCCTCTTTTTAAATATAGACTCAGAACCCACCTGTTCAAAGAAGCCTATTCTTTATGATTTCCACTCTATTGTCTCATTTATATTTTGTTGTTCTTTTATTTATTTGTTTTATTTATCATTTTGTAAAGTGTCCTTGAGTGTTATTAAAGGCGCTTATAAAGAAAATGTATTATTTTTATTATAGTACAAATGTTCCTGTTGTCCGATGTTTCCGGTTTCTGAAGAGTCTCTAACAGGAATTTAACATGACTCTAGTGTGCATCTAACTTGATTCACAGGGTTGTGAATCTGGGGCATTGTAACCTGTATACACACACTCCAGAGACGATAAGTTGCAACATTAGGCTGTGCAAAGTTCACATGCACACTTTTGTTAATAGCTGTGGCTCACAGCTGCTGTTTCCCAAGTGTTGCTGACTAGTGGGAAATACAAAAACACACACACAATAATGCAACAGACATGTGGAAATCAACGACAGCCCTAAGATGTGTGTGTGGTTTTTTTTTGTGTGTGCCTCATCCTCACTACTGGTGATAATGACAGGTTGCTAGGCGATTTTAGCCCCACCCTTTTGTCTCTGTCATTTATATCCCCTGCAGATGGAGTCTGTGATTAATAGCATGGGTTCAGAAAAGGATAATGGCTCTGTGTCTGTGTGTGTGTGTAGGTTAACTTGGATTATCTGTCCCTGTCACTAAAATCCGTCACTCTCTCTTTGGTCACTCTTTATGACCTCTGGAGCTCTGAGTTGTATATATGTGAAGGTAATATTGATACAGAGGAATCTTTTGGTTTTTAGAGAGAAATATTGTCTTGTCTTTTTTTGTGTTGTTTAAAGTCTTTTTCTCGAATTTCCAAATTTATTTCAGCGGGACATTGTTAGATATCAGTCTACACCAGGCACAACAGTGTGGTTTTGTCGATATAGTGTGTGTGTACATTACTACACGGCCTGCAATCGGTTTCTATTGAAATATATGAAACATCATGAAAGAAGAATCAGATGGTGGAGGACTGAGGTTAAGGTCAAGTCCTGTTAGCGCCAAGAATCTGATTCTGATTAATTTTCCTAAATAATTTAAAGGTATATTTAAAAGCAATTAAAAGGTGATGTTACCCAGTAGCAAACACACTTCTGTCCCAACAGGTTTTGTGTTACAATTCAGTTTATACATTTGTTTTATATTTAGCAAATAGAATTAAGTTTGTCACTGAAAACACTAACATTTAGTATCTGCCATGTTTTCTGTTTTAAACTTAAACAATTGTACGTTTTAGCTTTTATCAGAATTTTAGAAAGTGTCCCAAAAAAAATATTTTTTTTACAATTAATTTACAAAATATATTAATTTAGTACCTAGAAATGGTTGTATGTGAAAATTCCAGTAGATTAGCAGTTTCTGAAATACCCAGGCCAGCCTGTCTGGCACCAATAACCTTGCCACATTCAGGGTCATTTAAATCACATTTCTTCCCCATTCTGCCCCATTCTAATTTGCTCAATTTGCATTTCAGCAAGTTGTTTGACCATCTGTAAATGATTAAATACATTGGGTTAAATACATCAAAGTTAAATACATTAAAGTTAAATACATTGAATACATAATTTGTTAATTAGTTACAACCTTAACTTCCAATGACGTTGAGAACAGAATCAGATTATTTGCAAATTCTATTTTAACTCATATTGAATTGAATACACTACAAAGACAAGGTATTTAGTATGTGTTAATGCCCATGGCATGGTTAACTTGCACATCTTTGAAGGCACCGTTAAGTTACATAAAGCATATGCTCCCATCCAAGCATCATCTTTTTTAGTGACGTCCCTGATTTTTTCAGCAAGCAATTCTGCACGTGTTACAACAGCGTGGCTTTGAAGTAAAATAGTGTGGGTGCTTGACTGGCTTACTTTCAGTACAGACCTGTCTCCCACTGAAAAATGTGTGCCGCATTATGAAGCACAAAATATGACAATGGAGACCCTGGACTGTTGAGCAACTGGAGATGTACATCAAGCAGGAATGGGAAAGAATTCACTTACAAAGCTTCAACAATTAGTGTCCTCAGTTCCCAAACTCTTATTGAGTGTTGTTAAAATAAAGGTGATGTAGCACAGTGGTAAACTTGCCCCTGTCCCAACTGTTTTGGAACATGTTGCAGGCATCAAATTCAAAATATGTGAATATTTGCAAAAAACAACCAAGTGCTCTGGACTAAGCGTGTATAGAAAATGAATGAATGAATCAAGTTGATCAGTTTAAACATTAAATACCTTATTTTGTAGTATTCAATTGAATATCATCATATTCTCTCTTTATTTTTGTTTTATACAACGTCTCAAATTCTTTAGAATTGCGGTTGTATATGTGTTAAATAGCAATTGAACATGCGAACCTAATAAAGTGTCCAGTGAGTGTATATAAACATACAGTTGCAATCAGAAATATTCAGTCCCCCTTAACTCAAAAGAATAAATATTTATATGGGTTAAAAACAATGACAATAAACAACCTGGTACATATTTGAGATATTTTGACAGAAGAAGATCAATTAACTTTGAAGTTACTTTGGATTATCTGGGTGATATCATTATCAGTGGAATGATTTGACTGGTATGCAAATGGGAAATTCTCGAAGCACTTCATGAAGACTGATGGCTACTGGGTGATAGTCATTAAGGCAGACTGACTTGGGGGCTGGAAAGATGACAGACTGCTTAAAGCATAATGGAAAAATGCCCTGCGTCAGCGAGAGTTTAAAATTGTCTGTAAGTACCTTCACCAGCTGGTCTGCACAGGCTTTTAGGATTCAGTCATAGATCCCGTCTGCTCCCACAGCCTTCCTGGTATTCACTTGCTTGAACACTCATCTTACATCTCCGCCTATGATGCTGAAAGGGCTACATTCTCTGCTGTTCTCTTCTCTGTCAGCCACGCAGTTACCAGTGTTAGCGTGTTTATTCATGTCCTGCTTTAAGCACTGCCGGCTGCAGCTTCAATGCCAGCATTCAGTGTGTTTAGCTGGGTCACCACTGCACTTACCAGTCCACAAGGATGGTTCTTATAGTCTGTAATTTACCACAGTCCCCTAGAACCATTTAACTGGAACAGTAACTCTAATTTCCTCCTAAGCGCTGCTTCACCTCCTTAACCACCTTACACACTCCGTGGACTGCAGCGTTGTAATTATCCATGTTCCCACTGATAAGTCCAGAATTGAGTCTCGCAGATGGTCTTGTCCACCGACATATATGTTACGTTTTTATTTACCAAATTATCTGATCATTTACAAATAAATCTGACATCTGCACAAACCTGCCCAACGGCCAATGATAGGTCTGTCTAACATGCAGCCTTCCTAAGAACGAGACGCTCTTGTTTCCTGCTTTTGTTTATATCTAATCTAATTAATAGAAATAAGGGTATTCTTTCTATAAGTGATAGAACACATGGTAAAAAATGTCAAACAGCATGGAAGGAATATCACCTGAGCTATAGAAAAGCACTTAGTGCTGATAAATCAGCATATATCTGCAACTTCATTGAATAAAGATACGTTTAAAATATCAGAAAAAACCATTAACCTAAAAAAATTCAATAAATAATAGTCAATGATATAAATTATTCTGGTTACAGATGTGAACGTTTCAGTTCTATTAAGGAGACAGAATTCATCACACTATTCTTCAAATCAAAGTCATTAACTTGTACTAGATCTCTTACCCACATTGTCATTAACATAAAATGTTAACAAGTGGGAACTGGGAACAAGTGAGACGCCATTAAAAATAAATAATTCTTTGCTTAACAGAGGTTATGTATCTAAATCCTTTAAATTAGCAGTGATTACACTTTAAAAAAAAAACCTGACTTTGACACCACTCAAACTTTCAACTATAGGTCTCAAACTCCCTTTTATTAATAAGCTTCTAAGTAATGTATGTTCACATCTACACAGAAACAACATACATAAAGTCTAACAGTCAGTTTGTAGGCCTCATCACAGCACAGAGACGGCACTGTTTAAAGGCTAGTTTAATGACAACCTAGTAGCATCTGATCAGGGATGTGTAGCCTTGCTTGTGTTACTTGACCTTAGAGCAGCTATTGATACATTGATCATAATATTCTCCTTCATAAAGTAAGGATTGTTGTTAGAGTTAAGGGAATGGCTCTCTCTCCTAGTTCAGTTCTTAAATGTATGCATGTTCTAATCTGTGGTTGTAAAGTTAGGTGTCCCACAGGGTTCAACTATAGTTCTAATGCTTTTCTATATGTAGACAGGTGCTGGTCATAAAATAAGTATATCCTGAAAAAGTTGATTTTTTTCCATAATTCTATTCAAAAAGTAAATGTACATGTATATTACACACATTTGTTATACGCAGACTGATATATTTCAAGTGTTAATTTTTTTCATTTGATGATTACCAAAAAAAACTTTACTTTTACTTAAACTTTTACTTAAATTACTAAAAATGCTTGTCAACTGAAAAGTATAACCATGTAAAGTATCAGCACTCAATAATTAGTTGGGGCTCCTTTTGCCCAAATTACTGCAGGCAACGTAGCATGGGATGAAGTCAATAAGTCTGTGGCACTGCTCAGGTGATATTAGAGCCAAGGCCGTCCCGATAGTGGCCAGTTTGAATATATCAAAATACAAAGAGTTCATCTTGACTTATGCTGAGGAAGAAAATCTAGTGAAATGGGTGTTTCAGCAGGACAATGACCCCAAACAGCAAGCGGGCAACATTCTAGTTCCAGACCAACAAGAGTCATGTTATGAAGTGGTCAGCACAATCCCCCAGACCTCAATCTGACTGAGAGTTTTTGGAGTTTATAGTATAAACTGTATCCAAAATACTAACTGTGGAATGTAATCCAGTCAGCTTGGGCTGAAAGTTATTTGAATCCATTGTAAAGTAGTTATCAGTAATAAAGTTTATAAAACTAAATATTAGTTCAGTGATTAACAGGAAAACATAATCTGTAAAAAATTTCAGTTTTTACTTTAAATATTGCAGTTTGTAAATGAAAATGTAGACAATGCTTTATTTTTTAAATAGCTGATTATATATTTTTCTCATTTTACGTTAAAAATGTATATTTAGTTCAATTCAATGTTTCCTTTTCTATATAGAAATAAATGCTATTATGAGCGTTATGCCATTTCTCAGTTGTTTTAAACACAATGCTATCATTTTAAATACAGCTGTATATTGGACCATTGTATTTCCTATTAGTTGTACAGTATACACAAGCTACAGTTAGTCCAGAATGCTGCATTTCTTGTTTATACTGTCTTTTAACTGCCACTGAATCTTCCCTGCTTTTGTATGGGTTTACTCATGGCACTCCGGTTTCCTCCGGAATGGATATGCTAAATTGTTATTGGCTTGTACATAAATATATTTATATAAACATACAGTGGGTATGAAAGTATACATTGTAGGAGTTACATTAAGAGATGTGCTTCTTTTGCATTTTTAGAAACCCTACTGTATATACTGTATATGTATACACTATATTACCAAAAGTTAATGCTCACTCATCCAAATGATCGAAATCTGGTGTTCCAGTCACTTCCATGGCCACAGGTGTATAAAATCAAGCACTTATGCATGCAGACTGTTTTTACAAACACTTGTGAAAGAATAGAGCGCTCTCACGAGTGAATTCCAGTGTGGAACTCTAATAGGATGCCACCTGTGCAACAAATCCAGTCGTCAAATTTCCGTCAAATATACAGGGGTTAGACAATGAAACTGAAACACCTGTCATTTTAGTGTGGGAGGTTTCATGGCTAAATTGGACAA
>JAOUQT010000025.1:10819786-10829788 GCA_025769995.1 Xyliphius kryptos | reverse complement strand
AGGAGCTCCCAGAAAAAAAACCACACAGAAAAACACTGCCAACTTTGACAAAGAGTCAAACCCGGGACATTTCTCATTAGAAAGAGTGATTTAGTGCCAAAGAAGAGGACACCTGAATTTAAAGGTTAAAAAAAAAAATTAAATAGGATTTTATTTAAAAGTACAGCCCCACTCAAAGGTTTGGACATATCTTCCTTTTGTGTCACTTATTGTCCATTTTATAAGTTTTAAGTAATGTAAATATGAACTTTGTAGTTCTATAATTAGATTGTGGTTCATTTGTTTGTGGTCTACAGTACTGTCTCCTTTACTCTGATCTCTAATGGTATGGACCCCAATATTATTTTGCTGGTTCATCATTCCTATCCCAGCAGTGTCTTTGAGGTGTTTAAATAAAGCTACAGCAGCACTGCTGCCCTAAAGCCCCCTCACCGCATAAGTGTTACAGCAAAACTGACCATAAATGTCCAATAAACACTTAAAAAAAAAAGAAGTAAATAAAAGTCCATCTATATGGTCATTGGATAAACTAAACAATGGAGCTGTATATTATCATGTTTTGATTTTAGCATTCTAATATTTATGATAAAATGTCTCAGACTAAGTATATATCACAATTAATTAACACAAATGAGTGGTAGTTCAGTGGTTAGAATGTTGGACTATCAATCAGAAGGTTGGGGGTTCAAATCCCAGGTCCGCTGTAGTTACCAATGTGGGTCCTTGAGCAAGACCCTTAAACCTCATTGCTTCAGAGTTCTGTACCGACCCTGTGTTCTGACCGCAACCAAGTTGGGACACCTGTAAGTCGCTTTGGATAAAAGCGTCTGCTAAATAACTAAATGTAATTTACAATTTTATTCTGCTCCCAGTCTGATTACAAACCCAATATGGGACTTGGCAATGGGATTTTACAGCACTGATCTAACCTCATAAACAAAGAATTCTTCCCAATGAGGAATTTTATGAGAGTAAAATCAGGTTAAAACTTGCTCGGTCTTGAATCAGCCTAACAAGACAGAAGTAATGTTGTTCAGATGAGGAAGAGCATTTCTTGTTTGTTGAGATTATCGAAATATATCTACACAAGATGTGTACAGAACCAAAAAGCCATCATTTCATACCTACAAATCCTTCAGGTCCTACTAATTTCAGAGCAATTTTATCAGCCAGGATAGAAGAGTTCCCATGAGCAATATTTGCAAATGGACCGGCATGAACAAACACCGGGTTTCCCTAAAGACACAGAAGGAAAGAAGGAATGTAATCGGACATACAAGTCAACACAAGCATCTCTTCATTTGGATTATATTCAAGTTACTTCACAACACAAAGTTACATCTGTCTGAACAGAGAGATCTCTTTGCATTCATGCTCTTTTACCTCGAGTGTCTGCATGAGGTTGGGCTTGATGGCATCTCTCATTAACACAGTCAGTGCTCCAGACACGCCCTAAAACACAGATGCACACATTGCAATTACACATTGTAATTTGTAGAAAAAATGTAAGACATATAGTATTATATAAAGATATTGAGTATTTTTATTTGTACAATACATGTTGGTGTATCTTGCATAACTGCATGATCCTATATTGCGAAATACAATTCTTCATCTGTACAATTTTTGTTATTACCTCACTCTGATGACTTAAATTGAAGCACACTTAAAATTCTGCAGCAGGACACTAGAAGCAAGATTTTATGTCAAAGCTTTATCTACTTTGTATATTTTATTAATAGGTTGTGAAACTATTGACATTTCCAAAAATTTGGAACTCACACACTGCTTCAAATGAACCGTGTAGAAAAATTTTGGGTACCTGCAATTCACATCAGATCCAACATGGACGGTTCGTTAGCCCTATGCTGCAGTTGTGAGGTATGTTTGTGTAACCATTTAGAACGTGCTAACACTTGTACCGACTAGCACATGTAGCACACTAGCACATGTACCGATAACATTTACATTTAGTCATTAAGCAGATGTGGCTCTGTTTTTTTTTTCCCTTTTTCTTTTTTATAGCAAGTGTTTAGGGAAGAGGTGTGTTTTGAAAAGTTCTTTGAAGATGCTGAGTGAGTCAGACTTATGGATGGTGTTGGTAAAATCGTTCCACCATTTAGCAGTGGTGAACGAAAAGGAGTGAGAATTAGCGCCATGGTGATTTGGCATCACCGGGCGACATTCATCACTAGAGCGCAGTGAACGAGTCGAAAAGTATTTAGTAAAGATGGATTGAAGCCAAGAAGTGCTGATGACCAAAGCTAATAAAAAAAAAATTTTAACCCAATGGTTTATCTCCACTACTTTTTACATTACTGCAACAAGCCACTGTTTGAACAGAGCTTAAAACATTTAAGGAGACCACCCCGCCCCCCACCCTTACAGACAGTTCTCGCTACTGACCTCTGGTAAGAGGCTCCATAGTCGCCAATGCAGAACAGCCTGATTTAAAAACAGTTTCTTTTTACATGCCATAAGACAGCTGAACTTTAAAAAAATGCTGCTTATTTCTTTTTACTACCTCATACATTTTAAAGTGTGCAATACATTACTGTAATTTTGCTGCTGCTAATTATTGCCTTACACACTGCACATGACATTTTAAATTGCATCAGGCCAAGACAACGAAACCTTGTTCTAATGCGCACTGTACTGTGTGAATTTTAAGGACAATAGTCTGTCTAAGTCTAGTTTGACTAAACCTACGTTTTTTTTTTTATTATTAATTAACGTGTGCATGCTCATTTCCCTGCTACCTATATGAAAAAGCAGACAGAAACAAATCCATTACTGAAGCAATGAGCATATACAGTAATCCCCATCAAGGGGTATACATTCCAGAGACCCAGGTAATGTAGCGCCGTTTTATTACTATTTATACGTTTAAGACTTCATAAACCTCATATTAACAATTCATATGCTAGTAAACACTTTCCAAACTTCCAAACCTACCAAAATTTTGTGCTATATAACACTTTGGAGAAGTCTGGCTTATTTTAACTCCAGCCATTAAAAGAGAACATTGGAAAAGGCTCAAACTCTGCTTGGGTTTTATTCACAACATGCTGAACAAAAGCTTGGTATCATAAACGGTTTGTCTGTTCAAACTGGAATTAACTTATTGTTTAAACTCATTACATGCTAAAATAAAAAAATAAAAAATTTGTTAGGTCCAGTGGTCTTGTCGTGTATGGGGACATTTTGCACGTGCATTCGTACTTCACCCACAGGAGTCTTAAAAATACAGTACACTATTTACTAGCCGTTTCTTAAAGCAGCAAAAACGAATACAGAATTAGATATATTTAAAAAAAATAAAATAAAAAAAAATTAAGGCGGCATGGTGGCTTAGTGGTTAGCACGTTCGCTTCTCAGTGCTGGTGATTCCCGGTTGGAATTCTGATCTGGGTGGAGTTTTCATGTTCTCCCTGTGTCTGCGTGGGTTTCCTCCGGGTTCCTCCCACAGTCCAAAAACATGACTGCAAGGTAAATGGAATGCTCTAAATTGCCCCATATAGGGTGTGTGTGTGTGTTGCTGTGTGAGTGAGTGTACAAAGCGATAGGTTGGCACCCTGTCCTGGGTGTATCTGCCCAGCGCCTGAGACGTTCTTGTTCCCCTGACTGAAACACCCCCAGCAACCCTCGTAGAGGATTAAGCAGAAAATAATGAATGAAAAAAAAAAAAAAAAAAAAAAACTTTAATAAAGTAAAGCCATGAGAAGTAATCCACGATATGCTTCACATATGCTAGACAAATAAAAAATCTCATGCCTTAACAACCCTCGCAGGTTTACCAGGTTGGCTTATAAAAAGTGATAAGCCAATCAAATATATATCGAGTAATATAGTTAAATTATAAGAATTACAATAATGTTTAGAACTTTTTTGTAAAAGTTTGCCTTGCCTTGCAGTTGAATAGAGGGTTCAACTTTTTAAGTATTGTTGTGATTGTCTAATTCAAAATGTTTTAATATTTAGAAGATTTATCCTAAACTGATGAACTGTTATGGAAATTAGACAGCAGTGAAAACCACACAGGTTGTTATTGTAAAAATATGATGTGCATTACTGACCAGGTCTTCTGTGGTGATGGGTTCCCCACTGCGACTTGTTGCTACAACCATTTTAGCTAGCCTCTGCCTCATGTCCTCCAGATCACTGGTAAGAGCCAACACAGCCATGATCTCACTGGCCACAGTGATATCAAACTGGGCCTGCAAAATACACAAAGTTCAAGTTAATTTCACTCTATGATGACAGATCATGGTCACATGAAACCTTACAGCTTTATTAACTATTAAAGCTCTTGAAATGATCTAGACGCTTACCGTCCTGGTGTAGCCCTTTTCAGTTGGAGACTGACCAATGGTGATCTTTCTCAGGAAACGGTCATTTGTGTCCAACACTGAATCAAAAGCAAGATATAAAAAAGAACTCAAATGACCTTATATGGTATATGAGGATTTAATATCTGAAAATATAAACATTTTAGTCTTTTATAGAGTCAAGTGTGCAGTTGAATATGTTTTCAGCTGGCAGGGCATTGCTGTGTATGTACCTTCATCTTTAAACATTTAGACCTGAAGGCATCTTTTAATTTTTTGAGGTTAAAATTTTCTCATTTTAAACATAGATGTACAAGCCTCCATACCTCTTTGCCAAGTAACCGATTCGGGGTCAATGTCCAGTCTGACGAAGCGAGTAATCTCTTCCTCGGTTAGTGTAGAGGGATCAGTCTTCTCGATATTCAGTTTCTGTGTTCATTTTACAAAATACAAAAATATTAGAGAGATGAGAGATGGAATATCAAAAAAATAATAATATTTAAATAAAGAAAATAGTTTGCATTTCATTGAGGGAAATAAGTATGTACCACTGCCTGCCTCAGCAGCATGTGAGAGACTTTTTAGGACAGCAGGACTGATTTTTAGTCCCAAACGAGCATGCTTGGATTTTGAAGAACTTTGAGAACCTGCTACTATTGAGGTTAAAGAGACATTCTGGCCTCTTATTAGATTAGTTTTTGGTCAATGGACCATCAAAATAACATTTGGTCATTAAGCGGACGCTTTTATCCAAAGCGACTTACAAGTATCCCTCTTAATATTTGGGGTCAGAACACAGGGGTACATACAGATTCCCTGGAGCAATGAGGGTTAAGGGTCTTGCTTAAGGACCCACATTGGTAACTTCAGTGGTCCTGGGATTTGAACCCACAACCCACATTTTATTATAATCTACCAAAATTTTTTTTTTTTTAAAGGTTTAATGCTGAAACCTTTTTACACACATCATGTTGATATAACAATACAAGGTAATCCAGTGAAAAAAAACACTATTATTCTGATGTTTTGCACAGATCTGACATCTGTATGTAGCAGGAGATCTGACGTATTGGGCACGCCTGCCTTAGTGTTTTGATGGTCCTTTAAAAAGGCTTTTCAGTTACATATTTTATTAATGACATGTTTTTGTTCATGCACCTTGTTTCTGTAACTCCTGCAGGAGATAAATCTGTTTAAGAATCACAAACGATTGTTAAAAACAGTTTGTTTGATTCTTATGGTCAGCACCCATTAAGCTAAGATTTTGTGATAAGATTTTCTAATTTCTCTTCTAACATTGTCCTTATGATACACACTTTTTGATTTATAACATTTCCAAACCTAATTTATAAATGCGTTCCGCCTGCTGAAGCATACTCACACCGGTATCCTTGAGTTTCTCCCACTTAGGCTGGAGATAAAAGACGACACCTCTCCATGCTCCGGGTAATGTCGCTCCACGGATTAACAAGATCAGTAACACTGCGTAGGGAAGAGTGGCTGTTACCCAAACCACCTGATACAGAGAGAGGAGGAGAGAGAGACTGAGCCTTTCACACGTCCTGTAAATGAACCTTATTGTATTAAAGCAGCTGTACGTTAAATAACCTTACATATTAAGCATACATTATTATCTCTATTACAGATTTCACCAGGTTAATACTCTACAGCAGAGTTCTGAGTTTGTCTCAGGTGTACCTTGCCTGAAGTTTTGACTCCTTTCCACAGGCTGAAGTAGACGATGGTGAAGATGAGGAAGAGACAGAGCATCAGCTGCCAGCGGATCGAGCCCAAGCTTTCCAACCCTTCTGACTCATGCAACTCTAAAACATTCCTCCTGCTCACACAGAACAGGTACAGACTTTCATTCCGATAGAAATGTTTGTCTCTCAAAAAACATATCTACTAGTATTTGTTAACCAATTTAACTCCTAATTTAACTGTTAGTGTTTAAATCCACTGACTTGTCTGCGACACAACAACCCATATTGGGATGAGAGATGCCTCTTTCACCTCTTTTTATCACATTTTTATAGCTTTTTCAAACTTTACTTGGGAGAATTCATGGAAAGTGGTCAGTATCTTAAAAGGGAAGAGGCTGAAGGACACTCTTTCCATCCCACTGATCATTTATGTTGACTAAGGCAGTTCTATTACATTTATTTGGTTCCTTTTGTGTTTGTTTTCTTTAATAAGCAATAAAGTATGAGAGGGCATGGCATTATTATTAATAAATCACAGGAATGAGGTACAGAGTACATTTACACTTCTTTCCAGTGATTTTTCACAATAATACACAACCTCCAGTATCTTATTTTTTTTTTATAAAACACTTACAAACACAATATAATAAAAAACAAAGTTTAATTTATAAATGCATTTATTGAAATTAAAATAGTTAATAATCTGGTTTTCTGCAACGTAATTTTTTTTAATTTAAACACTGGTTTTTAAAGTAAACACTGCTCAGAACAGTTTCTGGTTTCTCTAACAATCAAATATTTCCATCTAGTGGTCAAATTACAGAACATCGGGAAAATAATGTATTGTATATCACGCATTGATACGAATGTGAAGCAAGAGAGTTGTGTGTTGTGAATTATGTCATGGCTGGACAAACCGCTCAGCCAATCAGATTTAAGGACTGGATCTACCCGTTTTAAATGATATATCATTATGCTTCTGATTTTAATTTAAGTTTTAATTTAAAAATACAGAACTTCATTCCCCTTACAGACAATTTATTTATTTTTATTGTTATTTGAGTTTTTTTTTGCTTATTGCCACTTACATGCACTTACGTGTAAAACTCCTCTGCAGGTGAGCGAGAGTAGTTGGTCCAAGTCACATTGTCCTTGCCGAAGTAGTTAGTGCAGTTTTCTGTGTTCCATGTGTTGTCACAGTTGGTCCACGGCAGTGTGCTGCTGAACGATGAGTAGAAGTAGAAGAGAGCCCATGCAATGATGGTGTTATAATAAAATGAAACGTACAGCGCAATGATGCAGATGGCAAAACCAATGCCTGAGGAAATAAAAAAAAAATATTGATTAGATGGGTATTATGTATTATAGATGTGATTGAATATAGATTAGTTGTACAGGATCAGAATCTTTCAGTATCTTGTACTGGATGATAGATACCACACATTCAAGTGTTTTGGGCAGAAAGGTTAAGAGTGAAAGTGAGGGGTGTGTGAGGGCTGGTGTGTTTGAAGTGGTTATGAACTGAAAGAGGTGAGAGGGCATGGGGTCAAGGAGGAAATTGGTAATTGGTTTGCTGGAAAGTACAAGATACTGTAACTATATGATTTATTTACAATAATACACAATGTTGAATGTCTTAGAATATCATAAAAAAACAAGGTTTTATTCATAAATCTGTTTATTAAAAGCAAATCGTTAATAATTAGGTGTTCCACTATGTAATCTAGTCCGGGTTTTAAAGTGAATTCTGATCATTGAGTAACAGGTTTACGTTTTTATTACCATTATCAATCACTATTGTTACCTTTGAAGATGGGGCAGATGTGCTTCCATATCGATATGGCTCCAGTGCGGTGGAACTGACCCAAAGCGAGCTCCATGTAAAATAGTGGGACACCACCAAATATCGCCATCAGCAGGTAGGGGATGAGGAAGGCACCTTAAAAAAAGAAAATCATTTTGTTTTGTAAAAGTGTTTTAAATAAATTTGTAAATTATACAGGTAAATAATTTCCCATGAGAGAGGTATAAATTACTTTATTGTCTTTCCAGTAAATTTTTTTAATACATTAATATAAGTGGGGAACGTGTTGGAATAACCCTTAAAGGTTATTCAAATGGCCTAAATGTTCCTCAAATTATTTATAGAGCTTCCCATACAGCATTAACTAAATTAAGGATTTTTATAGTGGCACATCGTGGACATTGCATTGTGTTTATGTCTAAAACCTTCTTCTACGTAAAAGCAGAACCTGCTA
The DNA here is from genome assembly GCA_025769995.1 of Xyliphius kryptos. Taxonomy (NCBI): domain Eukaryota; kingdom Metazoa; phylum Chordata; class Actinopteri; order Siluriformes; family Aspredinidae; genus Xyliphius; species Xyliphius kryptos. The sequence goes on along the minus strand of JAOUQT010000025.1, from coordinate 10,821,499 downwards.
AAATCTAAAAATCAGAACCAATCCTTTGCATTCCACCAGCTTGTGTGTTCTTGTGCTGTAGATGCTTTACTAAAATACCTAGACCCAGTAAAATATAATAGGAGTGATATGCAAAATAAAAAAGTCAATGAAGATGTTTTAGGAAACAGATCGATGAGGCTCCATTTTCATTTATGGAGAAGGTGAAGGAGGTATCAGATTAAAGCTGGCAGCATCTTGTTTTTTTTCTTTTTTTCTTCAAACCATATGAAAAAAACTGACCAGTTCCTCTTTTGCTAAATGAGCATACCCCCAGTACCAAAACTTTTAAGTACCAGGTAATGAATTATTGACTCTACAGGAGCTTTGTGCTCTGATATAGTCTGCTTATAGAGATAAAGCACTTGTCTTAGGCACTTAGAGAGTGTATACAAACCAATTAAATTTCTCCTAAAGGCACAAACCTGGCCAAGACCTTGTTATAATAACTCATCAGTGAAAACAGATGTTTACAGTACGTTAATATCTAAGATTAGAGATCACTCATCTAAACACATACACTCTTGCAATCTTAAAAGTTCATTTAAATTGATGCATATTTTGTGAAACCTTCAAAAGTTTATTTATCACTAAATTTAACTTAATCCTAAATGTTCTGGTGTAAATTTAAGCACATCACACAGCACCAACATTAAACTTATTTATAAAAAAAGAAAGAAAAAAAAAATTAAAAACAAAAAATTAATTAATGGCACGTTCTGCAAATAAATATGATAATATTATGTGATATATGTGATATAAAAAATTATCTAGAAAAAATCCCTTTAACTCGTCATTTCTCCAGCTCACTTACATGATTAATATTTGTAGTGGTGAAGCATCTGAAAGACATTTTACAATCATATTATAAATTATTATGTATAGGTCATTATAAATTAGAACTTTAATGCTTCGTTTATTTGAACCATTAAATATTAATATTATTTATACAGGTTTTTTCCCGTTTCTTTTTGCTTTTAAACTGTACTTTTAAACTTTTATAAAGATCCAATAAGTGTTTATGACTAAAGGCTGTTAGTTAAGGATTACATAATTCATGTCATTTTAATTTCATTCACAGCATATAAAAACTATAAATTGAGGTTTGTGTAAAACAGAAATTAAAATGAAGTAAAACATTTGATTTCACGTTGCATTTCTAATTTCTACTCAAACGGCCGGTGATTTCAGCACCATGGACAGTGAGGGATTTCTAGCGTGCACGTCCTCCTCATCGTTACTGGTTTATTTTAAAACACTTTGTTTTGGTTTCTAAATTGTAAAATGTTAAGTTAATAAATAATGTTGAAGTAAAGGCCTTACCTCCGCCGTTCTGGTAGCAAATGTAGGGGAAGCGCCACACGTTTCCCAGATCCACCGCGAACCCGATCACTGACAGCAGGAAGTCCATCTTCTTGCCCCACCTGTCGCGCGACTCCGTCTGCAGGATGACGGGTACTGGTACCGGACCGGGTCCCGGCACCGGGTTCGAGCCGTACAGGGGTTTGGGCAGGTGCTCGTGGTGGTGATGATGATGATGCTGCATGGCACGGTGCCAAAGTTCCACACTGCGGGAGAAAGTTCAAAAGCAGGCCGCGCGCTGCTCAGGCTTCAGGTCGGGCGCGCGCTCTGGGGCAAGTGCATACTGTGGTCCTCAGCGCGTGAGGTGCAAAAACCCAGTATGGATTACCAGCA
>JAOUQT010000025.1:10720349-10738978 GCA_025769995.1 Xyliphius kryptos | reverse complement strand
CCAAACCATCTCAATCTGCCCTCTCTAACTTTGTCTCCCAATTTTTCAACATGTGCTGTCCCTCTGATGTTCTCATTCCTAATGTAATATGCTTTCTTCATCACACAAGGATTTTCTGTGATTTTCTGCCATTTTTTAAAAGTAATTCTTGTAAAATATTTTGTTCACAGCAAGGCACCTATAACAAAATGTGTACTGGAGAAAATACTGAAGTTTGCCAAAGAATTTCTTAGAGTACTGTATGTCCATTTCTGCGTTTTAGACATGAAAAACATTCCAAAAATCTGGGCCTGTAAAGCATCTACCACTTTTATTACTTCGCACAACATGAGATGTTTTAGCACATGTTGTTTCAGGTGTTACTCTGTCCCCATTCTTCCTGCAAACATGGTCTTAATTTCAAAAGTCTGGGGATGTCTTCGTTGCTTTTTTTCAGTTTAAAAATTCCCCACACATTCATACAAATTGTGGACAGGACACGACTGCAGACAGTTCATTCTAGCACCAGTACACACATCTTCTGCAACAACACAGTTGTAAGATGTTCAGCATGTGATTCTGTGCTGTTTTAGTGACTAGTGTTGTTTTTTTTACTTCGGTGCTAGAATGAATTGCTCCAGCCCAACATTTTCTTGGGATGTGTTACAGGAATGCAATGGAATATGTGCATTAACAAATACAAAGTGAAGTTTATCAGACAAAATGTTAAATATATACTGGGTTCACACTGTTTTGGTTACATTTGTGTTTACAATACTGTTTCAATATTTCTGATTTGTACACATTTTCCACAAACACAGAACTGTTCCTCAATCCAGGAGAGAAGTTTAGGTGAACTACTTGTACTATAGGGTAGGGCCAGTTACACACACACACTCAGACATATACTAGAAATACACTGGCTTGTGCTCTCTAATGGCTGGTTCATATATATATTTTTATAGCACAGTGTATTTTTTAGTGCTGGTTCCAAGCATGGGCAAATAATGAGGGTTGAGTCGGGAAGGACGTCCGGCGTAAAACATTTGCCAAATCAATGATACAAGTTCTTCAATGTTGATTGACTCGCTGTGGCAACCCCTGGTGAAGAGAGAGGTCAAAAGACAAGGAAGAGATATATATATATATATGTATATATATTCCCACCCTCTATGTATCCATATAAATGGCCCACCCTGTAGATTTAGATTAGATTCCTCATCTGTGTTGGTGGAAAAACATGTACAGGCCACAGTGTTTACATTTACAGCTGTGCATCCAGATGGATATGCGATGCGGTAATGAGAGCAATGTAAAATAAGCTGAATGATTTTTACAAAGCCAATAAACACAGAATGTTAATTATAACTAGGTTAATAACAACTTACCGGCTCTGTTATTCACCTAAAGAGAAAAATACATGATCCATATAAAAATGGACAGAATCCATAGTGCACCACCTAAGATGCATCTCACAACCACTGATTTAAAGAACACCCGAGTTGAAGCAGGATGATGCTATGAGATCAAATGAGAAGTGTGATGAAGCGAGACAATCGGTGAAGAAAGAAAAAGAAAGGCGAAGTGTTCCTGATAACCCAGAGAGGTGTATGCCGCCTTGTTCGCCTTTCATTCATCATCATTAACCACACGTGATGTCATTAGGTAGAATACATCAGAGTATTCAACGATTCTGATGTAAGACTCTAACTCTCTGGGTTAAGGTGAAAAATCGTGGGGTGGAGTGGACATGTGGTTTGGTGACAACCAGCAAAACACTGAGAGTAAACCTACCATGCATGCAATTTACACCCAGGAGTCAACAGGCTGAGGCTTGACATCGCATGCGTCCACAAGACTCACTGTTGGCCTGTTGCTCCGGATGTAGTGCTTCCTAATAGTGTCATTCTGTAGCAAGGAGAAGGGTAGAAAAAAATATATATAATAAACAGCAAAGAATAAATGCATTTAACAAACATACAGAGAGGGAAAGCTCGAGTTACAGCAAAAGACAACGAGGAAGACAGAGAGGAAGTAAAAATATGCGGGTATTGAGGGATTTTGTTAGTGATTTTATAAACTCATGCGAGTGAAAACAAACAGACAAAAAACCAAACATTTAAAGGTAGTGGCAGGTTTATAGCAGGGGTTATAGAACGGGTGCTCTGTGTGACTGGCCAATCACAGATCGTGAAAACAGTCAGTTACCCAATGAGGATTTTGCTTCAGCATATTGATGAGTTTTAGTCGAATCACGCTCATCCTTGTCAAAATTTTTTATCCGTACCGGATACTCGCCTGAAACGAGTATCCAGACCAGCCCTAGTGTCTGTGTTTATGGTCGTGCATGTGTCCTTTTAATTTAAGAAACCGAGATCTTGACTGAACGTTTGTGGAAGTGTACTGTATTGTGGCATGAACAAACAGTACCTGATGAAGTTTTGGGTCAAATACATGTAGGAATATAGAAAATTCGTAAAAGGTTCATAAACTTTCAAGGATCATTGAATGTAGGAGATCTACAACATTTCTGAATGTGTCATTGATACAGTTCAGAAGAAAGCTCTAAATCATCACTGTAGTATTACACGGAACAATCTGGATTAGGAACAACTGGTAGGTGGCTTGTTTTTATTCATCTTTCGACTTTTCCCTGCCACCAGGGGGTCGCCACATCGAGTAACTCTCATGGTTACTTGAGATGTTTCATATTTCATGCTGGTGCCATTCCTAATCAAACCATCATCCTTTCAGGCATAGAACCAGAAGGTTTAGGGTCTCCAATACACTCAGCATGCATGACTGTGGGGTGTAAAACCCAGAGCTCCAGAGAGAAACATGGAGAGAACATGCAAACTCCACACAGAAATTTCCCAGGTCGCCAAGGAACAAACCCAGCTCCTTCGTGCTATGAGGTGACAGCAATACTGTACATGATCTTTGATAAGGTGCCCCAAATGATAACAACACAATCAGCTCTTGTATAAGGTGTTGATCTCTGTGCTGCAGAAGGTAACATATACCAGCTATATGTAAACAGAGCAACTAGAAGTGTGTCGTCGGTGTTCCAGCAACGGCTGCATTTGTGGGTTGTTCCTTTACCATGGTATCAAGAATGGAGTAACCATCAACAAACTTCCAGTTGAAGGTCACACCGGAGCCAGTCAAGCATGGTTGATTCGAGAAGAGAGTGCCATTCTAGCTAGGCAAACTTGTGGAGCTGCTGCAGTGGGCATGTGTTAAATTGAGGGCTGTTTTTGCCAAATTGTAGAGTCTGTTCTCTAAAGTCTGTGTGCTGTAATTAATTAAAAAATTGGACCAAGCAGTTATTATCCAGGTGTTTATAATTCAGTTATTGTTCAGTGTACAACTACGACTCCATCTTGACATCTCAAAAAAAAACATATGAGAAATAAAGCCCAACTGATTAATCGATAAAAGGTTTTCACTAGATGTGTGAAATCACATAATCCGATCTCACCTTCAGAGGCTCGCGCTCTGTCAGATCTGACGAGTTGTCAGTGCTTTTATATTTGCAGTCTTTGTCCCTTTGGTCAATAGTGGAATAACCGTCTGGAAGACAGGAAGGTGAGAACATTAGACATACACCAGATAAGATTGGCTGATCAGGTGCAACTGTCCAGGGGCAAGTATTCTTTTTCTTTCATCTACTTTCTCCTCCTCTCTAACTTGGCTCACTTTCTGTCAAATTACTGTCACTCAGCCTTGCTCAATCCGCAAAGCATTATGGGGCATGGAGTTGCATGGTTAAAATGAGAAGAGAGCCCTGCACCACTATAACTCCGTCATCAATCATTCTACCTCATAACAGCTTCCCATGATGTCCCACATCATTTATGATTTCTGTAACGTCTACAAGAAATCTTCTGAATTTACAACAGTGGGTCAAACATTATTTGCCCACTGGCTATATTTAAACTTCGGTCCGAAAATTAGGGTGAATTTCAGAGAATGTGGAATGGAAACACCAATCACAATCACAGCAGAAAAAATAAAAATGTAATTAAATAATCTAAGAAATTAGTGTTTACAGATTTCAAGGGGCTAGTATTGGAACGTTGTCGGGAAGAAAGGTCCAGACATCACACATCCACACACCACTGCTTTTCTACACCCTCCAAAATCTTTATTCCTATCTATGGATTTGATCTTGCCCTATCACCTACATTGCATTTGGTCCCATTTATAGACAACATATAAGAACGAGGATTCTCAAAACAGTGAGTCTGTGTCAAATAATGTATGTCTATACAGAAAATTCAATAAACTAAATTCTAGAAAATGCTGATAATTTTTGACTCACCCATATACAAACAATTCTACTAACACACCTGCTATTCAATATCAGATTAAATGTACCAATAAAACTCCTTCTAAATATCGAATAATCCTAAAGCAGGCTAGTGAAACACGATGTTATAAAATAAGACTGTTTCATAATTTCAAGGAAAATATTTGCCCATGTCAAACCCTGGGTGCTGAACTAGCCTGCCTGCAGTCCTGACCTTTATCATTATCACTAATTAAAAACATAATGACCATGAACAACACTCCTCTTCTAAAGATGCAGCGATTGTTCTTCTCTATTCCCAGATATTTACAGACTGCTAAAATATCTCCCATTTACATCTTATATATTTTTATAGTCTTCATTTTTATAAAATGTCCCAGCGCTTTTGTTATTGTGAGTTGTAATGCTACAGTACCAACCAATGCATGCTCTTTATTCTTATTAAAGAACCACTTAGAAATCTTTGCTCACAGAACACAATATATCTGTAGTCTTTACTCACAACATTGCATTAGTGCATCAAGAACCTATAGTTTAGCCAAACTATAGGTAAAAGCAGTCGAAACATACACATGGTTCCTATAGCTCATGAGAAACCCCATTTTAAAAGAGGAATTTCACAGACAGCATTAGAAGCACCATTATAAAGTCGTGTTATGGGGGTAAAGATTAGGATTAGTAAACAAAATGATGGATTATATTCATTCTCATTCTTATTATTCTTAAAAAAAGCTTGAATGACATGGGAACTTTAACATGGTTATGTATTTTTTTTTAATCTATATAATCTTTTTTCAGGGTGGAAACATGGGGGGGCATGCAAATTCTGTCTTACCTGGACCCAGTTCATCCATAGGTATCATAGCACCAGTGCCAGAGCCTCTGTCGCCTGTAAAGCATTCAAAGGCTGTTTCTTTGAATCTCTACACTACATATACAGCTTCCAGCTTCTGGATTAAAATATATATTTTTTTAACATTTAAGTAAAGCTGTCATACATGAGCACTATATCGAGTCTGAAGTTGCGACGCGCATGCTGTCATGCTGCCATGGTGAAGACTCCACCTTTTAATGAGATGTCTGGAGCTCACATAGTGTTTAGCAATTTTTGCATGTGCGGTAAAAACATGACCCACCGGAGAGTAAATGAGTGATGACTTGCTGTAATAAAGCCCATTTATCCGCAGATTAATCCTGTCAATCAGCTAATACCATATCAGAACCCTTCAGCCTGGGGTATAATTACACACCAACAACTTTCATACATCACTCTAAAAACTACGATTACGTCAGAGCAGGGGTTAAGTGGGTAGTAAGAGGTGATGGAACTCAGGGGGCTGTAACCACACCGATTAAGAGTACACAGTGATTTAACACCATAGCAGGATATAACAAATATATTTATATATTTATACATTTATTTATTTTTCATGCAGCTAACATTGCATTCCGTTGTATGTCTTCCTTAAATCAGAATGTACTGTGGACTAGTTAGTTTGATAAGCTAACCGAATAAGCAACTAGCATATAACCTAATTACATTACTACACAAAATATATAAGTGAATAAAGACCAGCTCACTGACTAAATTAGATAAGAATATTGATTAACTAGCTAGATAATAACAAAGATATGCTAAAAAGATAAACCAGAGCAAACATTAGCCACCTACTCAAAGTACCAAGCAAATTACAAACAAGATAAATCACATATGGAACTAACTAGCAAGCTAAACTAATCACAAAGGCTGGCTTCTGGCAAAATCAGATGAGACTATGTATTAACAAGCTAGCTAAGAACAATCAAGCCAAGAAAAATTACTTGCTAACAATGTAAATCAGTTTAGTCTATGGATTAACTAGGTGGCTACACAAAGCACCAAGAAAATAAGGACAGGTTATCTGACTAAATCAGATTAGTCTAAGAATTAGCTAGCTAGCTAACCAAATTACCAAACAATTACAATTACTAGCTAAACCTCATTACACTATGAATGATCTAGCTACCTATCCAAATCACCAAGCACAGATTATATTACGTATTATCTAGCTAGACAAATCATATATTAAACAAAGACCTGCTAACAAGCTAAAAAAGATTAGACTATGGATTAGTTAGCTATCAAATGGCCGAGTCATTCTGACTAAATCGTCTTCAACAATTGATTAACGCACAAGTTTTCCCTTGGGTTTCTCTTGTTATTGGAAATAAATATAACAAGCTAATCCAGGATCAACAACTATCCTATCCAAACAGATTTATCTTCTCTATGACGTCACTATTTCAGAGGTCATCTTTGGAAGTCTTGACACATGCCTGAGACTTTTTTTTTCACAGCACTGTACAGGATTGATCGGAAACGAATGACTGAGTCTCTCACTTGATATTATTTTGTAGTAAAACCCATCACCCTTCATTTTTTTGGCTGAAATGTGGTCAATTATTTAGTATTTTGGTATAATTATTGCTTCAGATTGATGTTGATCTTGATGGATAAAAGTCATAAAGAGGTCACAATCTTGCAACTATGCACTGAATCAGATTTTGTCTTACAGACATTATGACTGCGGGAAAGAGTCAAATTCAGATGTAAAAATACAGTTATAAAAGTGAAATTATGTCTCATAAGAGAACATAGCATGATCAATACGCACCTTGGTTCTTATCCATGAGTGGGAGGGTGGAGTCGTCATATCCTGACTTGCCACTTTTTGACCCTTTCGGGGCCACTGTCGCTGTTGGCTAACGGACGAAAATATTCGAATATACAGTATTAGATTACGTCTTATAGAAAACATCGTGAAAGTTTTATTCTTGCAGGAAATGAGCGAGGAAGTAATGTGTTCTACTTTGAAAAGAAAGTGTTTTATATTATGTAGGATAGTGATATGTCTTTATAAGTGTAGGAAGATGGGGTTTGTTATGGATATTATTACACTAAAAGCACTCGAGTACTCCGGACAAAGATCTCAGATATGACGCTCTGCGTGTGAGATAGATGAAAGAAAAAAATAAATGGATAGAGATAGAAATTGGGAGACTCTGCTCTCTCCGGTCACTCTATTATCTCCAGTACATTTGTGCCTCGAGACGCACCTGAAAGTGAGTTTTGTTCCAGCCGTCCTTGGTAAGACTGTTCCTCAGATCTTTATAACTCCAGACCGTCTGCAGGACGTGAGAAGCTGCCTTGGTCTCTCTGCCTGACTGGCTGTGGGTTGGAATTGCAGCAGTGTATTGTAATTTGTATTTGTAAGACTCTAGAAGAATGCTTATGTGCAATAATTCATTGATTGTGATCAATGTGAGACTTGCATCTCTACTGAATGATCACTATATTAGGAACACCTTGCGCATAATTGGTCGGTCCACCTTTTTGAACAATTACAGCACACAGTCGATACAGAACTGTACATTATATAACAGACCAATCTTTGTATTGAATAAAAACATATTGCTGGGTTTTTTTTTTTTTACAAAGGATGAAGCAAGTGTGACATTCAAAGTCCACAGAAAAACTGTAGATCCGTTAGTTCTGATAGTTAACTGCTAGTTTTGGGCTTTAACAGAGCCTGTCCCTGGTCAGAATCACTTGGTTTACACATAGCTGGTAAATGTTGAATGCAGCTTTACAACGGAAAACACCTTGTATTACTAATAGGGGAACTTTATTATTGATCAGGTGTTCCTAATCCATTAATCATTCATTGTAAATAATAATAATAATGGAAGATTGTGATTATTATTATAATACCTGGTCCTATGGATGGCCACCAGTTTATCGATGGCCTGCGCCATAATAAGCGAGCGGGCATTTTCTGAGCTGTCCGTCACAATCTCGTGGATGGTGTTGAGCACTGCCACCACGGTGTCTTCATCCAGGTTCTTGGCTGGACGCTGCTGACCGCTTGGCAGATTGCTCACCAAGTCCCTCATGGCATAGCTCCCTGAAACACCCCCGGAGATAATTCCATGATTTCCTCAGCAAGATTGACGACAAAACATTACCTATATTGTAGTGAATTTCTAATTTTTATGACTGGAGGAATCCAGAAGTGTTTAAAACATTTTGAATTCACTCACTGAACACTCTGTCTGCATGCTGTGGTCTGGCACTTTGCTTAGGTTTCTAGCATTTAAGCATTAAATACTGTAGACACAATATTATTTCCAGTACAAAATTGTAGGTGTTTATTTTTGTGAGTCAGCACAATGAGAAAGGATCCAACATATAAAAAAATGAAGCAAATGAGACAATCACAGTCTCCAAAGAACTATGTATAATTTAGTTCTAGTATAATTTTCAGCCTCATCAGGGGTTTCATCAGAGGTTTGATCAGGGGTTGCCACAGTGAATCAATGATGAACTCAATTCGTTGATGCAGCTTTTACATTTTTTTCAGACTTGGGAACAGACAATTTAGTGTTTTCAATTCACCTAGCATGCATGTTCTTTGACTGTGAGAGGAGGCCAGAGCATCCAGAGAAAAAACATGCGAACAGGACAATAACACACAAACACAGGGATCAAACCCATCTACTTCATGCTGTGAGACAACAGCACTATCCACTGCACCACCATGATACCTCCTAGCAGATAATTTACTAACATAATTGCACCTTTAAACACAGTTTACCAACTTTCTATATTTAATTCTTCTTCTTTTAGCCTCTCCCTTTATCAGGGGACACCACAGCGAGTCAACCTTTTCACCTCACTCTGTCCTATGCATCTTCTACTTTCACACCAACTACTTATATTCACAATCATGGTCATATTCTCGATCTGTTCTATTAGTGAGATTATCAGTTTCATCTGTTCTACTAGTGGGATTGTCAGTAAATTCTCTGGGCACTCTACTGGCCTAATTGATCACCTCTTTATTTCTCTCAATTGCTCCCAAGTCCCAAACTGCTACGCTCATACCGAAATTTCACTGCTGCTGACGGCTCCTCCGTATCAACTCTACTCAGTTAGTCTTATTTCAATGATATCTGTCTGCTTCATTCTCTCAGTGAGGCTGGACTATCCTACAACACAACACTGGCAAGCATTTTTGACACCCTGCCACCAACTAAGACTCAGTTTGTGCCTTCTTCTTATTCCACACCCTGGTTTACTGGCAAGCTCCATACCCTCAAAACACTGGGTCGCCACCTAGAGCGGCATTATAAGACATTTAGACGTCATTTTTTGGCATTTATTGACCACATGGTTGATTATAAGGTGGCCTTAAATAAAGCTTGCTGCTCATACTTCACAGGCGTGTTTAAAAAATCTGTTCACCACAGTTAAGCAACTTGTGTGCCCCACAGTGAGTTAGTTGCCCCTGGTTTGTACGAGGCATTTCTTAACTTTTTCGGTGACAATATGTCAACTACCTATAAGGCACTTTTTTCTTCCTTCCTAACTGTTGATTCTCACAAATTTTAAGGTCTCACAAATCATTACCAAGTCAAAATCTACCACATCTGCCCGTCCAGATCCAATCCCTTTTTTCCTCCTGCAGTCATCTTTGGCTGCTTTTCCTGCCCTTATCTGTCACATGGTCAATCTATTGATTTTTGTTGGCTATGTTTCTCCATCATGGAAACTCGCTGCAGTCACTCCCATTATCCAGAAGCCTTCAGACCGGTTTCAAACCTAGCGTTTATTTCTAAGATTGTAAAAAGAGGCATGGCAGCCCAGCTGCTTTGATATTTCTTAAATTCCAATAATTGCCTTCAAGATTTTCAATCTAGTTCACGTCCATATCATAGTGCAGAGACTAAACTGCTCTGTGTTCTAAATGACCTTGCTTTGTTGGATGACAAAGGTATAGTCTCTTTTTTATTACTTCTCGACTTCACTGCCACATTTGATACTATCCTATAAATCACAATATTCTACTGTCCAGACTGTCCAATGTTGGTCTTTCGGGCCTGGCACTAGCATGGGTTGAATCATATCTCTCTGACAGGCAACATTTTGTCCAGCTAGGTTGGACAAAAATGTAATTGTTATGCATATGACATGCAAATATATGTCAGCCTCTGGCCCTCTGATCCCGTTCCTCCTATTTCCTTCACTAGGTGTCTTCAAGATCTTATCTTATGCAGGCAATTTATTTTCAATTAAACGCTGATAAAACTGAACTTCTATACATTGTCACTAAAGCTGCACTGTCCTCTTTCTCTTGCCCCATTCTTCTCATCTCTGTTTCTTTTGCAGCTTCTGCTCGAAATTTTTAACATTTCGTAACATTTGACCCTCTCCTATTTTTTCAGCCCTAAATCCACTCTATCACGTATTTGTTACCTCTTCCTCTCTGGACTTTGGTCTTCCTCTCTGCCTTCTGCCAGCTCTATCTCTAACATACATCTCCTACCAATATATGCACTGTCCCTCCTCTGCACATGTCCAAACCATCTCAGTCTGCTCTCTCTAACTATGTCTCACACTTTTCAAACTTGTGATGTCCTTCTGATGTTCTTATTCTTAATCCTGTCCACACTGGTCACTCCCAAAGAAAACCTCAACATCTTAAGCTCTGCTACCTCCAGCTCTGCTTCCTGTTTCCAAACCATACAACATGACTGGTCTCACTACTCTCTTATAAGCATTTCCATACAAACTATTGCTGTGAAACTTTTGTGACACATCACTCCTGACACTTTTCTTCATCCACTCCATCCTACTTTTAATTTCTTCTTCAGCTCTTTTCTTATTATAGGGACCACTTCTTCCTGCCTCCACTCCATCCTACTTTTACTCTCTTCTTCAACTCTTTTCCACACTCCCCATTTACCTGGACAGTTGATCCCAAGTACCTGAACTCCTGCACCTTTGTGACCACTTCTCCCCGCCTCCCTCTCATTTCCACATGTATTCTGTCTTACTACAGTTTGACTTTCATTCAATTTCATTCAATTTCATCTGCAAACATCATAGTCCATGGTGATTCCCATCTGACAATCTGTTAATCTGTCCATAAACAGAGTAAAAAGAAGGGGCTTAAATATGATCCTTGATGCATTCCCACATCCACCTTGAAGCTACAGAATCTGTCACTCCTAGAGCACATCTCATCCTTGTCGTGCTGTTCTTGTACATGTCCTGAACCAATCTAACATACTTTCCAGCCACTCCAGACTCATGCAACACCACAGTTTCTCCCTCGGCACACTATAATAAGATTTCTGTAAATCCACGAAGACACGGTGTAGCTCTATAATTTTCCATCAGCATTCTCAAAGCAAAAATCACAACGTGCTCTTTCTTGGCATGAAACCATACTGCAGCTTACAAACAGTCACTGTTTCTCTAAGCCTAGCTTCCACGACTCTCTCCCAAATCTTCATTGTGTGGCTTATTAATTTTGTGCCCCTGTAATTACTACAACTCTGCCCATCACACTTCTTCTTATAAATCGGTACACGTACACTTTCCCTCCATTCCTCAGGCATCATTTCACTCTCAAAAATCTCACTGAATAATCTATTACAAAACACACTCCCATCTCTCCTTATCATAGGATGTCAATTTATCATAGGCCTTCTGCTTGGCTTTTGCTACCTCCTTCTTCGTTCTAATCTGCATCTCTTTATACTCCTGCTTAATATCTTAAGTCCCCTCCCTATCTCATTTCTTCTTTGCTAACCTCTTCAACCTACTGCAATTCCTTGTCCCACCACCAACTTTCAATGCTGTCTTTTACCTGTCCAGATGACACACCAAGTACCTTTCTGCCTGTTTGTCTCATCAACGTTGCTGCTGCTACCCAGTGACCTGGAAGCTCTTTACTACAACCCAAAGCCTCTCTCAACTCCCCTCTGTACTCATCACAGCAATTCTTCCTTTCACAACTTCCATTATTTGGTCCTCTTCTCTACATTTGCCCCATTTCCTCTTCCTAATCACCAGTGTCAACCTGCAAACCACCATCTAATGTTGTCTAGCTATACTTTCCTGAGCCACTTCCTTTCTATAGTACATTAGTACATAGTTTATAGTGCTTCCTTTTATGTAAAAGCACATTGACTATTTTAGCAGGCATTAATTTTCTGATAAGTTTTACTGAGTGTTTCGGAGAACTTGACACAGTTTGTCTGGAAACTGTGGCTTTCACAATTGTTTTTTTTTGACAAATCCAGAAGCTTTAATTATGTTATTTTCTTTACTGACATACAAACATTTTTCATATTCAATTTATAAAAATAAACCTATATAACAATCGTTGTACTTAAAAAAAAAAAATCCCTCAATGTCTGTGTTTTTATATAGTTCATTCTATTTGATATTTGATAATAAAAATATAATGATTTTTTGCTCAGTTAACATAGAAGACCACAGTGTGCATTTTTATTCTATATGTCTAATTTTGGGATGCAGTAAAAACAAAGAACAGGTGGTTTATTGTAATCACTGCCACATATTTGCCCCTAAAACAACTAATTATCTTGATTAATATTAACCCAATCTGCCAGTATGAAGCTCTAAGATTTCACCAGTCCCTTAAGAGAAACTGTTAAGAAACCCTTAGGAGGAACACTGAGTCTTGTGGAATTGCTGAGGTTTGTCGAGTCTCTCACCAATTAGGTCTTTGTTGCGCCGGTCTATGGAGAGGTTGCGCAGAGCGATGGCGACGGCTCGTACAACCTTATCTGTATCTGAACGCAGCAGCTCCACCAGGATGGGCAAACCTTTCTCTTTACGCACCGTTGCTCGAATGTAGTTGGACCACTGTGAAAAAGAATTTCGGTCAAAAAATGACAAGATGAACAAGATGAGACAGAGTTTGTCTTTGTGAAATCAATCAATACAACTACAATGTATATAATGTGCATCTATCTTTTTCATCTATCTATCCATTACATTCATCAATCCATAAATGATTAGATACTAAAGTATGTTACTTAGATATTCTGCTTATAGATAGATGTTTTTGCCAAACACTGAATGAGATAAAAAATTTCCAAAACCAAAAAAAAATTGACTAAACAAGGTGAATCTGTGTGGCTACCTATATATGATGTTTAAGGATGAAATGCAAGAAGTTGAGACTTCATCCTCCTCTACTAATCAGTTTAGTGGTGCCCTTGGCACTAATGGATTAGATGCGTGTTCTTTTCAAAGGACAACTCACAAAGCTAGGGGCAATTAAATCATGATATACTTTGGAAGATGGGGGGAACGTTTGCACCCCAGTCAGCCAGTAACTATAGCTGAGGATCGATTTATTTCTTCTTATTGATTATTAAAACATCCATGGAAGAAAGTAAACAGTCGTTTCATTAGCTGGATCTGTGTGTGCTGTCATTACAGTGCTGCAAAGTTGTAGATTGACCGCTAGGGGGAAACAGTGGGCTGTAAAAGAGGTAAACATTTTCTTGCTCTTGAAGTAAGCAAAGACATATCTAACACATATACACACAAGCTTACAGTGTAATTGTGTGTGTTCTGACATACTAATTAGCTGCAAATGATGTGTGTGTACACGGGCTTGTGTTTGTTATTTTACTATTTTGAAGACCAGTTCAATATTTTTAACATGAGGACATTTTTGGGAAAAGAGGACATTTAGGACAAACTTCACTTTTTTAAATAATATAACATTAGGAAGTCTTTCCTACCTGCATAATACAATAAATGAATGAATGAATTAATTAATTAATCATTAGTTGAATAAATCATTCATTTATTGTATTTTAATATTGGTCAGTGCAATACAATAATATTAATTTTCCAGACTGTGTATTACTTTTATTTTTAGTGTTACTGCCCCTTATTTTTTAATTATATTCTATATCTATTTATCTATCTATCATCTTTGCTGCTATGTCACTGAAAATTCCTCAATAATACAAAACAATGATGATGGGACGTTGTGTAACAGAGTATTCAAAACAATATGCCGATTTGAAAATCCTCTTCAACCCATATTCAACTGTGTACACTAAAAAGACAAGATATTTAATGTTCAAACTGATGAACTTCATTTATTTTGAATATGATACCTGGAACATGTTTCAAAAGAGTTGGGACGGGGCATGAAAAGACTGGGAAAGATTAGGAATGCTCAACACACACCTGTTTGGAACATTCCACAGATAAAGAGGTTAATTGGAAACAGGTGAGTGCCATGATTTGTTAAAAAGGAGCACAACTCTTGAGGCTCAGTCGTTCATGAGAAAAGATGGTGCGAGATTCACCACTTTGTGAACAACTGCCTGAGCAGGGACGTCCCTGCTTATTTCAGCAAGACAACACCAAGCCACGTGTTACAATAGCGCGGTTTCATCGTAAAATATTGCGGGAACTAGACCGGCTTGCCTGCAGTCCAGACCCGTCTTCCACTGAATATATGTGGCGCATTATGAAGTGCATTGTTGTACATCAAGCAAGAACAGGAAAATAATTCCACCTACAAAGCTTTAACAATTAGAGTTCTCAGTTTTCAAACTCTTCAAAAGGAAGGTGATGTAACACACTGGTAACCATGCCCCTGTCCCAACTCTTTTGGAACGTATATCGGAAATCAAATTCAAAATAAGTAAAGGTTTGCAATAAAGTTTATCCGTTTAAACATTAAATATCTTGTCTTTGTATCAAATTCAATTTAATATGAGTTGAAATGGATTTGCAAATCATCGTATATTGGTTTTATTTATATTTTACACAATGTCCCAACTTCATAGCAATTGGGGTTTGTATAATTATTGTATCTTATGCTCTCAGGGTGCACTAGATCACTTTTCTACATGGTCCTTATTTTGGAACAAAGACGCACAAAACCCTTGTGTTTTTTGATGCAATCATACACTTAATGTGTGCTGCCCTTATTAATGTTCTATGTGTCCTGCCCCTATTAATGCTTTATATGTACTACACCATAATTATCTTAGTGGCTTGTGAAACTGATAATCATGAGCCTTAGATATTTGGGGAGTTTACTGATTTCTAATTTCAGGGCAAAAGTGTGAGGGTAAATGAGTACTGACGGTCCACTGTCCAGCGCTGAGGTTCTGTAAAGCTCCTGCTGCAGCCTCCAAGGTGTTGTAGTTCTGACTCTCAGTAAGCAAAGACAGATAGAGTCGCACCACTTCGGGCTGGTAGAGCAACTCGAACCCTAAACAAGAAAATAAAAAAACAGATCTAAAGTTCCTACCTGCACTCCATTTTATTTTTATAATCTAAAAAAACACCAAAATCACCCCGTTGCAGTATATTATTATGTACCTGTACACTTGTTTTGAGATAACCATAAAAGAATACATTATGATTTGTTTTCAATGTTATGCATCCCGTCTTACTGTTTAATCTGTCTCTAGACGTGGTGTGTGATTAATGAGGTGCAGGGAAGATTTAAACAAATTCACAGCTGCAAGGAGACGAGAGAGAGAGAAAAAAGACTCAGATAGAGTCTAGTGCTATAATGGAGGCTTTGTTACTGACTGCCTGTACCGCTGATCACTGCCAGATCCATCAATAATTATTGGGGGTTGGGGTTTCTGGAGCAATGCAGATGGAGCTGATGTTACTGTGTGTGTGTTTGTGTGTGTCCGTACATCTATCCATCATTATTTTTAGCCATCTAACTACTGTTCCTACCCCTTCAGTTCAATTAAACCAAAAAAGACAAATGTTATTGACAATGCTGACACTCTGGCTGTAAAAAGATTACTTTTTTTTGCCAAACATAGGATGAGACAAAAAAACAAGATTGTCAACGCAACCCTCTTCTACCACTCTTTACACACTGATAGCAACACAGCAGAAGAAATGCTAGCACAGGTTTCCCAAAAACTGCACACCTCGTACCATCACAGCATAGACAATTGCCTTCAGACGACCCTATAGATAAGGCTTAGGGGGTCAGATCAGGAGACCTTGGGGGCCATTCAACTGGCCCACGATGACCAATCCACTTTCCAGGAAACTGTCCAGGAAACACAATGTGGTGGTGCACCATCTTGCTGGAAAAGCTCAGAGAACGTGCCAGCTTCAGTGCATAAAGAGGGAAACACATCATCATGTAGCATTCAAATATCCAGTGGCCTTGAGGTTTCCATTGATGAAGAATGACCCCAGTATCTTTGTACCCTATATACCACAACATACCATCAAGTTTTGTTTTCCAACAGTCTTGGAGGGATATAGCCAATGTGGGTTAGTGTCAGACCAATGGTTTTGTTTGTTAACTTCACCAGTATGAGATAACAAACACACAGTAGGACACAGAAGGCAGAACAAGATGAGACACTGAGGATCATTCTCGGTCTGATGTAATTTTTTTCCCCAGCACCGCTGCATTTACTACAAGATAAAGTTTCAGATGCTGCATTAGTGTGTATTGATCAGTAATAACTCTGAATGTAACACACACTGCTAGCAATGTCTCTGAGGGGAATCCAATTGCAGTATCTTTATTACACACACCTCTCATTTGAACATGCATTCATCTGAATGTGGGTCAAAGTTCAGGCACATTACTTTCCTCATGCTGTATAAACACCAGATGATAAACTAATTATAAGCATATTAAATTAGCAATAGCCAACCCATAATCTAAATGCCGCCTACTTTAGTCTTCTGCAGATAAAACAAGAAGACAAACACTCTCCCCTAAAATATTAAGCAGAGCTGGGAAACATCTGCTTGAACCTGGGCAAAAATCATAATAAACTGGAGTGTGACTGATGCAGCAGAGCAACTTTTTCCAAGCCTAACTGCACGTGGACATGGCTTTTTGACACGACAGCTGTTCACCACGATCATCCGGGACATACTCATCAGGAAGCTGCTTGGCCTTGGCCTCTCCTCCTACTTCCGTTCTGGATCATGGACTTACTCACTAACCGCCCGGGTCGGTTAGACTGAACCTCCACCTCTTCTGCAGAATAACACACAGCACCGGCTTCCCACAGGACTGTGTGTTTTAACCCCTTACTTGACTCATTATATACATATGACTGCTTATCCATCTACCCCATCAATTTCATAATTGAATTCACAGGTGACACCACATGGAAAGGATAAGTCTGCAAACAGAGATGAGATCAGCAAACTGACACTGTGGTGTTCGAACAACTTATCAGTCATCACAGACAAAAGCAAAGAACTGATCCTGGACTTCAGGAAGAGCAGAGCTGACCATCAACTTGTTATGAGACTGCGTGGAAATCATTCATCATTTGGAAATGTCTTGGAATACACATCTCTGGCAACCTCTGTTTCACAAACATCACGGCTGAGGAAGTCAACGTCTTCCTCAGGGTTCTGAATAAATATTGTCTAAATGGCAACTAATGTTGACTTTTTAAAGCTCTGTCAATGAGATCATCATGAACGGCCTGGCAGCATGGTATGCGGGCTGTTTAGCAGCTGACAATAGAGTCATTTAAGTAGAAATAAATCATATATTAATATAATAAAATAATATTATAAAAGACTCCTTACACCCTCGCCATGGACTTACTGAACTGATGCCTTACGGAAGGTGTTACAGGTCAAGTAAAACACACACTAAAAGACTATTACACAGTTTTTCTCCCAAAGCTCAACAAACATACACTGACTACCTGTGTTGGTCCGACTTGTATTGAGCCGTAATCATATTAAAAATAAATAAATAAATAACAAATAAATAACCTAATATTCATATTTAGTGCAATATCTATCACTTATTAACGTATCTATGTTGTATTAAGTCCCACTTGTTCTGTATTATTATGCGTGTTTTTGTTGTATGATGATGGATTGGGCATCATTGTGTCCTGTATACACTGACAATAAAATGTATATCTATATCTTTATAATCAGATGTGTGATGAATATCGTTTTTTTCCCACTCTACGTGTGGCATATGGGGGTGATGCCTTTCTGTTTTTTCAGTGTTTGCACACATATCAGCTTTCATTAGTTAATCATCCTTCACAAACAAACACACACACAAACGGAAGCTGCTTTTGGAAGCTGGAAGTGCTTTCTTGTGAGTGCGAGTGTGTGAATGTGTGCTCATCTAGACTCATTGCTTATTTTTACACTCAACGACTCATTTATTCTCAGATGCTGTAAATACACTCTGAAGTCAAACTGAACATTAAGTGTATTAGAAACACCTGATTAATAATGTGTTTGATTTGTTTAATAATTTAATTAATTACTGTTAATGTAGTGCTTGAAAGTTTGTGAACCCTTATGAATTTTCTATATTTCTGAATATATATGACCTAAACATTATCAGATGTTTACACCAGTCCTATAAGTAGATAAAGTAGATAAAGGGTCAGCCGTGGCTTAATGGATAGGGTAAAGGGCTGGGGACCAAGAGATTGCTGGTTCAAACCCCACTCTAGGCAA
>JAOUQT010000025.1:10680588-10697383 GCA_025769995.1 Xyliphius kryptos | reverse complement strand
TTTACCTTCATGTTTTTGGAATGTGGGAGGAAACCGGAGAACCCGGAGGAAACCCACACAGACACAGGGAGAACATGGAAACTCCACCCAGATAGGGATTAAAACCGGGAATCCCCAGCGCTGAGAGGCGAACGTGCTAACCACTAAGCCACCGTGTCCCTTTTCTATATTTTACTGACTATTTACATGGTTCTTTAGGGACCTCATTCGGTGATCAGATGAAGCTCCTGCCTCGGCTGAATCCGCAGCGCTACATGTGACAGGAAAGAACGAGACTAGAATGATAAAATGATGACCATGTAGAAATAAATCGGTATTGATTATAGAAGGGCAAATAACTTCAGATGTCCCAGAAATAATAAAATCTCTGTTATCTTCTAATTAGGTTTTAATTTATCCTTTGATTATAAGTGCCTTTGAAATGGGGGCATGGACTTTGAATGACTCAGCACTGTAATTGTAAATGAACCAGATTGGAAATGATTTGATATGTTCTGTATACGGACTCGTTAATTGTTGGATGAAATCCGAATGGTGCAATCCCCAAACTTGATGGTGGAATCTTACACAACTTCCTTACAAAAAAAAAACAACAACACAAGATTTCAATAGGATTTAAATGTTAAACTTGTAGTAGCAGTTTGTGTAATAGCTTGTAAGACACTCATCAGAGAGATACTCTACTGCATGCTGAGATAACAATGCTCATTTAAGTCATTACAGAAACACTAGTAAACTTAAATCTTCCTTCTGTGAATGCTATCTGAGAGCCATACATTAAGAAGAGAGCAGATAAGCGGCTATCTAGCTGATTGATTTAGACCGCATGGCAAATCTTTCAACCTGCACAAGTTCACAGATTCTTGTCCTAGTTAAAGCAGCCGGGCTGAATGAGATGCAGTCATACAGAGTCTTAAAAAAAAAGCCTTTTTTGAGGAAAGTAAAAGAAAAAAAAAACACAATAATTAGCTTTGGCTGTAAACCAAACTGAGAATTAATTACCGCTGAAGTTTTTCTATTAGAAACTTTGGAGAGGTCGTTTATTTAAGCCGTAAACACTGTGCACTTTGTGACTCACCTTCTCTAAAGGATATTGAATAATCGGTGCTAGCATGGTCTCAAAAACAGACTCCAGACCGCAGACATTGTACTCAGAGGCATTACGGTTTAAAACCATTATTTGCAAAAAAAAAAAAAAAAAAAAATGACCTTATTCATGATCAAAGTACCGTTGCACTGTACAGAGAATCCCATTTGTTCCACCTGCTTCACTTTAACCTGCTTCTTATTCCTCCTCTGGGTGTGCACACGCGGCTTCCTCTGAATGGTAACACCTGCACGTCTGTACACTAATTAGTGCTACACCCTTTCTCCCTTCCTGTAATTAGTGAGTTGTGTAGTTCCTGTTATAGCATGTCGCAAACCTACACTTTTTTTTCTTGCCTGTACCCTCCCTTAGAGGTTTTGTGTTCCAAATTATGAATATTAATTGTTTCATACCTCTAAGATAGTAAAAAAAAATGTCTTGTGAACCAGTAAATTAAGTTTACAAACCAAACAAAACTAAAAACAACACTGAATTAAGTAAAGTACTCGTTTTGACAACTATTTAGACGCTCAATAGTACCACAGTTTTGCGGATGATAGTAAAAATTTGGTTCAAACAAAACTTCAGACTGAGACCAGTGATTTCAATTTAAAGTTGTATTGTATATAACAAAAATACAATGCATGATAATTTACGACTGTTATGAAAATAAACGAGTCATAATTATGTGTTTTTAATACAGTGCTTAGTCATTGTTCACACACACGCACGCACGCACGCACGCACGCACAAGTTAAAATATATAAACTACTGACTTTCAACTTTCATGTTGTTATTAAGTTCTCCATTGTAGCGCAGCATATATATATATATCTGAAGGTGTTCACATTTTAAG
Source organism: Xyliphius kryptos (assembly GCA_025769995.1). Classification (NCBI taxonomy): domain Eukaryota; kingdom Metazoa; phylum Chordata; class Actinopteri; order Siluriformes; family Aspredinidae; genus Xyliphius; species Xyliphius kryptos. The sequence goes on along the minus strand of JAOUQT010000025.1, from coordinate 10,695,440 downwards.
AATTCCACAAACCATATTGTTAACATTTGAAAGGGCTTTTGTGATTTACCAAATAGGGTTATATTCAATTCAGCCGGCCTAATCATGAGAAATATACTCTTACTACTGCCATACCAGTGTTATTAGACCCTTCCAACCTTTATATATTCCGCAGTCACTGTGCTAGCAGCCCGGCGAATGTTTGCAAATATTTCCATATCACTTCCATTTTCATCTATCCTCTCTGGCAGAGTTCTTCATAACAAGCCCACCATGGAAAGGTCAGCTTTATTAAAAACCTTTCCTCTCTGTCTAGCCTTTATTTCCACCTCTCTTCTCTCCATGACTGCCCTGCTATCTGCTGGAGCTAATTACTTCAACTTCACATACACAAACGCACTTTCTCCTCTCTCTTTGATGAATGCACGGACAACAACTTATTCTGAAAATCACAAGAAGCGCTGACAAAATAAGATCAAAAAAGCACCACTAAAAAATTCAGAGGGTAGATATTACTTGGCGCTTAAATTAATGTTACCACGAAATACAAAATTAAAAATTGGACTTTGCTGTTTCACAGCATGCTAATTAGCCTTATATTGTGTAAGGCTTATATTGTGTTTACTTTCTCTGAAACAATCATCATGCCTTTTATATATCTTTAATTGTGTGAATATTGTATTTCTTCACAACCCAATTTATATGAACCTTCGATTTCTCACGACTAATTGTTTTGGGTAGCTGAAAAATCACGTCTTCAATGAAAAGTCTCTTAATGAAAACTCAATCCAAAATTGTTAATGGAACCAATCTAGGCGGCACGGTGGCTTAGTGGTTAGCATGTTCACCTCTCAGCGCTGGGGGTTCCGAGTTCGAATCCCGATCTGGGTAAAGTTTCCATGTTCTCCCGGTGTCCGTGTGGGTTTCCTACGGGTTGTGTAATGTGTAAATGAGTGTGTGCCCAGCGACGGATTGGCGCCCTGTCCTGGGTGTATTTGCACAGTGCCCAAGAGTTCTCTCCTGGAAGAGCGCCCAGTGTTCTCTCCTGGCTGGGCATGAGGAGCCCCACCGTAGCCCTAGTAGAGGAATAAGCGGAAGATGATGGATGGATGGGATGGGATGGGATGGGATGGGATGGGATGGATGGAACCAATCTATATACTGTATATTTTTGCCGCTAATGGTTTCCTCCCACAATCCAAAAACATGAAGGTAAAACTGAATGCTCTAAGTTGCCCTGTATAGTGTGTGTATAAGTGTGTACCCAGTGATGGATTGGTGTCCTGTCCTTGGTGTATATACCCAGCGCCCGAGACATTCTCCCCTGTATGGGCATGGGGAACCCCAACCGCGACTCTCATAAAAGAATAAGCGAAAGATAATGAATAAATGAATAAAAAAGCCAACCTTAACTGGATCACACATATAAATGTATTAATATTGTGTTTTTTGCATTAGTTTGTTGTCTTAAAGCAGCGATACAGTGTTCTAAACCTAAACCCCCAGTCTGTAGTGACCATTGCAAGAAAAAACTCTTAGCATTTGTTTTAAACGGTAGAAACCTTGTGAGGACCAAGGCTCAGTGGGAGGCCCATCATCTTTAAGCAGCAGTTCAGTGTCAATAGTGAAATATACTGAATTACAGGTTGTGTATATATTTAATGGCAATTAATGTTGATGTAAAACAATAATATAATTAAATAAAGATAAAAAAATGTGTTTTTCATCAACAATAGATTAATTGAGTGATTAGGTACCTTGCAGTGACACTGTGGCAGAACTGCAGACCCCCTGGTCCAATAGAACTAAGTGTGTTTTTAAAAAATATTTCATGTAAATATTAAACCATTAACTGTGCTGAAGTCACATGTGACTGAGCAGCTGTTCTCTTATGACCTGCCTATTAGTTCACTATCATTGTCCATTTAAAAATCAATTTCCATTACCCCTTTTTGCATTTCTGCTTCTTAGCCCACTTCCCTGCATTAGCAAGACAAACTTAAATATAAGTCAAGTATCTTTCTGCTTCACATTAGCTGGCCAGACTTCTCATTGAATCTCACCTAAAGGATTAAATTGTGTGAGTGTGGGGGGGGTGTTATTGTGTTGCAGTAGCTCTAGCTGACAGACTCATTTCAAATTAAGACATCAATAATGACTGGATGTTCCCAGTGGAGAAAAAAAATCACTCTCCTCCTAATTACATTAAGGCCAATGAGCTAAATTGATAATGTGAAGTTTAATAGAACCAGTACAAAGGTTTATTTCACTGTGGGAGGTAGAAAGGTTACAAATGGCAACACAAATGAACAACACGTAGAACTTGTGTTCTGTGCATTAACCATGATTATCACAATTATCTGGATTTGTAGTTTATACACTGTTAAAAAAATTAAGGGAACACTAAAGTAACACAGCCTAGGTCTCAATAAAAAAAGTATTTTAGCTGGAAATCTTTATTTAGTAGACAGTGAAACGTATTGAGAACCAAATTATATCAAAATGATCAAAATGAAAATTATTATCCCATGGAGGTCTGGATTTGGAATCCTACTCAAAATCAAATGAACCAACTTCAGTGGAAATTCCTCAAGACAAGTTCAAATGAGGCTCAGTAGTGTGTGTGTCCTCCACGTGCCTGTATGACCTCCCTACAAAACCTGGGCATGCTCCTGATGAGGTGGCGGATGTTCTCTCAATGTCTCCTGGTGTACTGGCCCATCTCCTGGTATCTGCTCCATGCTCTGGACACTGTGCAAACCTTTTTGCCACAGCTTTTTGTGCCAGTGCTTTAACATCAGACAGGTATGAGAGTCACCTGAATCACTGAGTCATTCTTTGTGAGAACCACACCTGTGGTCTGCAGAGTTAGGTGTTGCAGTTAGAAGCTCTTGCTATGACTTGTGCAAGCACTCTTTCGAATGCCCTGCCCAGTCTGTGCAGCTTGAAAAACCCATTTTATTTTATAATTTTATTTAATGAATATTTTATTCATTCAGATCTAGGATGTGCTGTTTTGGTGTAGTTTTTTTTTTTTTTGCAGTTTATATATAGACAATACCATGCCATTGCCACTTTACTCCTTGAATACTTAAAAAAGTGTACACCTTAAAAAAAAAAACTAAATGCGCTCTTCACTTGTGTGTACTATAACACTAAAAAATGAAGCATCTGTAACTCCAGTGGAGGTCGCTGTTGCTTAACAGGCTACATACTGTAGTTCTTCATGTATATTAAACGTTTATAAAAACATAAAAAGCACAATTACATTTTATGAAAGTAAATAAGGGGCGGCACGGTGGCTTAGCGGTTAGCCTAATGGTCTCAGCGCTGGGGATTCCCGGTTCAAGTCCCTATCTGTGTGGAGTTTCCATGTCCTCCCTGTGTCCGCGTGGGTTTCCTCCCACAGTCCAAAAAATGGATTCCAGGTAAATGGAATGCTCTCAATTGCCCCGTATAGTGTGTGTGTGTGTGTGCGAGTGAGTGTGTGCCCAGCGATAGATTGGTGCCCTGTCTCAGGTGTTTGCCCAGCGCCCAAAATGTTCTCCCCTGGATGGGCATGGGGAACTCCACCGCCACCCTAATACAGGAATAAGCGGAAGATAATGGAAGTAAATGGTCAGATGTGAGCCACTTTAAACAAACCTTTTAAAGACAGCACCATTTACAACAACGCACCAGTTTTAATCTGTTTTAATTAATTAAGAAAATAACAGACAGGTGAAATGAAAGAGACTCTACAGATACAAGAGACGAATAAAGTTTTCAGGGTGAGGAAGAGGAGCATAATTCAAACATTTCTGTAACAGCAACACAATTACAGATCAGCGTCAGAGTCTTTTTTGTGTATATACTGTATAGAGGTTATACAATGGATTCTTTTAAAATACCAATTCTATTAATAATATGCAAAGTTGGAATTCTATTTAACTCTAGTATTGAGTAAAAGTTTTCTAATATGAAAGCCGGAATGTATGAAGCAGCAGCCTGTTCACGTTATCTTTCACTCTGAGGAGCTCAGAACACGACTGAGACCCACGACGGTCACTGGTGCCACGTTAGACATGTCCATATTTGGTACTCTGGGTCTCAGCAGGATAAGAACTAAAGTGAATTATATTTATAAATAATATCCACCATCATGTTTTATGGTATAGAATTATGTTCAGAACCTCAATTATGTTTATTTCCCTGTGTGTACATCACTGTATCCTCCCAATAAAGAGGTCATGATGCTGCACTCTGAGTTGGCATTTGACTGACAGCTTCTTAAACCAATCAGAAGAGTTTATTATTTGAAGTTTTATAAAGAAGACTTGTTAATTGTGTATATATTTAAGCATCTCTTTATCTCTTTTTAAGGCTATAAACATAAACGTTGGGTGACCTTCACCTTCTAATACCGTTGTGCTCATCTTTAAAGGAGGAAGATGAACCAAATAGTGGTATGACCCTGATTGCGCCACCTTTCTGTGGTGTAATTTCCTCCTGTGTGTAGTAGCATCAGCTTATATCTGTATTATTCTTTTTTATGAAATGGCAGAATGAGAGAAAGTTGTCCACAGAAGAAAAAATACCAGCATATGAACATATTTCTTTACTACAAAACATGGTGGATATTTTAAAAATGCATTTAAATCCTGTTAAGACCCAGAGTGCCATATATGGGCATAATGATGATACAGAATGACACAGGACTTCAAAAATGCTATCGGAGTCACAAAGTGGGGTAAAAAACGGGTTTGAGTTTCACGATGCGTGTAATTTCTTCACATTTTTTTGGTGTCATTTAGTAAAAGACCCCGTTTCGGTCAGTCAAACCTTTTATTCCACATTTATAAGGAAGAGGAAACACGATGTAAGAGATCTGTACATGGTTTTAAATGTCGGATGAGAGAATCTATGCAATCTCAGCAGCCTTGTTTTATAATGATGTCCGACATGTCGTCCACTTTATGGAGCTCCAGATTCTGTGGGGGGAAAAAGACGACGGAGGTGAACGGGCAGCTTGTGCGGTCAAAGAAATGACTCAGTAAAGCTCTCGTCAACAAAAATCCTAATACATCTGTGGTTACAGTAAAAACTGGTGATGGTGGGGACTCCATGGACCAAACACCTGAATTCAGTGATTTAAAGGTTTGTCCTTAAATTATTTAGAGAGTGAGGCACGCACATCTCCGTGAAAACAGTCAGTTACCCAATGAGGATTTTCCTTCAGCACGAGCACGGATATTGACGAGTTTTTCTCGTTTTATGCTCATACTCGTAAAAAATGCTGTATTTGCACCAAATACTCATATGAAACGAGTATCCGGCTCATTTATAGTAGTTACACATACAGAGGAGTGTGTCCTCCACATTTAACCCACACACTGAGTGAAGTGAGCACACATGCCCAGAGCGGTGGGCAGCCCTGTACACGGCGCCCGGGGAGCAATTGGGGGTTATGGGGCATGCTCAAGGGCACATCAGCCATAGAAGTTGGCAAGACAGAGAATCAAACCTGGACCTTCAGGTCACAAGGCTGGTTCCTTAACCACAAGATGGCGATGTGTTCAGAAACCCCCAGAAATCTGAGACTGGATTGGGTTCTCATGGGAAGTGTAAATATTAATGGATTTGAATCAACGCATCGATTACACGGCCGCAAGAGTATCGATTAATTGCTGCCATTTTTCCCGCCAATTTTTAACATACCATTTTCAAGTATCAAAAATAATCGTATCCCTGGCGTCAATCAAGATCAGATCGAACAGTCATGAAGGTTCTGATTTACAGTGATTACCAGACTGAATGCTCCAAAATCAAATATTTAAAACATGAAATTATAATAACGGCACATTAAAAGCTCACCTTCTCATTTGCCAGATGTAGAAGAGCAACAAAGGCCAGGGGAACGGACAGGTTATTAGCCATGGTGGTGGGCAGTCTGCAACAGAAAGAAGAGAATATTAATTTCGGCAGGATTATTAATCCAGGTCAGTGCACTTTTTTGATTTGTTCCTGTAAAAATACAATTAGAAGGTAAATGTAACGTCTCACTTCTGTAAGAGCACTCTGGTGGACTGGCTGAAGGACTTTTCTCCTGCCACCTCGCTCTCCACCTCCTTTAAAATCAAACAGTTACACATTTATTGAGTGCTTTAATTAAAGGGGCGGAGTTTCCGATATTTCCATTCTGCAGGTGAGAGTGTGAGGAGATACCGCGGCTGGTTTCTCAGGGCTGTCAGTCAGGAGGCTCCACATGCTGCTCTTCAGCCGCTTCATGTCCATCTTCTTGGCCGTCTTGGCGTAGTTAATTTCAATGATGTTTATCTGACGGACGGAGAACCACGTGTATGAAACATTCATATATTACTTAATGGTACTTGAATCTAGATGTTAGTCTTTACCATGAGTTCTGATTTACCTTATGTGGCTCGGGTACGAGGCAGTCGTCTCCGTATGTGGAAATGTTGCCAGGTTCTAGCCGGTCTGTGACCGTGGGACAGTGGGAATCATCTGACCCGCCAAAGCCTTCAGCGCCGTCATCACTGTCGTCCAGCTGCAAGCACATTCCACAAGGTTCCATTAGCAGCTCTGTGGAAACGTCTACACGACTGGAGCTTATGAACAGAACATTATATCTGGTGGATCATATTCAAGAACGTCTCCTCAGAGCCACGTGAAACCAGCCGACCAGGTTTCGTTTAGCAGATGCTTCTGACCCCAACCATTAAGTGGGATACTTGTAAGTCGCTTTGGATAAAAGCGTCTGCTAAATGACCAAATCTCAAATCTCATAAGTTAACTCATCTTCCATAATGACCTAACAAGTAAACCAAGAGCCTTTTGAGAGGGTCACTATAGCAGCACATTGGGCCGACGTAAGCACATATATTGAGAACTATAGAGTCGAGGAGAATAGTAGAGTCCATAATAGTCAATTTGCACAAAAATAACAAAAAGATTTGTAGAACGAGAGTAGATTTTGGCATTTAAGCCTAAAACCAGGCACACATTCTGTATTGTGAGTGCATTCTGATTAGCCTCAGTGTGTGTACCTGCAGACGCGGACAGAAGTTGGCGGTGTCGTTGGCGTTGTTGTAATCGTATTCGCCGATGCCTTCCTCCAACTCTTCAGATATTCTCTTCTTTGTTTTAGAAATAAGCTGCAACATAAAGACAACGGAGACTTTGAAGCCGGGACGTCCCAACTTTTTTAAGATATACAAAATACACACAAAATAATCTTCATCGTCACAATACATTTGTTTTTCAGACGGCAGCGTAGCTGAATAGAAGTCACCTACGCGTGAACAACTCTAAAGCCACAATTCTTTCATATCTGGAGAGTTACACAACAAACTATATGAAAACCTTAAATTCACAGTATTTAAAGTTAGCTTCTCCATAGTTGTGCAGCGTCAGGCGCGGCTGCGCGTTCATCACAGACTAATGAGAAATGATCAAAAGCCACTCCTCGGCCCTCTAGCTGCCGCTGAACATCTAACAATATGTTCCCACAGATTGTATTGGAATGATGCTATTATGCTGGTATTAATTGAACACATCTGTGCGGGCATGTGAAGCATAGCGCCCCCCACTGATGACTAATCTGTAATGCACACTGAATGCAGGCCGCCTGCAGCGTAGGTCTTACTGACTCCCTCACCGTGTTGGAGGGCTTGAGGCTGAGCTGTGACAGGTTACTGAGCGGATACTGGAAATCAGCCGGCAGCGTGGTTTTCTTATTGCTGGTGTTCAGCGCAGATTTACTGATGGTGGTCGCCGCCTATAAGGGAGGGGGGAAAACACAGCAGGATGACCATACAATATCAGGTGGGAACACCGTGTCCCGGCTACTCTGATTAAAGTTCCGCAGACGTGGTTTAATAATAAACTCTACACAGACACTCTTGCAGCTTCCGTACTGATAATGTACTTAATACATATAATCCTCACTGCTGCTTCCAATACATACATAACGCATCATCTATACAGTATCAGTTGTATTATTTTTACATGTTAATTTTTTAGTATGTATCGTAATGTATATAACAACCTATAAAATTATTATACGAATCTCACTTCTATGTATATTATCTATCTATCTACCTATAACATGTTTATATACATAAATCTATACATTTACATGATATTCAATGCACCGGTCACTGCTACTACCAGGCTTTCTGTATATAATGTTATATATTGCATGGTGGCACAGTGGCCAGCATGTTCTCCTCTCAGTGCTGGGGATTCCCCGGTTCGGATCCCGATCTGGGTGAAGTCTCCATGTCCTCCCTGTGTCTGCGTAGGTTTCCTCCGGGTTCCCCCCACATTCCAAAAACAAGAATTCAAGGTAAATTGAATGGTCTTTATAGTGTAAGTGAGTGAGTGTGTGCGCAGTGAAGGATTAATGCCCTGTCCTGGGTGTCTCTGCCCAGCACCCGAGACTTTCTCCCCTGGATGGGCATGGGGAACCCCCCCACGACCCTCGTAGAGGAATAAGTGTAAGATAATGAATGCAAATGTGACATATTGCAGTCTGGTTGGTTGATTTGATTGATCCTGTACTTGAACTCCGCACAATGACAGTAAAGTTGAATGGATTGTAATCTACTAACTTTGGTCGTGCGGAAGTAATTGTGAAAGTGTATATCCTCTGTGAAGTCGATGACCAGCGCTTTCTTTGGTGCTCTTTTTTTAGGTTCCTTATCTGGTTTGTGATCCTCTGTAAAGAAAGGAGGAACATTAGAGGTGATGGGTCATGTGACTGGGGGGGTGGTGGTCTTGCTGCCTGGACCTGAACTCACGTTTGTGTGTGGGTTTGAAGAGCCAGTAACCCGGGCCGACCCACGTGGCCATGGTGCGGGGGCTGAAGTACGAGTATTCTCTGGGTTTGTCGGAGAGCTGCAGGCACATGGTGGTGATGTCACACTCGCTGATCGGGATCACACCACTAAAGACAGAAAATAATTATTTTACAACAGCATTCAGAATTGGTTTCCTATGGTATTAATTTGTTTCAAAAAAGAGCCAAATCTTATAAATAGGAAATGGAATAAAGTGAACAGACAAAATATGGAGAGGAAATGGATCTACAGGTTAATGACAGTTAATCCATGGGGTGTTAAATGAGCAGTACTGATAGAATCACTCACAATATTAAAGAATAAGAAGAAAATAGACTATTTTAAATGGCACAAAAGTATAGGTCGAGTAATGTCTCCATCTAGTGGTCAAAATAAAGAAGTACTCTGATCAAAACTTTTATAGTGTGAATTTAAAATTAAATCCACACAGATACAATGACATGAGCCCGTGAGACCAGCGTATGTACTACAATTTGATCTTAACTACACTTTAGCACCCGCCGCCCCCCAGGTTTTGTTTTGTTTTTAAACAGAGTAACCTTGTAAGGTCCAAGGCTCAATAAGGGGCCTTTCCAAAACCTTTCCAAAATCCCGTTCGCATGTATAAAAATGTCCTCCTGTCCCTCACCGTCCTTTTTCAGGAGTCCTTTTAGAGCAGGCATCTTTCCGTTCGTCAAAAGGTTCCCCGCCGTCTCCACCATCGTCTCCATCTGCATCAAAATGATCCCCGAAATCAGGAGCCTCGTCCTCGTCCGGCCCGATATCGGCGTTGACGTCGAACGCGTGCTCGCCCTGCTTCATCTTCTCCAGCAACTGATTAAGGTTAGTGGTCTGGATTTTTAGTGTAAATAGAAAATCCCACATAATTATATTGTTACATTTAAATATCAAATAAATTAAATATGAATGAAAAGTCTCCAGTCACAGTTTTCCTGGGTACCTGATCAGGAGTCCACTGTGTGAAGGAGAAGTCCTCCAGGGAGGGGCAGATGGACAGACATTTTTCCTCCACAGTTTTTAAAGCAGCTGAAAGTGAATTAAACACAGACCTTCAGATCATTTTAACCCCAGTGGTCCCATGGTCTAAATTCGGAGTTTGCGTGTGTGGGTGTAGGACCTGAGAAGGGTGAGGCGGGTGTACATTGGACCGGAGCGGGGGAGCTGGAGGACCGGGAGTGCAGCAGGGTCATGTGAGAGGGAAAGCGAAGCTCACAGCGACTGTCCTCGCTAAAGAGAACGGACAGAAAGACCCCCGCCGTGCTGTTCTCATCGAAGGATGCGGCCATGCGCTGGAACATGGGGTCCACCTGTGGGAAGGCGCATGATGGGCATCACTGGGGGCAGACGGGACTCCCAGGCATTTCAAAATGTTTTTGACAAATGGAGCTGCAGTCACTGAGGAATGAGTCATTTTGAGCTGTTTAAATGTTAAATGACTCCTGAGTTGAATTACAGAATGAATAAGATAACTGTAGATCGGAACCCGGTCTCATTACCTCACACTTCATCTCCGACTCTGACAGATTGATGTTGCCCAGGTTTTGCTCCACCGTCTTTTTTGGGGGTCTCTTTTTTGGGGCCTGTTTGGTGGCGGCCTGCTCACTTTGTGAACCCTCCTCAGCCTCAGGATCTGCTTCTCCATCCTGGTCTAGAGTTTTGAAAAAAAAGGCGCAGCTAAATTAAAACCTTTACACATTTCTTTAATCCTTAGATCACAATAATATCATTAAAGACTTAGCGCCACCTAATGGAGCACCCTGAAGAATTCACATTATTTAGTTTCTAAAATGTAAACACGTATACTAAGTTTTAAAAACATATTTATTTTACAATTTTAAAAAATTGTTGGAAAAGCCTGAGTTTATCACGTGACGTCAATGGTAAAAAACAGTGAATAACGGCGCTATGACACGGCGGGGATGGCGGAGTTGGACTGAGAGTGTTCCAGCGCCGGTTCGTCAGATACAGAAGATAGATTTTAAATAGATGAAGAGGATGAATCTGCAGTGATTGTGGGGGAGACTGTCCTTAATAACATTCAGCCATTTAGATTTGAGTCAGAGCCAGACGAGACCACCAGAGGGCAGCAAAACACAACCTGAGCCCGTCATCAGAACTGGAAATTCGGACTGGTAGGAAGTGGGCTCTTAAACACCTCGCGTTAACTTCTTTACACATCCATATTGTTGGAAAAGCACGCGGTTATGGCGGTGCGGCGACCTTTATATGCTGCGGAAAGAAAGAAAGCCATGGGACAGGAGCAGGACTTTTGTCGAGTTCCATCGCCGAACGGCGGCATTTTGAGGGTAAATACTGTTTGTAATAAAGCTCGTTCCTATCCCAGCTGTTGTGAGAGTCCTGCTTTTCACATCCCATAGTTGTGTCAATCGCCTGGCACGAAGTGAGGGGACCCTTCTTTCAAACGTGCATGTTTACAAGTTTTGACAAATTTTGTGATAATTTTTGATAATTTGTGATGTTTGTGTCGTTTGTGCACGGGGGTCCCACTGTAGCCTGAATTACTGCAGCCCAAAACCACACCCCTTTTTGTCATCTACATTAGACTCCACAAACCACAGGGCGTGGCTAAATTTAAGCCACATTCCATGAATTGGAGGGGGGGGGGGGAATACCATCCTTTAACAATCACAAGTTAGAAACTTAGCCTTTCAAATGCTAACACACACACACACACACACACACACACACCTTTTGATTTGGTCTCAGAGCCCAGACCTCCCAGCACGCGGTAAGCATCAGCGTGAACCGCATCGACCCTCACCGCATAGATCTTCGTGCTGGCGTCCAGCGTCCCAGCAGCCACCTGAACATCATCACACATGTCTTTATACGTTCAGAGGAACAGATTCAGACCGTACGGCGGATAAATGTGGTGAGAAAACCGGCAGCCCGACCTTGAAGTTGAGTTCGGAATCCTTCTGCTTCAGTATATGTGCCATGTAATCGATGAGGTGCAGACCGAAGGCATTCTTAGTGGTGATTTTCTGCAGACAGTATTGATTTGATGAGTTTGATTCATCGGAAACGCTTAGAGAACTTTTTCGGCTTTGACCCTTACGTTTTCTGAAGAAAGTTTGATGCAGGTGGAATAATGCTCCGAGATCTGCGCGGAGGAAAGCTTGGGTACGACGGCGGGCGTCCCTGCGCCACTGAAACACAAAGGGAATATAAAGAGACATTATACAACACGACGAACGACAAACAACAACGTGGCACTTTATAAACAACCTACACAAGTATTTATATATGTAATCAGCCAATCAGCAGCAGAGGAACGTATAAATCTGTTATTATGGGGAATAAATTGTGAATGATCTGTTGGGAAGCTGCTCGTGGGATGTTCACACACAATAATGCCACTGTGCCAATGTGTGACTCTGGGAGGGGTCTTATTCTACATAGGTTAAGATATACATTACTATATAACAGATTTGTAAATGTAAAGGACACCTATTACTATTATTATTAACAAAGCGGAAAAAATTCTGAGACACAATTTTTAATAATAAAAAAAAACCTGGAGGACAAAACTAAAGCATCACACACTGGACCGAGCTGCAGGTTTGAACTATGTATACGGCTGTCCGTTAAAAGACCACAAACCTCAAAGGCTCGTTGATGGAGGAGTCTGTTTGGCCGTGAAGGTCGATAACTTTGGACCTGCGCCTCTGCCGTCGCTCCTGTTCATCATCGTTGCCCTTAATGGAGTCGAGAAGCGGGGTGCTGGTGGAGAGAAACGCCGCTTTGTGGGCCAACGCTGGAGAGGACCACAGCCGTGGTCTTGAATTGGGAGTGTTTGTTGCACTCATTCTGTAAAAATCATAGTGTTAGAGGTTTTTAGAATAATTATTCTGCATACTTAGTTCCTAAACTAACTACTTTATATATACATACAAGATAAACTTTTATTATAACCAGAGGAAATTGCTAAGTGCCTCTCATTTCTACCTGTTGTCAGTTCCATTTGCACAACAGCAAGTGAAATGGATTCACAATTAGTGTTGACCACTAACTGGACAGCTTGATCTCACACAAATGTGCTTGTCCTGAAGTGACATTATTTGTGTGAGCAGTGTATAACTTATAGGCTATTTTTGATTTCCTGTTTGCTGCTTTAAGTGAATTTCTTGGTGGAACAATAAAGAATGATCTGATCAGTGTCCGTGAGATGATCCACATGTATATAAACATACTGTAACTTCGTTTGGTTCATCAATGTAAATATATTTTAAACAAACTTGTAAGTCCGGTGTTTTCACTAAACATAACTAAAAGCCACTGTAAACTTTGTAAATCCACAAAAAAAACAACACTATTCATAAAGTCCTGAACATCTGAAGACTTGCTGCTGTTAGCATGTTAGCTTCGTCCGTAAACAAAACATTGCGTGTTTTGATTTCAACAAATTTAAACAAAATTCCACACTTACTTTCCTCAAAAACCTCCGGATGGATACCCAACCACGGCCGGAATAATTAAAAACAAGAAGTTAAAACGAAACTCTAAACGACTGTCAGCGAAAGCGCGAGTTCTCCGGAAGGCTCGCGGCTCCTTGTTTGAAAATTAGCGCCCGGCCCGACGGTTGGCACGTCATAGGCCGGTGATGACGTCATGACGCACTGGCCACGCACGCTCGACATCTCTGATCCAGGATCAGATTTTTGAAGCCAATCCGACGGACGGAGACGAGCTGGGTTACTGTTAAACTGACAGCAGATCAGAAGGAGGAAAAACAGGCCTCTAAGCCTGTTTTGGAGAATTTAAGTTTCAGTTTGTCTTTTTAATAAGTTGTATAGAGCGGCACGGTGACTTAGGGGTTAGCACGTTCTCCTCTCAGCGCTGGGGATTCCTGGTTCGAATCCCAATCTGGGTGGAGTTTCCATGTCCTCCCCGTGTCTGCATGGGTTTCCTCCGGGTTTGCCGGTTTCCTCCAACATTCCAAAAACATGACGGTAAATTGAATGCTCTAAGTTGCCCTGTATAGTGTGTGTGTGTGAGTGAGTGTGTACCCAGCGATGGATTGGCGCCCTGTCCTGGGTGTCTCTGCCCAGCGCCCGAGATGTTCTCCCCTGGATGGGGGCATGGGGAACCCCCCCGCAACCCTCATAATGGAATAAGTGGAAGATAATGAATGAATGAATGAATGAATGAATGAATGGACCTACAGGTGGACATGCCATGGTGAAGTAGTTCTTGAGTGAATCCTACTGCTGGAAGATTTTGTCGTGTTCATCGTGGCTTCTGAAGGAAGACCCAAAAGTCCTGATTCCATCTGTGATCAAACGAAAGGTTTGTGAACAAACTTAAAGTGTGCGTTCAGTGGTGTTCGATGGTTTTATGCTTCTGTTACCTTCACATTACCTTCACCTTTTATTATGGGATCCTATGGTGGGGCAGCACAAGCAATATAGATATAGGTGTAGAATCTACCCCTCTGTAAAGTATAAACTGTGGCTTAAAATGCTTAAAATATAAAAGTAGAACAATACCAGACCAGAAGAGTAAAGTTTGTCAGAGTATGTGGTGTGTGTAATGTGGTGCGGGGTGTGTCTGTGGTAAATCTGGTATTGGTTTCAGGCTTCTGTTACTTTTACATCACTGTGAACAAGTGTCTTCATCCTGAGGGGTTTATAATGAGATCCTATGGGAGGGAATGGACCCTGTCCACCCAATGGCTCCAAAACGCATAGCAGTTTGGACAGGTGTAGTATCCACGACCCAGTAATGTTTGTTGGTTGGAGCTCAAAAACTATAGGATGAAATACTGAGATTGGATAATGAAACTGAAACCGGTCATTTTAGTGTGGGGGGGGGAGGGTTCATGGCTAAATTGGACCCCTGGTGGCCAATCTTCATTAATCTCCCATTGCAGCAGTAAGAGCAGAGTGTGAAGGTTCAGTTATCAGGATAAGAGCAGAGTTTTACTCCAAATATCACAATGTACACAACATTCTGGGTGCAGAGTTCAAAAGATTGCTTTGATGAACATGAAAG
>JAOUQT010000025.1:10665465-10677084 GCA_025769995.1 Xyliphius kryptos | reverse complement strand
GATTGGACACTGGTAAGTTAATGGGGGGCAGAACCAAGGGAGCTAATGGACTCTCCTACCAAGAGTTCTGTTAATTGGGTGTTGGGGTTTGAGTGAGAGCAAGCTGGAGATGTGAACTAGAGCTGAAAAGCGATACACAAACTTACAGCGACGCCCAAAGCGAAATTGTTCCACCAATTTGAAAGACTTCTAGTTCCTCTTTCCTGCGTTCTATAAAAGGCTCCTAGGCAGGAAGAGGATTGTAAAAGCTGGACGTCTCAGACACGATCTTGGACATGCTGCGAGATGATGAGCCTGTTGAGTTGAGTTCTGTTAATTGGGTGTTGGGGCCTTTAGTGAAGTTTGAGTGAGAGCAAGCTGGAGATGATGTGCACTAGAGCTGTGTGTGTGTAACCCTTGCACCAGGATTAGATTGGGGTTATGGTGTGTGGGTGTGGTAGCTCAGTGGTCAGGGTATTGGATAATCAGGTTGGGGTTCAAAGGGTCTGTGTCCTGAAGGTACCAATGTAGGCACTTTAGCAGGGCCGCAAGGCCCTCATTGCCCCGGGGGTGCCCCATCATGGCCTACCCTTTGCTCTAACCCCAAACATCTAGTTGGATTATGTTAAATCTCGTTAAATAAAAGCATCTGCTAAACATACATCGATTTGGATATGGACCCGCGGTTAAAACTGTAAATCCACATAAACAGTTGTCCACATACTTTTGGCCGTAAAGTGTATTTGAGGTCATATTTCGTGAAACAGAATGCTCCAATTCCTCAAAGTTCTCGCCAAAGTGCATTAAACCCTGTTCTTCTTCTGTGTTTCTTCACCTTCTGGACCTAGAACCTAGAACACAGATAAATCCTGGATGGAATCTACCTTGAGATGTGTCCATGTTTTTTTTTATTTTTGCTCCGTATAGGCTTTAAAGTTTCTGCTGAATGTCACTGATTATCTGAAAAGCGATACACAAACATACAGCGATGCTCAAAGCTAAATGGTTCCACCAATTTGAACGACCGATGGAAGAACACCAGACTTCTATTTCTTCTTTCCTGCGTTCTATAAAGGGCTCCTAGGCAGGAAGGGTATTGTAGAAGCTGGACGTCTCCGACACGGTCTTGGACATGCTGCGAGATGACGAGCCGTTGGACGCCAGTTCCAGCGACGGGCTGTGAACGACCGTCACGGTGGGTTCTGCTCGGCTACTCTTGTACACACTGGTTTGCGTGTGCAGGTAGCGCGTGGACTTGAGCTCCAGGCCTTCGTAAGACTCCGCGCTAATACACGGGCAGCAGCGGAACGCCTGCTTGAAGCCGGCGCGGAACCTGTCAAATACACAAATTGACGGCTATTTAGAGAGAGTGCTGAAATCTGAATGGACGAGTGGAGAAACAGAGTTCAGACAGCTTTCGGGAAGATTACTCATTTCCTTTGTGGGGCGCCGTTTTTTTCTCTTTAGAGCCTGGCGCATTCAGCATAGCTGTCACTTAAATGAAAAAAGCCCAGGCGACAGCAGAAAGAGAACAGCGAGGGGTAATGAGTCAGATAGAGGTGCACACCAGATAAAAGCCTAACAGCCCAAATGTTGCTTTCGTTAATTTGAGAGTAAGAGAGTTTTAAATAACGCCTGCAGTGGAATTAATTATGTTTACACCTAATGATTAAGCAAATTAACACGGTGGGTTTGGAATTGAGTGCAGGCATGGCTACCTGGCTCCTTTCAAGGGACAACGATACGAGTGGAACGGTGGCGCTACCTGTCGTTGAGGCAGCAGTAGATGATGGGGTTGTACATGGTGGAGCTCATGGCGAGCCACATGATGGCCAGGTAGACCTGCTGGATGAAGGCATGCTCAAATAAGGACGGAAAGAACTGGTGGAGCAGGAAGTAGACGTGGTACGGGAGCCAGCAGATGGCGAATGTGCAGACCACCACGATCATCATCTTCACCACCTGGACTTAGAGAAAGAGAAGGTCAGGGGAATATGGAGAAACCATTGACATTCTGTTGGAAACGAATCATTTGAGATGTTTGAGCGATGAAGTGTAGACCGGATTTGGGAAGTTCTCACTATGAAAGCCACAGCGACCTCTACAGGTTGTGCAATGGCACATGCAGTGAGTAAGGAGAATGTGAAAGATGGTGTGAGGAGATTGACCTTGCGTTTGGCTGTGAGTTGCTCCTGGTAGCGGTTGGAAGAGTCTCCCGGAATCTCGCTGGCCCAAAGGTTGAGTCCGACCACCAGATAAGCACAACCCATCACCATCAGGGGCAGGAAGTATATCAGAATCGCCACACACACGTAGTAACTGAACAATCAGAACACAAAGAGATGGGATGTTGTATGAGAATCTTCGGTTGGACCGTCGAGGTTACACACAATATATCGTTTAAAGCATTTTTTTTTACAATCCAAGCAACTCGGTGGAATTATGGTTGTTCTGAAGCTTGAACCTTTAAACTTCAAAGCGACTTACAAACATCCCAACTCGATGGTTGGGATCAGAACACAGGGTTGAAACGTAAACCGGACCAACCTCATAAAAAAAGAGACGAACAAAACAGACAACAGACAGGAGCAATCAGGCTGAGGTTCTTTGATGCGTCCTAAGGCTCACTGATGTGTTCTGAAGCTCTCTGATGGTTCTCTGATGTGTCCTGAGGTTCTCTGATGTGTTCTAAGTTTCTCTGATGTGTTCTAAAGCTCTTTGATGTGTTCTAAGGCTCTCTGTTTTTTCATGAGGTTCTCTGGTGTGTTCTAAAGCTCTCTGATGGTTCTGTGATGTGTCCCAGGCTTCTTTGATGTATCCTCAGGTTTTCAGGTGTGTCCTAAGTTTCTCTGATGTGTCCTGAGGTTCTCTGATATGTGCTGAGGGTTCTTCTATGTGTCCTTAGTTTCTCGGATGTGTCCTGAGGTTCTCTGATGTGTCCTGAGGTTCTCTGATGTGTCCTGAGCTTCTCTGATGTGTCCTGAGCTTCTCTGCTGTGTCCTGAGGTTCTCTGTTGTGTCCTGAGGTTCTATGATGTGTCCTGAGGTTCTCTGATGTGTCCTGAGGTTCTCTGCTGTGTCCTGAGGTTCTTTGTTGTGTCCTGAGGTTCTCTGATGTGTCCTGAGGTTCTCTGATATGTCCTGAGGTTCTCTGATGTGTCCTACGGCTCTCTGGGGTGTCCTGGGGTTCTCTGATGTGTCCTGAGGTTCTCTGTTGTGTCCTGAGGTTCTCTGATGTTTCCTGAGGTTCTCTTATGTGCCCTGAGGTTCTCTGATGTGTCCTACGGTTCTCTGAGGTGTCCTGAGGTTCTCTGCTGTGTCCTGAGGTTCTCTGCTGTGTCCTGAGGTTCTCTGATGTGTCCTGAGGTTCTCTGATGTGTCCTAAGTTTCTCCGATGTGTCCTGAGGTTCTCCGATGTGTCCTGAGGTTCTTCGATGTGTCCTGAGGTTCTCCCATGTGTCCTGAGGTTCTCTGATGTGTCCTGGGGTTCTCTGATGCATAACTTAGTCTTAATGTTTCTTCTAAATTTAATGTTAATGCTTCACGACGGAGTCATTGTGGACGATTCGATGTTTTCAGCTGTGTGTGGCGGCATAAAAAGTGATGGTGAGAGTGTGAGCAGGTAATTAAAAGGAAATCTACGGTTTTAAAATGAGAAATGGATCATAAGGTTTAAAACAGACTCACGTCTAGACAGACCTATAATGTCTTTATCGTGTGTCCAACAGGTCCGCCAGTCGAAACCAGTAAAATTGGACACTCGCATTGTCTGCCAAACTTGAGCTCTGCAATCAGGCCTTAATCGTGTGTCCTCTCAGGTGTAATTACTCACGGAGGAAATTACAACCCCATATGTTCTCATAACACAGACTTCATTCAGAGCTGTAGGTGAGCCGCAGCAGAATTCCATCCCAGACCGCTCGGTTACACCACAGCCGCCTCCTGACGGAGGCATGACCTTCCATTCCTCCATTCTTCCCATCTAAACACCAGAACGTGAGATTTATTATCCCAGCGTTCTTCCAGTCACCAGTGGAACGTGATCTCTCTGGTAAATTTACACTAATAATGACGTCTTCGAATGAGCTTCAGTCTCGCTGATCATGAACAAATAAACGGGCTCCGTGGCGTCGGGGTCCAGTTTCCACTACTGAATCACTCAAACCCAAAGACCACGAAGCAAACAACCACGGCAAAGTTCATTAAACCCTAAGAGACACCAGGGACTCCATCAGAAAGGTACATATTTAAAAGAAATATATGGACACTTGAACTTCTTGGGCATTTGGAAACTTCAGCTCTCTCCATAGATGTTCTGTGGGATTGAGGTCAGGAGACGAGCTAGGCCATTCCATGACCTTGATCTGCTTCTTATAGAGCCACTCCTTTGTTCCTTGTCTGTATGTCTTTGGTCGTTGTTATGCTGGAAGACCCCTCCACAACTCATTTTCAGTGCCATGGCAAAGAGATTGTCACCAACATTAAATTTAGAAGAAATATTATGCATCAGAGAACCTCAGGACACAGCAGAGCACCTTAGGACACATCAGAGAACCTCAGGACACAGCGGAGAAACTCAGAAAACAGCAGCAAACCTCAGGACACATTAGAGAACCTCAGAAAACAGCAGCGAACCTCTGGACACATCAGAGAACCCCAGGACACATCAGAGAACCTCAGGACACAGCGAACCTCAGGACACATCAGAGAACCTCAGGACAAATCAGAGAACCTCAGGAAACAGCGGAGCACCTCAGGACACATCAGAGAACCTCAGAAAACAGCAGAGAACCTCAGGACACAACAGAGAACCTCAGGACACAGCGGAGAACCTCAGAAAACAGCAGCGAACCTCAGGACACATCAGAGAACCTCAGAAAACAGCAGAGAACCTCAGGACACAGCAGAGAACCTCAGGACACAGCGGAGAACCTCAGAAAACAGCAGAGAACCTCAGGACACAGCAGAGCACCTCAGGACACATCAGAGAACCTCAGGACAAATCAGAGAACCTCAGGACACAGCAGAGAACCTCAGGACACATCAGAGAACCTCAGGACACATCAGAGAACCTTAGAACACATCAGAGAACCTCAGGACAGCATTAATATTAAATTGCAATGCTTGGTCCACATTCATCTTTCCGTCAATGAGGTGAAGTTGATGTGTGCCCTTAGAAGAAAAACATCCCAAAACCTAATACATCCACCACCATGCTAGACAGTGGGGATGGTCTTCTTAGCGTTATATTCTGTATTTTTTCTCCTCCAAACACGAGTTGAGTTGAGGCCAAAGAACTTAATTTTGTTCTCAGCTGACCACAGCACCTTCTCCAGTCTCTCTCGGAGTCATTAATATGTTCATTGGCAAACTTGAGGCGGTTCTGGATGTAAGCCTTCTTGTGCAGAGGAACCTTGCGTGCTCTGCAGGATTTTCAACCAGTGTGTTACTGATGTTTATCTTTAGGAGACTTTGTGGTCTCAGCTGCTTTGAGATGATGACCAGCTCCTCCCGTAAAGTTCCCGTAAAGCTGATTTTGAACCTTTCTCATGATCGATGAGACTCTACGAGGTGATATCTTGCATGGAGCTTCAGGCCGAGGTTGCTTGACAGTAACGTTGTACTTCTTACCCTTCCAAATAATTGCACTTGACAGTTGTCACCTTCTCATCCATCTTCTTACTTATGGCTTTGTAGCCCATGCCAGCCTTGTGTAGGTCAACAATTTTGTCCCTGACTGCTTTAGACAGATCTTTAGTCTTGCCCATGGTGGAGATGTTGGAGTGGCACTGAGTCTGTTGGCAGGTGACCGTTTGGGGCAGGTGTCATGCAGGTAACGACTTTACTGAGGTTTTGGGTGGTCAGTGGTCTGTGGGAGCCAACATTAGTCATGGTTTTTAGGGGATCAAATACTTATTTCCCTCACTCTAAATGCCATGCGCTCCCGTCTTCTACAGCTGGTTGTAGATCTCTCTCCCTGAGGCATGTGACGGTCATCAGAGTCGCTTCAGGCGCGCTAATCTCTCTGATCAACGCTTCGGCTCTCCACTCCTCTCCCTCCGTGCTACCACCTTGCCCTATCAACAGATTCTGAATGACCTCGCATTCAGACGTTAGGGGTTGGGAGTGATGCCCATGTGCACGAGCTGCCGCAGAGAGAGGAAGTGGATCCAATGTCTTCCTGCCTCCATCCAGATCCTGACATCATCTCTCCAGCTCGGGGCCATCCCAGTCAGCGTCGACTCTTACGTCCTTCCGTGCCAACGGCCTCACAAACGTGGCAGATCCCCGGCACTTTGGCAGCAGGTACCTTCTCCGTTTTGCACCCCGGCGTCTTCCGCTCCTTCTTCAGCGGTTGGAACGTCTGCTTGCCCCGCCCACTCCGCTTTGCTCTTCTGGAAATCTGAAAACTTTGGTCAGGGGATGCGCCCCTATTGGAGAACAGGCCTACGCAGCTTGCAGATGGCATTCTCTGCCACGTGCGTCTCCATCCTCTCCCGCGTTTTGGCACCAATGTCATGGGGTGATGGGAATGATGGCGATGGATCTGCCGCCCCGTCGTCTCCTGCAGCTCAATACCAGATCTCTCTCCTCACGGCATGTGATGTCACAGCTTATAAAGGCATACGGTCATCAGATGGATCTGGATCAGGTGGGCCAATCAATCTCCCCGATCAACGCCGTCGGCTCCGCCCCTCCTCCCCGTAAGTGCCACAATCAGTAATTAAGGGACAAATGGATCCAAAAATCCCATATCCCGTTGTTCCAGACTGGACTTTTTACTTTCCACCATATGCTGCGTTTTTCCCGCTCCATACATGACTCGTAACAAATGGGTCATGATCATAAGCAGGTGTATGGTGGCACCTCTCTCGGACTGTGCCTGCTGGGGGGGCTGAGGGCAATTTGCAAAAAATCAGTCCTCAGACGAAAGAGGCATGTAAGAGTCCAGGCCCATTTGTGTGCAATTGTTCGCTCCTGCTGGGCAAAAGAAGCAAAGAAAACGAGAGAGAGAGAGAGAGAGAGAGAGTGTGTGATGGAGTGAGTTAAACAGAGTTGAGGAACAGCGAGTAAGAAGAAGAATACACAGGAGGCAAGATGCTGAGAGAAAAATGAGAATGTGAAGATGAGCGGAATGGAGAGTAAATGATATCTGGGAGATGTCACACTCCGTGTTGTGTATGAGTGCAGAGACGGGACGTGCCTGTGTGGAATCTGCTGCTCGGTTGTATATTTAGGGGTGTAAATGTATCTGCGTCTATATTTAGGCGTGAACGTGGAGAATGCAGCCGAGCGCCTTTCTCCAGCACATGAAAGGAGGAGAGTCGGTCGACACCCGGCACAAAGCCGGAAGCATCGCACAACCAACAATGCCTTCGGTGCCAATGTTCAATTCCCAAATGCAGTTTGTCTCAGAGGACAGCTTCCTTTAAACTGGAACGTCCCATTCCAGAACCCAGGGAGTTAATGTGACGACGTGACCTCACACGTTCCACACGACCCCCTCTGCTGCCCCGGCCGGGTCTGTCCACCGACCCCGGCCGGGTCTGTCTGTACAGAGTCGCTGTGGTGATGGTACACCATGTCCTTATGGGAGGGGTACAGCAGGAACCCTCCTTAGAATGTTACCCCACTCTTCAAAGCACATCATCTCGTCTTTGTCTTTAAGTGCTGTGGAGGTGACATCGCCCTCAACCGGAACTGAGGGGACCGAATTAGCAAATGGAACTTTTTCGTGTTCTTGCATATTTTTAGACCAATAATTTCTTGTTTGGATCTTTAAAGGCTTTCTTTTGGCCACTGCATGTTGTTTGGGATGTTAAGAGTATGACCTGAGCTTCCTGGTTGTTCCACACCAAACTTTGTGGTTAGTGGTTCTCCTTTCAGCGCTGGGGGTTCCCGGTTCAAATCGCAATCTGGGTGGAGTTTCCATGTTTTCCCCGTGTCTGCGTGGGTTTCCTCCTGGTTCTCCGGTTTCCTCCCACAGTCCAAAAACATGGATTGCTCTAAATTGCCAGGTATAGTGTGTGTTTGTGTGTGTGTGTGTGTGTGTGTGTGTGTGTGTGTGTGTGTGTGTGTGTATCTGCCCAGCGCCCGAGATGGGGAACCCCACCACATGGGGAACTCCACCGCGATCCTAGTAGAGGAATAAGCGGAAGATAGTGGGAAGAGGAGTTATTGACAGGTGTCTGGCAGCTACTAGCAACAACCACCTAGCAACAACTTGGCAACCACCTGTAACACCTTAACAACTTCCAACAACCCCATAGCAACCATCTATCAACAACCTGGGCAACCACCCAGAACAATGTAGCAATAGTGTAGAGACCCTTAGAAACTTTCTATAACCCTGTAGCAACCACTTATTACACCATAGCAACCACCTAGAGTCCCATAGCAACCATCTATCAACAACCTAGGCCACAACCCTGAACAGCTTAGAAATCGCGTAGAGCCCCTTAGCAACTTTCTATAACCAAGTAACAACCACATGTTACACCATAGCAACCACCTAGAGCTCCTAAGCAACCAGCTAGAGCCTTCTAGCAACTTCCAACAACCCCATAGCAACCATCTATCAACAACCAAGGCAACCAGCTGGAACAACATAGCAATAGCGTAGAGCCCCTTAGCAACTTTCAACATTCCCTTAGCAACCATCTATCAACAACCTAGGCAACCACCCAAAACAATGTAGCAAAAACATAGAGCCCCTTTGCAACTTTCTTTAACCCTGTAGCAACCACCTGTTACACCATAGCAACCACTTAGAGCCCCTTAAAAACTTCCAACAACCCCATAGCAACCACCTAAAACTCCATAAAAACCACTTAGAGCCCTGTAGCAACTTCTAACAACCCCATAGCAACCACCTAAGCAGACCACCCTGAACAACTTAGCAATAGCCTAGAGCTCCTTAGCAACTTTCTATAACCCTGTGGCAACCCTGTGTTACACCATAGCAACCACCTAGAACTCCTTAGCAACCACTTAGAGAACCGTAGGTTCCCCGACGGCCAAGCTGTAATTACACTCACTGTTTCTTCAGGAAATGCACAGCGCTCTCGTTACGAGCTGATCCCAGTTCAGCTGAACCACAATCACTCGGCAGTCCAGGTCTCTCAGCTCCATGTTCTTCCTCCAGAGCTGCCAGCTATGTGTGGCTTCATAACACAAAAATCATGAGCTGTGTGTCGACTCGGCCGCGATAGCAGCCATTCGCATTGTGCTGCTAATTGCACCTGTGGTTCTGTGCCAGCTGCCAGACGAAGGGCGCAGAGTGCTCAAGGCTTATTGTTTGCTAGTTTGGCGCCAAGAGGACGCAAGGTCGTGTGTGTTTATCTAGGAGAGTGTTTAAAAAAGGCAGCCGGACTTTTGTTCTTTCTAGCCGAGAGCGAGAGAGGCGCGCTGTGAAGTGGCGCTTCAATATTTTTCAAGTTCGTCGAGAGCTATTGCTTCATAGCGCTCGCTCCGGGCCTGTCTCACTTCTGCAGTTTGGAGTCAGAGCGCTGAGCCCAGGCTGAGCATACTGAACCTAATTTCCTCATGCTGCAGGTACAGAGCATCTTTATTCAAGCCCCCCTGCCAGAAGAGCGGGGGTGAGAGAGTGGGGTGGCTCTTCGATTTCAGTGAGCAAAGAAAGAATGAATTGGACGGAAAGAGAAATCGAGAGTGACAGACAAGAAAGACAAACCTGAGGTGTAAACAGGACTGACATCACAGCACGGCTGGTACATACACATGCCTTCAGTATGACCAAAGGTATGAGGACATCCACCTTTACATTTTGCAGGATGTTTGAAGGTAAATAAAGATCCATCTCCATGTTTAGGGTATTTCACACTTAGTTCCAGTGAACGAGAACTGTAATGGGGACTTTGAAGTGATTTGATGGGTTTAGTGAGTCTAGGATTCCGCATCCGGAACTCTGTTTTGGAAGCCTTTCGATAAACATCCCAAAATCTTGAGAATCTTCTCAATCACCAGGTTCTTCAGAAGCTCTTTCAGATCTCATTATTCAACTCCAGTTTTTTGCACCGATTAGATTTCTCTAACCAGTGGGTTTCCATCCATGTTAGCAAGTTTGTCCACGAGAACATCGCGCCTGCGAACAAGAATCCATCTTTGCACAGGCCACTCGCATCAACAACGTCGACAAAATGTCCTATCAATGACCAAACTGGCGATTTGCTTTGAATTTGTTAGAATCAGGTCGAGAAGGAAGGCGGCATGGTTGTGTAGTGGCTGCAACGTTCTCTAAGCGCTGGTGGTCCTGGTTTGAATTCCAATCTGGGTGGAGTTTCCATGTTTTGGGTTGTCTAAAAACATGGAATCAGTGTGTGTGTGTGTGTGTGTGTGTGTGTGTAACCAGTCATGAATGGGCACCCTGTCCTGTCAGCCCAGCGCTTGAAACGTTCTCCCCTAGATGCTCATGGGCCACCACCCCATGACTCTAGTAGATGATCAAGCAGAAGATAGTGAGATGAGATTGAGTAGAAACAACCCTACAGGCAGCAGTTACTGCAGATCGAGGTGTGTGGATAAGTTGGGGCAGTCGTAGGCTTGAAGTTAAGGAACCAGCCTTGTGACCTGAACATCGCCGGTTCGATCCCATAGCACCCACCAAGTACTATGGCCGAGGTGCCCTTGGGCAAGGCATCAAACCCAAGGGTACAAAGATATGTACTCAAATTAGACCATGTCTGAGTCCCGAAAACTCTGATCTAAACCACTTCAGCATGGAAATCTGAACGTCCAACCAACTCTTCTGCTGCAGGTTTGACGTTGAGTCTTGTGAGGCTTTTAGAACTCAGGTTCTAAGGACTTGACAGTTGGACAGACACATGGTGTTCTGCCTGAAGCCATTCTCTTTTGGATTCTTTATCAAAGTGAACCGTGGGTCCAGGTTCCACTCAGCCAGGTTCTTCTTTTGATGGCGTAGCACTCTGCTATTGTTTGTTCTGCTCTGATCAAAGCAAACAAGCATGAAATTATGTCGCTTCAGCTTTCAAACGTAACCAGGTGGTGGAACGGAAAACCAGCAGGTCGGTCTGTGATGATCCAGAGTCTGCTGAGTTTACACGTGAAGTTTAGACCTGAAGTGCTTGAACTGAGGAGCGGGAGGTTCTCCAGTCTCTCACTAAACCAGACAACCAGCAACAACAGACAGCATTTTAAACAGCAGAGAAACCCGATCTCCTGTTTGAGCTTTACGATGACAGAGCGGAATAAATAACTGTTCCATATCTGTAAGTGCTTGCTGGGTTTCTCCGCAGGGTTTCACAAAGAACGAAGATTTATATTCAGAACTACAGTGAGTTGAAATACTGCAGTATTGTGATGAGTAGTGATATCTCTGAATCAGTGGTTAAAAAATAGTACTAAAGTCATTTCTTCAGATTTTTTACCCATCTTTCAATGTAGCGCCATCCAGTTTGAAATTTTTTGAACTCCAACCGCAGCTACAGGCTAAAGAGAAGGACTGCCACCATGTGACCTTCATATCTTCTCTTATCTGTCTCTATCTTCTTCTTTTCTCTATTTGTATATTCATTCATTCATCCATTACCTTCCGCTTATTCCTCAATGAGGGTCATGGGTGGGGGGGGGTGGTTCCCCATGCCCATCCAGGAAAGAACGT
>JAOUQT010000025.1:10616621-10629952 GCA_025769995.1 Xyliphius kryptos | reverse complement strand
GCAGCTGACTGTACACTCACTGTGTAAAAGATGAGACTGCCTTCAGCAATCCCACGAATTACACAACTCCATTGCATCCTTATAGTGAAACTCCTCAGCCATCACACCACTGTTTCTCTCTCTTTTTAAAAGGCTATAATGATTTGCAACATCATTACTAATTGATAATTGCGATGGCAAAGCTCCCTCATTAGGGCCATAATGACATTTATAGCCTGAGGAAATGGCGGCATGACCATAACAAACAGTGAGCCAAGACAAACAGAGGCTTTCTTATAAGGACGGAGAGAAAGAGGAAAAGACAGCATTTGATTTGTTTATGCTGAATACATTTTCAAATATCTATATGAATTATTCATAAATGCATGTTAGTCCAACAGTCTACACACATTGAATCATGAAATATTTATGGACATGCAGGGCTATAAAACAGGATCAAACCCAGATCAATCTGCATTTGACTTTAAATTATGACATCATTTTAAGTTTGGTCTAACTGCAAGAGTTCGTACCTGGTTCAAATTATTTTGTTTTCGTAGGCAAACATACACCTAACATTGAATCTCTTACATCCAGTGTCCCCCATAGTTTTGTTCTTGGGCCTCTTCACTTCATTATGTACATTCATATTACATACATATATAGCCATGGATTAACATTTCATTCATATACTGACTTAGAAACTTAGATCAACTGTATATTAAAGTGAATAATTTTTTTTTCCTCATTCCCTTTCGAACTACACTATATTTCCAAAAGTATTCGCTCACCTGCCTTGACTCATATACAAGCTAGTTCATAGGGTTCAATATGAGGTCGGACCACTCTTTGCAGCTAAAACAGCTTCAACTCTTCTGGGAAGGCTGTCCATAAGGTTGAGGAGTGTGTTTATGAGAATTTTTGACAATTCTTCCAAAGGCGCATTTGCGAGGTCACACACTGATGTTGGACAAGAAGACCTCAGTCTCCACTCTGATTTATCCCAAAGATGTTCTATCAGGTTAAGTTCATCCACACTAGACTCTGTCATACGTATTTATGGATCTTGCTTTCTGCACTGCTGCACAGTCATGTTAAAACAGCTCCAAACTGTTCCCACATAGTTGGGAGCATAAAATTGTCCAAAATATCCTGATATGCTGAAGCATTCATACACCTGTAGCCATGGAAGTAACTGGAACACCTGATTCCGATAATTTGGATGGGTCAGAAAATACTTTTGGAAATATAGTGTATGTCTGGTGGATGTCTTTCTATAATATCTAAGATGATTAGTTACACTAATATTGTGACATTTAACCATATTAGAAAATGTCATGCCCACAAACTACAGCAAAATACACTCACAGCCACTTCGGTATATACACCTATTCAACTGGTCAATCACATGTAGAGATGATCAAGACAACTGAAGTGCTAATAAAGCTTCAGAATGTGGAAGAAAGGTGATTTAAGTGACTTTGAATGTGGCACGTTTGTTGGTGCCAGACGGATAATCTACTGGGATTTTGACACAAAACCATCTATAGGGTTATAGAAAAAATATTCAGAGAGCAGCAGTTGTGTGGATGAAAATGCTTTGTTGAGGAGAATGGGCAGACTGGTTCGAAGTGATAGAAAAGCAACAATAACTCAGATAATCACTTGTTACTACCAAGGAATGTAGAATACCGTCTCTGTTGAAATAATGCACAAGGAAATTCTTAAGACAAAGGTGGTACTACCTTTGAGCAAGGTGTCACCTACTAAAGTGGCCGGTGAGTTTTCTATAATAATCCATCCATTCTTCTGTCTTCTTTGTGTACAAAAATAAATTTTAATCAATAAAATGTGTTTTTCAAATTGTAGCAGACTGTATGATCACAACTTACAATTAAATACCAATCTTAAGATTATTATAAAATTTTAATTTGATATATTGTTAACCAGAAATATTCGACATTACAATAGCACAGTTTTTATCCCCATATTATTTTAAGGTACCCCACTGTTAACAGATGACTGGGTATGGAATTAATCATGATACAGTATTAGTTTACAATGAGACTACAATGGCATGTGGTATTATACAAACGTTTTTGTGCATTTGTAGAAATTCTATTAAGACGACAGTATTTGGAACCATTCCCAGAAATGTCTGGTCTGGGTTAAAAATAATATTTATCAGTATTTATTCACCATTATGTAGTGTGGTCTATGTAGTCTAGTATAGTCTAATTCCAGAATACGCTGTTAAAGGTCAGGGAGATTTAACTGAACCTTAGGTTGTCCTCATGAGCAAGTTCATCTGTTTAGTTTAAATACACTTAAAATGCAATCTAAATGTTTCTATAGACTTAGTCTTTGGGGCTAATTTTAACATGCTATTTAGATAAAGTACATTTTAAGGTTGGATCAAGCTGTACAGGTCATTTTATCCAGGGTTTTATCCGGGGTTTGCAAGCATCTGTAATTCTAATTCAATTCAATCTTTAAAGTAATAAACATACAGCGACACAACCAGTATCGCAAACTTAAACATGGACGCCTATCTGTACTGGTTTAATCATTTTTCAGACATATGCACAAATGGTCCAGCACTGCTAACTGTAGAAGGCAGTTTGCTCTCGAAACACGAGGAGGTCAAATTTGATAATGTTTGTTCTTTATACATTTGAAAGATTAAGCAATTTGGGAATCAGAAAACATTGCCAAAACAACTTTCGATTCCAGATGAGTTGGCTTGGTTTCAAGAAGCTTTGGATTGTTTTCAACAATGTTCTAATTGATTTTCAGATGCTTTGGATTGATTTAGTTTCTCTGGATTGATTTCAAGATGCTTTGGATTGATTTAGTTTCTCTGGATTGATTTCAAGATGCTTTGGATTGATTTAGTTTCTTTGGATTTGTTTGAAAATGCTTTGGATTTGTTTTCAGACGCTTTCGATTTAGAAGACGCTTATTATTGGTTTCCAGACACGTTCATTGCTATCCAGATGCTTTGGATTGGTTTCAAACGCTTTGGAATGGTTTCAGTATGCTCTTGATTTTTTTTCACAATGCTATAGATTGGTTTACAGACACTTTGGTTTGGTTTCCACCCAAAATAGCACCTTTAACCTATGGAAACAGTTATAAATACTACTACCAGTTGAATATTTTGAGGACTTAGCTAGGTCATCTTTTCAATTTAAAACCCAAATCCAATTAAGTTGGGACGTGGTGTTAAACATAAATAATAACAGAATATGATGATTTGCAAATTCAGTATTCAGTGAATACCTTTGGCAATATAGTGTATGAACTAAAAACCTTAAAAAAAAGTGTTAAACAGACCAGAATGTTTAATACCCTTCTTTGCCACATTTAACTTGCAACTGATTATTTGAAATTAGTTATACCTGCAGGCTGTTCTCACATTACACACTCTAGTCATTCTCTAAATCAGCTTGAGCATAAACCTTAATTGATTTTCATTTAAAGGTTTGCCTTTTCAAAAATTCATCCTTTCATTCATTACCATCTGCTTATCATGCCAGTCGGTGTCCACACGGCAACTCTGGGCACAAGAACAGGAACAACCCTAAACAGGATGCCACTCTATTATTATTAGTAAACACACCAGTTAACTAACATGCATATCTTTGGAATGTGGGAGTAAACCAGAGCACCTGGAGAAAACCATCAAAAAAATGGAACAGCATGCAAACACCACACAGAAATATCCCGGGTTTTCCCTGCCGGGGTCAAACAGTGGCCCTATTTGTTGTGAGGCAAGAGCACTACCCGCTGCACCACCATGAAGTCCTAATTGTGAAATATTAGCTAGCGTGTGTCATTAACATGGGTAATAATAGATAAGATTAAAAGACGCATGTTTTGTCAGGAATAAGAGTAAAATATGTAAAGGTACAGGCCATTTTACTAAATGAATTTGTAACCAGAATTTTAACCTTCTAAATTGGTTTTCTTCCTCTTTGGTTTGCCTTTACCTTTCATTTCACCCACGTCCACAGTCTTGCCCAGCTGCTCCAGCAGGTCAGCACGTGCTGCATTCTTCTTATGCTTCTTTCCATCGTAGTGTTGCTGTGCCATGCCTGGGTTGTTGAACCATGCGTGACACAGCTGGCAGTAGCGATCCGAATCCCCATTTAGCTGTGGCCAGTTTTCAGATGCCATTTTAACTGGTCTAGGTGGCACCTCTGAAAGAAGACAGATAGAGAATATAACATATTAGTAATCTGTATTCATGAAGTTTGAGAGGTTTCGCTTTATCCGTTTCCATTCATTTATCTTTAATATTCATTTTCTTGTCAAGCTAAAAAAAATATTCAGCAATTATCAGTATGTGTGTGTGAAAAATCCTTCAGCCTGATTCTGCCATCTGTAGCATCGCCACAGGCCTACATATAATGAGCTGTTGTCTTAATCTGTCGCATAAGCAAAAAAGCCTGGGAGTAAAAAAAAAAAAAGCTTGAACCCTGATCTGCTTATTGCTGCTTGGTTATATTTTGTGCTGTTACAAAACATAAAATCTACTCAAACTTTTACAACCCCAATTCCAATGAAGTTGGGACGTTGTGTAAAACCTAAATAAAAACAAAATCAATGATTTGCAAGTTTCCTTTCCAAACCGCTAAAAAAATACCTGTTTGGAACATTACACAGGTGAACAGGTTAATTGGAAGGTGACTGTAATGTCTTGGTATAAAAGGAGCATCCAAGGAGCATTTACTGTAGGTATTTTATCATATAAAATCCATAATATCATGAAAAGATTCTGAGATCTGGATAAATCTCTGCAAGTAAGCGGCAAGGTTGAAAATCAACATTGAATGCCCATGATCTTCAAACCTCAGACATTATTTTATAATGAATATTACCACATGGGCTCAGGAACATATCAGAAAACCAATGTCAGTAAACACAAAAAGCTGCTGGCTTTTATGGACCCGAGCTCATCTGAGATAGACTGACCCAAAGTGTAAAAGTGTCCTGTGGTCCGAAGAGTCAAAATTTCAAATTGTTTTAGGAAATCATGGACATTTGGTCCTCTGGCCCAACGAGGAAAAAGCATGGTCCAGATTTTAATTAGTTCAAGTTCAAAAGCCAAAATCTCTGATGGTATGGGGTGTGTTAGTGCCCATAGCATGGGTAAATTGTATATCTGTGAAGGCACCAAAAATGCTGAAAAGTTCATACAGGTTTTGAAGCAATACATGCTGCCATCCAAGCAATGTCTTTTTCACGGACAATCCTGCTTATTTCAGCAAGATAATGCCAAGCCATAACCTGCAGGTTACAACAACATAGCTTCACCACTGATACAACAACGGGACCCTGGATTGTTGAGAAACTGAACTTGTACCTCAAGCAAGAATGGGAAAAAATCCATCTACAAAGATTTAACAATTGGTGTCTTCAGTTCCCGAATGCTTACCGAGTATTGTTAAAAGAAAAGGTGATGTAACAAAATGATAAACATGCCTGTCCCAACTTTTTGCAGACATCAAATACAAAATAAGTGAATCTTTGCAAAAAATTTTAACACCTCGTACCCAGAGTTGCCGTGTGCCCACCGGCTTCCCCGTGACCCTAAAGTAGAATAAAGCGAGTATATAAAATAAATGAACGAGTGATCAGACAGGGTGGTCTTTATAACTAATTCTTAAGGCACATCAAAGTGGGAAAATTTAAAAATGGCTCAGACAATGTTTCCTGTGATCCTAAAGACAGGTAGATTGGTTGATAAGGACCATAAGAACCACCTAAAAGTGACTAGCCTTCTACAGATTAAATAACTAGGACTCCCATTAATGTTTAAAATAGTCTTTCAGATAAGAGATGAAACATGAAAGAGCAAAGAAATCCAAAGGCCTTCAACTCAAATAATTTAGGACTTACATAAATTTGATGTCTGAGAACTGTACAAAGATACAGTATACTGTGTAATCAGGACAATGTGACACCACACAGCATCACTGGAGAA
This sequence comes from Xyliphius kryptos, assembly GCA_025769995.1. Lineage (NCBI taxonomy): Eukaryota > Metazoa > Chordata > Actinopteri > Siluriformes > Aspredinidae > Xyliphius > Xyliphius kryptos. The sequence goes on along the minus strand of JAOUQT010000025.1, from coordinate 10,623,984 downwards.
GCAAATTTCCTGTTTATATTGTTTTATATTTCACCAGGTACTGTATATTAGAAAATACCTAGCTGATCACAACAATGATCTAATTTATCAGCATGAGCACAGAATCTGGGACACAAACGTAAACAGCACGCACATAGTAATACTATCCATCCAACTGAGATAATCAGGCCATGCCAAAAGCTAGAATTTTCTTTCTTTCGTCTGTTGCTTCTATAGAAAAACACCACCCAATACAACACAACATTTATACCATTGTTCTTAACAATTTGGTTTGGCGCACTCATTATTTGTACAAATTCAGGCAGAAAATGAATGCAAATGAAAGACAAAGATGAAACAAGAGTCAAGAGAGAAAAACAGCTTACCTTCTTTCATTGAGCGTGACAATGTGAGAGAATGGAGATTTGTTTCTATTAAAGATAATTTTATCAAAATTTGCACTTTTTTTTATTTTGCCAATGCACTTAAGCAGCTTTTATTTTCAAAATAAATTCTTAAAATGGCCTGAATTTAAGTGTATTTTTAATAATCTAACATGGTGACGACTAGTTTGCTAAAGAAAAGTTAGAATTGGAACTGAATCATCTAATAGTATTCAAAATGTTAACATGAGGACTCTGTGCTTGTTTTAACACAAATATCGCTTAGGTTTTTGCACAATTTATGACGAACGTAAATAGAAAGTGCAGTTCTGGCAGAAACTGCAAGCATGATTTTCATGGTGGTTGATCAAAAGTCAATCAAATTACAGTCAATGATCTGTGTGGGATGTCAGAAGCCCAAGGGCATTGAGTTATGTCAGGCCATGTTGTTAAAAAGTTAACCAATTAGTCAATGACCTGTGCGGGACATCAGGAACCATGTCCCCTGACCTTTGTACCGTAACAGCGTTCACTCCATTTAATACTCAGTTCTTTATTAAGAAATTTTTGAGCACTTTATGCTTCCCTCAGCCAACAAGGTTTTTGGAGATTTGCCACTGCCAAAAGTACCAATACCACAGTATCACTGTGCTTGATTGGTCAGCAAATACACCATACATATACCCGATAGGGAATCTATGGGGTATTGTCATAAGAAAGATGAGAGGCAACAGACCCAACAATGCAGACTAGCTGAAGGCTGCCTTTTACAGCAACCTGGGCTTCCATAACACCTCAGCAATGCCACAGGCAGATCGCCTCCATGTCATGCCGCGTTGATGCAGTAATTCATGCAAAAGGAGCCCTGTCCAATTATTGAGTGAAGTTACTGTACATATTTTCAGTAGGCCAAAATATCCGCATTAAAATAATTTTTTTCAGTTGGTCTTATATAATAATCTTATTTTCTGAGAGGCTCTAGGCCATAATCATCAATATTAACAGAAATAAACACTTAAAATAGATCACTTTGTTTGTAACAAATCTATATAATGTATATGTTTCACTGTTTGTATTGAATTACTAAATAAATTAACTTTTAAGACAGAATACATGTGTGTGAATAAGGGGGAGGCAAGTAGAACTGTCAGGCTACAGGGAGAAGTGGTCACAAAGGTGCAGGAATTCAGATATTTAGGATCAACTATTCAAGCAGATGAGAGGAAGATCAAAACCTTGTAAAGATGACAAATTCATTGCTTTATTCATTATCTCCAGTTTAAATCACACTTGGTCAAGGGCCAGCCAGTGGCCACCAAGCAGCTATAGCATTCGTGTCTTTGTAATGTGGGAGGAAACCAGTGAACCAAATTTGAGTTTCATAATTCATTTTTTAGGCTTGGGTGGCACGGTAGAACAGTAGCACAGTGGGTAGTTCTGTTGGCTCACAAAAAGAGGGTCCCAACAAGAAGATTTTCTCCAGGCATAGAGCCAGGACCTTCTTTTCATTTTTGATCGCAATCTACAATCGAAATAATTGAATAATTTTTTGTTTTTGATATCCGATTCAAAATCGAATAGGCCTAAGATTTTTTTGCCACAGCACAGCAGTGTATATATTATGAATGGGACATAAGTGACATCATTTACATTCGGCATTAGGTAATCACAGTACAATCGAGTCGTGTCTTAGCCTAATGAACCCCCAGCGCGCTAACATCACACAAATGAACCACGCCCCCTCAATTTCTTGTAAGTAGGTCATAAACTGATGCAGAATAAGATAGAATGGGATATTCGTTCCCAGAAATACAATGTTACATCTCTTAGAGGTCTGATGCATGCAAAAATACAGGTTGAAAAATTCCTTGAAAAAAAATGTGACCTGGTAGTAGACATGTATTTTTGTTAGTTTTCTGCGTGTATAAATTGCACTCTGTGCCACTTCCACTTTTAATAGCAGGAAGCTATTAGAGCAGCAGGAGATAGCAGTGAAGCATGGCTGACGCATTCCTTTATGGCAGCAAACATCTATCAGACAGAAAAAAAGGGTGATACCATTGTTTCAGAGAAAAATGTATACGTTCAGTGACAAGTATGTAATCTCTCATTTATTAAACCAGCAAGAAACACTATGGGACAATATGATTTTAAACTCAGTGTAAGTTCAAGTGTGAGCCTATGTCATGCTTAAGACAATGACGACAGCGGTTCACACTATATGATGATGATGATCTATCAGAGGTGCATGTTGGGATTAGTCTGGTGTGTATGAATGTGTTTGGTGTTTTTTATGCATTTTTAAACATAAAACTACAGAATGTGATGCCTTCAACACAATCAGAAAATAATAAAATGTTAAAACATAGTTCTCCACAAATTTATATAGAAACTGGTTTATCGTCAAGACTATAGCACACAAAGAACATCCACCAAAGGTTCAGTCTTTCCAGCTTTGTGTCAAACAGTCTGGCTTTGTAGACATAGAGAGCATGTACAACCTCAATTCTAATGAAGTTGGAACATTGTGTAAAACATTTTAAAAACAGAATATTATGATTTTCAAATCCTTTTCAAACTATATTCAATAGAATACACTACAAAGACAAGATATTTCATGTTTAAATGGATAAACCAATTTTTTTACGCACATATTCACTCATTTTGAATTTGATGCATGAAACATATTACAAAAGATTTGTGACAGGCGAAGGTTTTTCCTCACATGGGTTTTCTATGGGTTCCTCCTACATTCCAAAGACGAGCATGCTAGGTTAACTTGTGTTTCTAAAGTGGCCCGTAGTGTGTGCATGTGGGTGTATGTGTCCTATGATGAATTGGCATCCTGTCTAGGTTCTTACAGGTTCTGTCTAGGTTCTGTCTAGGTTGTCCTGCCCTTACGCACAGAGTTGCCGGGTGGGCACCGGCTGGCCTGTGACCTTTTCTGAATTAAGCGGAAGAAAATAAATAAATAGTTCTAGCTGTTGTAATATAAGTGATGAAAGGAACACCAGTGATAAAAATCTATAAATGCATAAAAGTAATTCCATCACTGGCAAGTCACTAATGATTAAGTAAAATACAACACTATAATGTCTTTGGCTTTTGGAATATTTCTTATATCCTTGGGTATAAAATAGATATAAGGTCTTAAATTTTGCCCTGAAAATCTGATTCATGTGCGTCGAGTTGTTTCTTGTAAATTTGGTATGCATACGTCTCCAAAACCTTCTCCAAAATCTCCAAAACTTCTTCAACTACTGGCCAGAGTTTCTATCCAGCATTACTTGTCATCATGGCTGTCTTCCCTCTGCCTCACTGTCTCACCCAATGGAATTATAAGAGCTTCAATCCTGTCTTAATGGCCCTTCGGCGGTCCCAAATTAAGTTGTGTTCTTTTGTACTGAGACTCCTATGATGCTGAAGGATCTATTAGGATTGAATCGGTTTTGTTAATGTCCTTATGGTCAATGGGGAAGGATGCATCCATTTGTCGTGCCCAGACTGTTAACCCTTTCTATTCAGTTCAGTATGCACCAATATGTACATGTTCTGTTAAATTGATCCAAATATTTATGTTTAAACAGACTGAAATACCAAATATGTCTAATTTTTATTCAGTAATTTTACTGAGTGTCTTTATGAATCTGGCTTTGAATCAAGAATAAGACTTTGACTGTCAACCGAAGCAGCCAGCTCTTAACATGTTTTTTTTGTCCAAATTGTGGTCTGTTATAGAATGTATTGGGTCTTTTACATCATTTTGTTGCATCATTTTTTGTTGTTGCAAAAATACAGTGTCTGGTCCCATTCTATTGCTTTCTCCAGGATGATTAAAAGGTTTGTGTTATAAACTTTTGTGTATGGTATTGGACTGAATGCAGTCTGTTCTCCTTCAAACATTATTTCTCCTCTAAACCTAAGCAGTTTAACTGTTATGTTATCTGAACCGGATGCCTTTATTGCAGATAATTGTAGAATGGCTTGATTGATCTCTTCTTTCACTGGTAGTGGTTTTTTTCTTCGAATATTAATATGTATGTTCACTTCTTCATCACTGCACAATTACTAACAGCAGTTTTATAATCTTTGACACACCTTCTTAAGCTCGACAAGTTATTTTTCTTGATGCTAGAATGGCTATGTGAGTTTCATCACTATCTAGACTATAGGCCTGTAGTTACTTTTTGAATTTTCTTCCAGCCCAATGCAGAATTAAACAAACTCAGCTTGATTATCTCTTTTAAGCATCTTCTGTACTTTATTTTGAAGTTTTCTATAATCAATGGAATACTTTGTTTTTGCCTCATGTTTCTTCTTTATTCACTCAAAAGTTGCACTGGAAATCTTCTCCTTATTAGCTTTCTGCATGACATCCTTCATATCCTTCTACAGTGCAACTGCTGTGTGGTTCCTCATCTTTCTAATTCGACAAATCTACTTCCAACTTCCACTTGGTGTTGTTGCTTAAACAGGCAAATTGGTGAGATTGCTTTCTCTCATTTTGAAAATTATTTTCAATATAAGACGACTGTGACTGAAGTCATAGTCTGTACTGAAGCATGAGCCAGCATTATCTATTGACCGTTTCCACTACTTGTTGAAAGGGATGAAGTCTACCATTGTCTGACCCTTACGTGTCTCACACCATGACCATATTTTCCTAATACTTAATTTTTCTCAGCATTTTCTATTATAAAATTGTAAACACTGCCATAACTGACTTTTTAGGAATCTGCACCGCAGTCACCTGATCTGTGCAGTGTAACGTCTTCTACTTTTACTTATTCGTTTTTTTGCTGAGCAAAGATTAAATGGCTACAAATGATTAATTCTTATACTTAATTTCCCAAAGGTTTAATTAGAATTTTGCAACACCAATTCTGGGATCTGAATGTGGCAAGTCGAATTTGAGAAACACTGACTTTTTAATTTTTCAACATTGATAATAGTTATTGAAAATGCATGAGTTGAATTCAGAGGCAAAATCGGATAAAAGTTTTACGGAAAAGCCGACTTGTAAGTGTACCAAGCTCAGCTAAGGATCGTGGCAGTGCACGCCAGCTGGTCAACCGAAGAACCCCGTTTCATGTGTTCCTTGAGTTACAAGGGAAGGTGCTGCAAGTACTGGTGTAATCTGAGTGCCAATCTGACGGAACTGATGGCAGCTCTACAAACACTTTTTTGGAAATACCCAACAGAATCAGTAGCGAAACAATGTTTAACTGTGAGACAAAGGCATTAGGGTGAGCGAATCGGTGTACTGGGATCAGAGATATCCTTTCTGGTCTGGCAAGCGTGTCCAAGATTCCCGCACGCCATACAACAAGAGCTGGCACTAGATTACTTCCTGAATGCGCCGCCGCCTGTTGAACTGAGAAAGCGTCTATGGCTGTTAGCGCAGAAATCACTCAAAGAGGCAGTTGCAGAAGCAGAGAGGCAGAAGTTATTTTCCCGACTGACATCCTGACCGTTGTTTCAGCAAAAGGGCTGACATCACGTCCGTTAGCGTGCTAGAGTTGCAGTGAACCGGGACAAAAAGCTGCCGGCCAGTATTTCTAAGCTGGCAAGGAAACGAACAAGGAGCGCTCCAATGAAGGACACAGGTTCTGCAGATTTTCTGCTTATGCTCTCAAATTCAGTGTCTAAGCTCAGCAGAAATTCCGTATGTGGACTGTATTGTTAATAAACATCAGATACTTGCACTGGTGGATATAGGATCATCTGTGTGTACTCTATCGGATTTATTTGTGGGCAGTTGTGAACTTTGGGCGGTCATCGGCAGCCGTCGTAGATTACTACCAGACTCGTTGTTGGACACTACCGGGGAAATTGAACAAAAACGATCACCAGTGACCATATCGGATTATTGGGCTGCCATGTTCTCGCCGTGTTTAGGCAGTAACCTAATCAATAAACAAAAAATAGATAATAAACATGAGGCGGTGGTTACGGTAACTCTAGTTTCTCAGCCTGGACCTACTGTAAGGTCAGATGTCAAATTTCTAATACGCCTTATGCAGTGATTGATATTGATTAAAAAGAGCAAAAGACAAAATAGGCTAGTCTGGTTGAAAGTTTCTAACTGAGTGGGTTGTTTAAGTTCTAATCATAATATTTCTCAGGTCATGAAACTCTGCAACACACAGAAACACACTCATATTTCATTCTCTCTAAGTGGGCAGATTCTCCTTTAGGGTAGCACATAGTGGAAACAATGACCCATCTGGTCAGACACACTGATGCACACAATAACACACTAGCTATATAAAGATCTACATATAGTATGTATCTTTTATACAAATATACAGTGTATGACTTTTTTCCAGCATATTTCATTCTCTCTCTCTCTCACACACACAAACGCACATACACACACACACACAAAAACCTTGCAGCAGTTTATTGTTCTGTGCTAAACAAATTAAGAGCAACACATGGATAGGTGTATCGATTTCATCCAGCAATATCTTATACTGTATCTCTGAACACAAACACACATCTCACATACACACACAATAAAAAAACTTCCCTAACATTTAAATTAGCATTTTTTGATAATAAAATCATTTAGCTCCATTCAGGTAAATCAGTCATGCTAACTAAGGAAGTAACGATAGCACTGTAAGTAACAAACCGCAGTAAAAAAGCCATTCATCATTTAAAGGATTCTCCTTTAGGGTAGCACACAGTGACCCATCTGATCAGTCACACTGATGCACACAATAACACACTCTCTATATAAAGATCTACATATAGTATGTATCTTTTATACAAATATACAGTGTATAATGGCTCTTATGACTTTTCCGGCATATTTCATTCTCTCTCTCTCACACACACAAACGCACATACACACACACACAAAAACCTTGCAGCAGTTTATTGTTCTGTGCTAAACAAATTAAGAGCAACACATGGATGGGTGTATCGATTTCATCCAGCAATATCTTATACTGTATCTCTGAACACAAACACACATCTCACATACACACACAATA
>JAOUQT010000025.1:10606050-10616521 GCA_025769995.1 Xyliphius kryptos | reverse complement strand
GATTAAGCAAGTATAGAAAATGAATAAATAAATAATTAATTTTGCAAAGGAATAATACTAACAATAATAATAATTTAAGTTGAATTTATATAGCATCTTTTACAAAATCAAGAATACTTTACAATATAAATAAAGCAAAAAAACCCAGAGCAGAAAAATAGAGGAAAGTTTTAATAAGAATATTTTTTTTTTCGAAAATGAAGTGGCAGAATGAACAGAAATAGGAATAGAATTTCATAGGGTGGTGACAGCAACAGCAATGGATCTTTCACCCTGGAGGACAGTCTGAAACTTGGAACAGAATGAAGGCTGGATCCTAAAGAACATAGTGAAAAGGTAGACATGTAGTAGTGTAATAAAATACGAAGGTATGGTGACGTAGGGAAGGACAGTGTATGATCAAATAGGACAAGAGAGACAAGAATGTAAGAAAAAATGTAAATTATAACTGGAGGGAAAAGTCAGTCCCACATCAACAGGATCAGAGGTTACATCAACACAGATATTTTATGATCTGCTTCTGAGTCACAGTAAATCCAAGGGTAACCATAAAACCCTTCAGCAAATTTTTTTTCCACACCCCATCTCTGGTTACACTGCTGACCTCCTAATTCTGTCTAGATGTTACGGGCATATTACATCCATGAGGATTAACAGTTCTTAACCACTGTCCTGCCATGCTGCGTATGATTTCTGAATTATTTTTAATAGAAAAATTCACAAAATAATATACATATAAAATTATATTATATTTCACAAAAGTTGAATACTGTGTAACTGAACAAAAAAGTAGAATACTGTGAGAAATCAGCCCAAACTACATAGTCAAAGGACAGACAAGGAATGACATTATTATTATAAAAAAAAAATTTTTTTTTTTGATTGATAATTTATTGATCCCCGGAAGGAAATAGTTCTCTGCATTTGCCCATACAAGTGTCAGCACCCGGAGCAGTGTGCTGCCTCATTGAGGCGTATAGGGAGCAGTTGTGGGGTCTGGGTGCTTTGCTCACCAGCAATTCAGCCATGACTTGCCTAGAATGGGGATCAAACCAGCAATCTCTTGGTCCCCCAGCCCTCTACCCTATCCATTTAGTCACGACTGAACCCATTATTATGCTTAATAAAGAATAAAAAAACTTAATAAAGCAACTTATTGCTTTATATATGAAAATTGGAAAATGTTAACAGTAAACATAATAATGATTAATATTATTAAGAGCATAATATTTCTATAGTAGCATAAATGAACTTACAGTTTTTTTAGAAACATGACAGTAGAATCCGCAGCAATAATTTTTATAGGGAGAAAGTGGGTGTCGAAAATCTATTTTATCTGATGAGGCATTCTAGATGTACAATTAGCTCTGTGAGATTGTTAGCCCCCCTTATCATTAACTCATCTTGCTTGTGCACAGCATATCCACAGCTGATTGCTAGTAGATAACACTTTGTATCCAACTGCTAGCTAGCTAGCTAGCAACTTTCCCCTAGCCAAAGGTTATTTTCTAATATTGTAACTGCTAGATGCATAGTTAACCAAAGCACATGTCTAATGTTTAACAATGTGTATCTAACTACTAGCTACCTAATTTATTCAAAGCTTATTTATACTGGCTAACACTGAGTAGCTAGCAACCCAGAGTTGCCAGGTGGGGATCAGATGGCCCACAACCTCTGTGGAATAAGTGGAAGAAAATAAATTAAAAAATGATTTTTTTATGTGATTTGTAGAAATTGTCTGAAGATGGGAATTGTAAATGCTTAAATGCACACCATCATAAATTATATTAATTAGCATAATATAAGGTTGATAAGCCAGTTTGTGTCACAGTTTTATTCTATATTTGAATTAGAATTTTATATACAAAATGATTGGCAACATTTTTACACAAAAGACACAAATGAAATCAAACTAATAGTGCTACAATGGATAAGAAAAGTCATTTGATATGTATATAGTGTATTAAACCACTATGTAGGAACCATTTTGTAATATGGTGAAAATTCACAAAATACACAAAAATTAGCCTTGGAATAAAAGTAGAAAAAAAGACCAGAATCTTATGGTTCAGAAAAGATAATGTGTGGTTATTGTTTACAAAGCTTACTTGTTGTCCTTAATTACGAACAATATACAATGTGTTTTGCATTTAATATATAAACATCTACTACCTACCAATCACAGCGTAATGGATACAAAAGCAACTTGATTATCTTATTGATTACTGAATATGTTCTCTAATGTTGTAAATGATAATGAATGTAGGATAAAAAAAAATTATAAAAGCAAAGAAATTTTGGCCAAAATATAAACCAATACCGTTCCACATATCTGATAACATTCAAGGCTAAAAATCTTGTGTGCGGAGTTCACAGCTTAAAAAATAAGTACCTTTCTGAATATTCCAAAAACTAGAGTCTGGTCCTAATAAGCTAGATGTTTATAGAGAAAATAATCATACATTCAAGAGGAATTCTTATTATGGTTATATACTCTGAACAATCACTGGATCAATAATCACATGGCAAATAAAAGGCATGCAGCTGTTACGAAACATACTCCACAAGGTGTTGAACATACTCCATACCCAAAACCTACTGCTGACTGTGACAGCTCCTCCAGTTCTCCACTCTTTGTGCACTTGTCAGCTGTTGCTGAATCATTGGCAACAAACCTTTGGGAAAATGTTGCTCCTCTTACCCACAGCTGGTAATTGTTGCCTTGTGCTGTGCAGTGGACAGGACAACACCTGATATTAGGCCTGATTGTGACATAACCAACAGTTGGGGCATTCTATCAGTGTTCATATGCCACCTACCAGGTTTTTGTAATCCAGTGAAGGTTCAGGGTACATAGGTTATGATTTGTAGATTTCTGGTGTACCATTCATAAAATCACTCGAATTATAGTCCTCTACAAACAAAAATATGTTGGCCTGAAAAATACAGACCAAAAATAGCGGACTGGAATTGGAGTGATTTGACTGGTACACTATATAGCAATGTACAAATCATTACTAATGTACACTGAGCAATCAGTGAATAGTGTACCATTCATAAAATCACGCCAATTCCAGACCTTTACAAACAAAAAGACGTGTTGGTCTGAAAAATACATAAAGATATATAATATAAGGTGAATATAAAAAAAGTGAGTGTTTTTTTTGTTTGCTCATACGTGCAAGTTCATTTGAAGGCATGATGGCATTGTTGTTATGGTTTGATTATTTAAAGACTTTCTCATAAGTAGGGCACTTGTGGCTTTGCAATTTCTTCAAGGTCTTTTTGAACTCCTTGTTGGATTTGTCCCACTTGTGAATTCCTGTGATGAGGTACTGCCTGTCTGTCTTGCGGCCCATGATGAGATAAGCACTGCTAGGATTGTCTAGCTGTGAGCAGGGACAGTCAGCACCATTCTTCAGAAACATTGTGAGGGTCTTAAGGTCTTTCTTTTTCAGGGAACCCAGTTTCACTGCCTTTTTCTTCTTCTGCAAGATCACCTTGCGGTCTCCGTTCTCCCGTTTCACCTCCTTGATTTTGGTCTTGATGGCTAGAGGAAACAAAACAAAAATGAGGCAATTTTTTAAAGAAATAATATATGCCTGGGAAAGAAATTGTGATTGACGGGCAAAGCCTCAAGCAAACTTTGCTGAGCTCCCAAATGTAGCTTTTTTAAGGTTTGCCATGCAATAGAGATGACAAATCTGGGATTGCACCAAACTCAAGCCAATATTTAAAGAACACCATGCCTAAATGTAAACAATGGACAACCTGTACAAGTATATAGACCAATGGTTTACCTTGTTTGCTTAAAGTACTAATGCTTTAGAAAAACATTTTGGGAAGAAGAAAGCCATTGAATCCCCTTTGGGATGTATGCCAGGCTTAACAGAAATACGATTTAGTTTGCGGACCACAAAAGGAAGCAAAAATCTGGAGGAAGAGATGGGAAGGGGGTCAACAAGGGTGGTTGTAATCAATACCAATCTACTCCTGTTGACAGAGTCCTAGAGTACTTCATAATGACCAAGGTATCACTGTCTCAGGCTCGGTCAAGTTTAAAGAGCCTTAATCAGGATAATGCCTTGGCCATGTAAATCAATCTGCCCTTACTGCCCTCTGTTTTTCCAGGGGTGCAAGAATTTCACAAACTACAGCCCTGTCTGCCTTGTGCTCCTCTACATGTAACCTGATCTCTAACTCAACTTGATATGTTCCATATATTTGAAGTAGGTAAGAATCAGTACTACAGATTTGGCAAATAAATACTTAATATCAACCAATATACCATTTTTCAAGCCCCACAAATTTTATTGACTGTACCTTGTAGTTTCTATTTACAAATCTCAATTCAAGTAGATTCAGTGTAGTCATTTCCTTATAAGAAGTTGGAGTATAAGACAAGTCTGGGGAAAAATCAGGCATCTTGGAACCCCTCCTTGCATTTCATGTCATTTTCCCTTATCGCCTTGCCATGGTTGGCTGCATGGATAAGTCTGTTTTCTAAAGTGCACCCCTTGCATTAATTTCATCATTTGCTTAACCTTCTAATTCTAATAAGTCATTTCTAAATGTGGTTTTGCTCACTGATATAAGTAAATTTCAGGTATATTAATTTAACTACAATGTAATGCCAAGCATAAGACAATTCATGTCTTTGGAATTATGTATGACACTCTGGTGAACCTCTGTAGGAATTCAACCCACTTAGACCTTGCACTCGAAACCCATAAAAGAAAGCTTTCTATGGTAAACCATATGTATGATGATTTGCTGCTAATTAGCCTTTAGCAAGCTGTCTCCATTAGCTGTCAGCAAGCAGGCCACAGAGAAACCTAAAGCATTACTGTTCGGCGGTGAATCAGTGGTTAGAATTGCAATAATGAAGAAAACCACTCACTAGAAAAAACAGTATTTGTAATTAATTATTATATATAAGAAATAGGCTAAGATAGGACAAAAATCTATTATTTATTCATTTAGTAAGCTATTATAATGAATAAAAAAATATATATGCTTAATTAATCATTGTATCGAAATTCTTTTCTGCATTTAACCTGTCCAGGGTGCACATTACTGAGGCACCCTGGGAGCAATTAAAGGGGTTGGAAACCTTGCTTAAGGGCACTTTAGCTGTAACTATTTGCAGAGACCTTTTGGTCCTGGACTTGCTTTTCTGACCATTATGAGAGCATTGGACATTTAGTAGGAATACAACCTAGCTGTGGTACCAGTTAATTACAGAGCACTATGACCCTAATCTAGGGTCAATTTAGAGTCAAGAATCCACCTAGGGCCAGGGTAATTAGAGTACCTGCTGGACCTAGCAGATAATATACTTAAAACTGTACAAATTTAAATGCCATTTAATGTGAAATATTGTTTATTATTGTTTGCTGCACTTATAGTTTTTTATTATTTTTGAAGGTATATATGCTTTACAGCATATCTTTGCATATGACTATCTATAGTATTATAGACTAAATATCTGAGTTTTATAGAGTATCCTGGAGATTAGTTGCAGAGACTTTGACTGTTGAAGTTGCATTAGCCAGCAGCCAACAATATAGTCTGTAAAGCGGTCTGTCATGCAAGTTTATTTTTTTTAACTGACAGAAAAACTGACAGTTTGTTTTAAAAACAGAATATGCTGTTTTGGACTTTTCAACACTACTGTGTTTGGAATTGTGCTTTGAATATGGTGCATCACATTAATAGATATGTTTTACTATTTCATTGCATCAAATGATCCTTGTAGTGCTTCATCTCATAAGCAACAATTAACACTACAGAAAAGAACAGAATCTAATACTAAGGAATTAACTTTGCAGATTGAAACAATTAAAGGGCTTGATCTATAGTCTCAGCACAAAAAAATCTGACTTTCAGACATCAATGAAATAAAAGCATCAGTTAAGCTTTAGAGTTTTTGAGTCAAGAAAATTTAATCTTTCTGGGGTTGGAATTCTGCCTGAACTCTTTGGTGTACTCGCTATGCACACTGTGGCATTTGTAACCATTATCCGTGTAGTCATAGTGCACTCAGCTGCAAATCTGTAATTGAATACCACCCTGGTTGTGCTAATACCATAATACAAAATTGTTCCTGACCGATAGATCTAATACCACAAAGTTAACCGAGTTCAAGTTCAATAAAATAAACACTCACACACTCACTTTTATACTACCTTAATCCTAGTCAGAGCCACAAAATTGTCAGTGCAGACTCACACGTTGAGGGAATGTTAGAGGCATAAATTAGTATAACGTATGAGCACCCTATAGGTAAACCAGGAATCGAACTTTGTACCTTATTGCTGTTAGGTGACATAACTGCCCACTGTGCCACTCTGTAAGTGCCCCAAAATTGACATATTATTGCTTCATAACAATCAAAAGTGTGTAACACTGAACTTAAAACTGCATTGCATAATGTAAAGCCAGCACAAATTGCATGGCAACCCTAGACAGTTTGTCACTTCACTATATACATTTTATAGACACCAATCAGCCAAACACATCTGTGTACTGTGGGAGGAAACAAGAGCACCTGGAGAAAACCCACACAAACAGAAGAAGAACTTTCGAACTAAAACTCATTTCAAACCCAAAACTTGTTGCTGTTAGATGATACCCACTATGCCACTGTGCCACCATAAACTCTTAACCTAAACTCACACCACAGTTAGAATCACTGAAAAGTCGAAAAAATAATATCATTTGTCATCTAGAGCATAGGACTAGATATTTAGATAACTCACTGTAAGCTGATGCTTAATATTTATGTTCCTTATAAGCCGTAGAAATATTTATACCTAAATAAGCGATGTTTATACATTTGTATAAACGGCGCACCTAATAAATGCAATTATTTCATTTATCAATTACATAATTTTCATCATTTAGAATATAATAATGGAATTTAAAACTGAGCACAGAGAGGGATTTATGTTTTCAATGAAAAACAATTTAAATAAAGTATGTTTCCAAAGTCATCAATCTTGAATATCTAACCCACCTGACTGCAGTACATTTGGATGGTTTGGAAGATTGCGGTTAGAATAACTGAACATTGGAAGACTAAGAATTGGAATATGTGAGTGAACTCCTGTGGATCTGGAGCAGAACAACACTATATTGTAACTGTAGAATTGTAATTGTACCCAAACATGTCTCCATTCCCTGACTTGGCAATCTGTACTGTCATGGGACAAGAGGCAGACTTGCAGATGGATAGTATCATAAACCCAGCAGGGGATGTCAGGGATGCAAACAGTCCCAAACACAGCTTCCTTCGCAGTCTCAGATGCGTAAATGTGTGCAGAATTAAAAGCATATGACTGGCCAAGTTGTACACTTTTACTGCCCTGAAACTGAACATGCGCCATTGACCGCAGAAGGTGCAGCCAACAGAAGTGTGAGAAGAGAAGTTGCTCAGTGCATGGCCATGAGGTTTGTTTAAGAATAGAGACCATAAAAGCTAGGCCTGGACACGAACAGCATTCCCCATAAAACCAATGCTGTTTATTAGTGAAGTGTCTGTAAGTGAGCCTGGACAGTTTGTCAAGAACAAACACTCTAAGGAGGACAGTTGGATTTTCTTTATCTCCCATGGTACTTGAAATATCTGCTACTCATCTCTCAGATAACCACAGGGTTATCTGAGGTTCTTGCTAATGCATTTGTGAAATCTCAACCACAAAATGAACAACAGAAGTTGAATTTGTGAAGATTCATATTAGACGAAATGCTGTTACCGCCATAAAGCCAAGTCCGGTGGGTTGCAATGTATAATGTTAATGTTATAATAAGTTATAATGAAACCCAGGTGAAAAATAATGTTGGTGTTAGTGGTGGCTCAATGACTAAGGCTCTGTGCTACTGATAAAAATGACAAAGGCTCAAGCTCAGAACACTATTGGGCCACTATAGAACCTTTGAAACCAATATGCCTTAATCATCCCTGCTCCAGAGGCTGCCACATGCTTTGTCCCCCAACTTCTTAACTAGGATAAAAGTCAGTGATGACAATTCATAACAAATGAGAGACAAACCACTTTCACTTTCTCTCCCTGACAATAGCTGGCATTAGAGCTCAACCCAAAGGTCGCTCAGAGGGTTGCCATTCATCTTAGTTTACACAGAGCTGTCAAGAGGAAAGATAGAAACTCACCAAAGATTACTTAGCCTCTTCACATCCCTGCCTGAATGAGGCTTTATGGTTTTCTAAGAGGCAAACCAACAGCAGCATTTGTTTTCCTCTTGGGAGGAGAGCAGGAAATGCTTGGTGCAGCACCCTCCTTTTGTTGCGTGAACACTTGCTTGGAATGGCCACAATGGCACACATAATGGGTTGATTTAACAGCTCTAGTCAGTGGTCATCCCTTAGACTATGGAGATTAACTAAGATATTCGGTGAAAATCAAAAATCCTTATGTTGAGATACCGCTTGTTCGGTATGACCATAATGACATGCATAATGGGTTGATAATGGGTTGTAAACCTTGTCTGTTAGATGATAGCAGGGAAAGAAAAGAATGATAATGGCCCAAGAGTAGACAAGTAGTATTTTCTTTTTTAAATCTCCTATTTTTTATTTGTTTTAAAGCTGGGATGGCTTGAGTGAAAACTAATACAAAAGGTCTGACTGTTTAAGGCTCTGCAAACCTTGGCAGCAAATAGAGAACAACTGTTTTGAGTGTTAGGGATTAAAAAAAATGCTCAAGGTAAGGTTCTGTAGTGAAAGGTTTTAGTACAAATTTTGTTTGCGACATTTACTTGTATTTATTTATTTATTTGTATAATTGCCTTTTCTAACAAAAAAGCATACCATGCATAATAAAGACTGCTAGGTATTTTGCAAAAATAAACCACAGTAGAAATCTCCCAAGGTACCGTGGCAAATAATCCAAAATTCTTAGTAAAACTTACCAGATATTTTACTTCAAAACTGCAAAAATTGTACCTTGGAGCTGTGTTTAAGGAAAAGAAAGCACGCAAAAATATCGACTGCCTTTAGTTTATATAGTTTTTTTTTCTTTTATTAAGAAATTATTGAGTAGGCATTCTTACTCTGCAGCATGTCTTTGCATGTACATTTTTCACAGTATGGTACAGAAGTTGGCTGCTAAAGTTTATGAAGTGTCTTTGAGAATCTAGTTCTTCTGAAACCTTTTAAAACAAAAGCTTAGCGGCATATACAGTACTGAACTACATTTATCTTGTAGAAAGAGATCAAGCTAAATTGGGTTTGACCTCTGCTTTGAGGTCAGCCCTGGTGCTGTTGTCACGTCCACTGGACCAGACAGGAAAACAAACATGCCGATTTATGGCTCTGAGTCGTGGCCAAATAAAGGGTTTTAGACCTGTGTGAACTACCTCAATTCATTAGTCACAGAGCAGCAGGCTCTGAAAGGGTCATCCGAAACATGACATAGATTTACAAGGGCTAAAAAGTGACCGCAGCTGTTATTTTAAGCACCAGATAGCCAGAAATGAAAGAACACATGAAATCTTAGAAAAGACTGATACCAATCAATAACTTACACATTTTGTACAATGAGGTATTAGATGTTAATATTTCTATGTTCTAAATATACTGTTGTATGTATATTTTATTTTCAAATAACTAATGATAATAAAACATGAATGATAAAAAGAAAATAAAACTAATGTGTAGATTATTATCCAGAATATTATTGAGTGAAAATGACAATTACAGTAATGGAGAAATACGAAAAACCTTCTGTAGTCAATTGTTTGCAGATGGCAGTAGTGTACTGTGCAAAAGTTGTAGCCGCTCTATTTTTTTTTTTTAAATACAGATTTTCTTATAGACATTTATTTTTATGTCAGTAAAGAATGCAACATATTGCATAATAGACCACTTTCTAAACATAAAAATAAATAAGGTTTATAAACAATGACCACTGGGTTTTCCTGCAAATTAAGCCAATGTGACAGATGGAATCTTACTAAATCCTAGCTGATAATTACTGTACTGTAAAAAAAGATATCCTGTAAATAGAGGTATTTAAAAAGTATCAATATGTTCCAGGTAAAATAAAAGACTATAAAGTGTAGTAAACAGTAATAAGGTACAAGAAATTGATATTTGGGGTGTTTCAGTTTTCTTAAACAGTGTTCCAAAGTACAATTTGTGCAGTTTTATATGCTATCTGCTCATTTTTTTCAAGTGTTTTATAGAATTAGACACAGTTAAATGAAATGTGTAATACTTTATTGATACCAAAATATCTTTAGCTAGAAAAGTAATGTATGGAATTTTAAAATTGTTCTTTGTTGACTTGAATGCAGAATTCATAGCAATTAATTACAGGAATTGGGAAAGCACTGCATCTCATTGTCTCTGGAATCATTTTTGGCTGTCTTAAAAGCACCATCTCGATTTTTCCCAGAAAATGTGTGTGTGAAAGTGATAAAAATGGATTTGAAGCACTTACCAAAC
>JAOUQT010000025.1:10586130-10598979 GCA_025769995.1 Xyliphius kryptos | reverse complement strand
TAAAAACTCACCATTCTCCTTGGATGTGTCGGGGTTGGTAGGTGTACTGATGCACACATCGTCCTGAGGAAACTTGTCGCAGGCAAGCATTTTGGGCCATGGAAACCCAAACGCCTCCATTATGGGCTCACAGCCCTGTCGCACGTTCTCACACAGCCAGCGGCATGGGTAAATTGGCTGATCCATGCAGACAGGGGCAAAGAGTGAGCACAGGAAGATGCGAGTGCCTGGATGGCATGCCTTGTGCACCAATGGTACCCAGCTGCCCGCTTGCTGCTTCACCTCGGCCATGCTCTCATGCTCCAGGAGATTGGGCAACAGCATTTGGCCATAGCCGACGCCATGGCACAGGCGCAGGTCATCAGGGATGGGGACGCACTGTGGAGGCTTTTCGTAGGCTCGTACACCCACAGTGGAATCAGACTTCCAGCTTACATACTCATACTCTGACGCCAGGTTCAGGGACACCAGATTCACCAGCAGGGCCAGCACGCTGGTTGCCTTCCAGAGGCACAAAGCTGCCACCAATGTCATGTTAATTTCTAGCAAGACAAAAGGCGCTGAATGCAGAAGAAACAAACAAATAAAGGTCCTGTTTCAGGTTCCAAAACACAAAGTGGTTCAGCAAACTTTCTACAGCAGAAATGAAAACGAGTGGCTTAGCTCAGAAGGCTGCTTGTAAACGCATGACAGCCTTCAAATTAGAGAAGGAGAGGAACGAAAGCATGTGTGAGACAGAGAGAGCGAGAATGAGTGTGTGTGCTTTCCTCCTGCTGACTCACAGAGCCTCCTGCCAGGGACCCCTGCGCCTGAAAAATGAGACAGCGGGGGAGCGGGTGCACAGTGCTAGCCAATAAGAACCAGTCAGTGCATCCCCCGTTCCACTAACCATCCCACACATCCCAGATCCTAATCCACCCCACAATCCACCCAACCCCACCCCGTTGTTCATATACACTTCGCTTTCCATTAGAGTCTCTTAAATTCCACACATTTTAGTGAGACAGACTCCTGCACCAATGAAACACTGCAAGCAGTATTTAATAATAATAATAAGAAGAAAAAGACGAAGAGAAAGAAAAAAGAAGTATAGCCTAAGATTAAGTTAATTTATACTGTTGATTGATAAATGCATGGATACAAGAGACAGTTAGATGATAATTTAGTTGTAAAGAATGTTTTTACAAATATATTAGCTTCAAGAAACTGTTTATAGCTAGTCATAACATGTTTTTGTGTTTTTCTTTGTAGAAAATGAATCTAAGAGAATGGATTATCAAAAAAATTGTATTGCTTTGGGAAAAATTGTGTTACCATATTGACTGCAAGACACTGTTTTTATATTACTGTAATGATTGCTTGTTTTGGGTAAGCTTTTAGGTTTATTATTATAATTGTTTTGTTAGAAAAGGGGCAGCACACTGGATAGTGCTGTGGCTTCACAACAAGAATATTCCAGGTTTGACTAATGAAAGTTCTGTGTGGAGTTTGTTCTCCCCGGGTTTTTTCTGGGTACTCTGGTTTCCTCCAACATTCCAAAGGCATGCATAGGTTAATTGATTAATTGCCTGTTAGTGTGTAAATGTATGTGTGATTGCGTCTGTGTGTGCCCTATAATGGATTGGTGCCTTGTCTAGAGAATTTCCTGCCCTTGTGCCCGTAGTTGCAGGGTGGGCACTGGCTTACCTTGTCCCCAAAATAGGGTACAGAAAATTAATTCATATACATGTTAGAAAAGGCATCAACCTCATGAGATTGTTGTTTTAGGTAGTTGTAAATGTCAGTTCTTTTTGTTAGCATGTAAATTTTTGTTGACTTTCAAAACACATCATAATGGTGGCGCAGTAGGTAGTGCTGCTTCCTCACAGCAAGAAGTACCCGGGTTTGAGTCCCGGGTGGGGCGAGCTGGGAAATTTCTGTGTCGAGTTTGCATGTTCTCCCAGTGTCCACGCGGGTTTTCGCCGGGTTGGTTTCTGCCCTTTCTTCAAGACTTGCCGGATGAGAAAGCGGCTGGTCTATGACCCTTAAGTGGAAGATAATGGATGGATAGTTTTTAGGCTTCATGGCTTTAAAAAGAAAAAATAAACATACACATTATACTGTATATATACTAACAAACCGATGTGTGTAAAAAACCAAATGTATGCTTTTAACAGTAACTTTTTAATTAACGCACCCCAAGTGTGTTTTATACCTTACATATTTCAATTGAGTATTACCTTATACAAAACAAGTAGGGAACCCTGTGGAGAACCTCCCACGGCTAAACAGTACATTTATATAAGCCTCATTACTAAAGCTATAGCTTTTGGTCACGACTTTGAGGCAAACAGTCGACGTTTGCCAATTAAACGGCTCTTGGGCTCTATAATTGAAGTGCTATGCAGGTCTTAGCCTGAGGTGTGAATGAGAAAGCACTTGATTAAGCTAACATAACAGCAGATCAATGCAATTCAGGGGCTTTGTGAGCAGAAGAGGGCCTGAAAGTGGGCTTCTTAACATAAGCTTTAAACTAACAAAGCCAAGGCTCTCGGTTGGCCATTGCTCCTAATGCCAAGCTGTTTCCTGAGCCACAATAGAGATCTTTATCAGCTGTATTCGCATACGGTTAGACAGATGGCCTGATGTTATAGTACACAGCGATTTAGCATAGGAACCTCATTTAAAGGTGAATGGAGGGAGGCAAATGCAGGAATGTTAAATAGGTGTTGACCCGTAGAGCTTTATGCATGGTCAAAACTACAGTGTTAACACAAAATTTGCTTCAAGGCAAAAAGATAAAAAAAACGTATTAAATTTTTAAGTGCATTAATAAAACCTTTATGTAGTTTTCTCCTATTTTAAGAGAATAACAGAATACAATATTTTTTTTTAAGATACACAATTTAATCAAGACCATCACTTGACTTATATTCAGTGGACATGTTTGTATATGTTCATATTTCTATATATCTGTCTTGTCTGTCCATCCATACATCTATCGCGACCGAATTAACTGGTCACTAGTTTTGATTATTAAGCAAATATTCAAGCTGGTTATTTTCAGTTCATTTGGCATTTTACTTAAACCCATTATTTGTTTCTATTATGGATTTTAAGGAAAACACTTGCTTCAATCTCTTTAAGTACAAGAAATATATCCAGGTTTTACATTGTAAGGTTACTTTTTGTTAAAAAAAAAACATAAAACACTTTGAATTGCATGAACTTTAGACTTCATTGTGGCTTAATGAAAGAGAAGAGCTGCTAATTAAATACAGAAGTGTTTTAACACCTCCTGGGACTTTCACAAAACAGTAAGCCACAGTGTTAATGTAATCTGCAACTGGCCCGGGTGCACATGACTAACAAAGATAATTGGCAACATTTACAGATCAGAGAAATCTTTCACAACCGTTTTTTATAATTACAATGAAGTAGGCTGTAATTGTGATAAAACTTCTACACCCATGTAACATTAATCTTAGACTACCTTCAGTCAATTCACATTGGCTGAATCATCATAGCAACTGGTATTTTTCATAAGTGCCCAGGAGCTTTAATCAGTGTTGTGAATGTGGCAGTGAAACTGCTGCTTTAATTCGCAGCATATATTTTTATGCACTATAATATTTTGGAACAGCATGTGCTGTATAATATTTATTTTGGACAACTAATTTATTTGTTGTTGCTCCAATTCTAGCAAGACCCTGTTTTTAGTGATCTTGAAGCACTTGCACACTAAGCTTGAAGGAAATATTGCACAAGAACAAGCTGGATATAAGCCAAGTAGAGGCACGAGGGATCAGCTCAAAAACCTCCTGATCATCCTGGTGGAAGTAATAAAACTGCAGTTTTTTATTTTCTTGAATTTCAAAGGGCATTCAAAAATGGTACATCATGGTTAAATGTGAATAACCGTGCTTAAGTTGGGTTAACCCTACAACTTGGTTCGACTGGATAGAGATCTCTACATTCAACACTGAGTTTCAGTAAGAATAGCCAATCACACGTTATCATGGTTCAGAGTCAGAAAAAAGGCCTGACAAGGATTACAAATCTCACCAAACTCAACATTCTAGGAGAACAAGTGATGACAAGTGATACAATTTATGTAAGTTTTCAGGATTGGTGGAAAGACAACAATCTCAGGTATGCTAATGACATCATCAAATTGACCACATCACAAGAAGAAATTTTGGAAAGGAATATAATATGCTGATCAATGAAACTAAAGCAAAAGTAATGATCAACACTAAAGACATACTGGAGATCATGGTGGAAGGCATAAGCTTCTAGCAAGTGGAATCTATTGCATATATATGATATTTGGAAGTGACAAATGCTGCAGACCGTGCTGGTGATCATCAGATTAACAAAGATGGGGCATTCTTGCGGTTAAGGAAGCGGCCTTTGATTTTGGATTGAAGACACCTGGTGACACACTCTAGTCAGCTAATCAACTCAAAACACCTGCCACGGCCAATAAATGGTCCTGAAATCTAGTTCTGCAGGCTCCACAATCACTTGCCTTCCACGGACACCTTGCACAAGCATGGCAAGACACAAAAGCTCATTGATAAAGAGGCTGGCTGTTCACAGGGTTCTGTGTCCAAGCACATTAATACAGAGGCAAAGGAAGGGAAAATATGTAGTAGAAAAAAAAGTGTACAAGCAATAGGTGTAAAAGCAACCTGGAGAGGATTGCGAAACAAAGCCCATTCAAAAATGTGGGGGAGATTCACAAAGACTGCCACTGGAGTCAGTGCTTCAAGAACCACAGGGCATAGACATATGCAAGATGGGTTTCAGCTGTTGCATTCCTTGTGTCAAGCCACTCGAACAGAAGACAGCATCAGAAGCATCTAAAGGCAAAAGGGACTGGACTGCTGCTGAGTGGTCCAAAGTTAAGTTCTCTGATAAAAGTTAATTTTGCATAGAAATTAAGGTCCCCTTCCTTTGTGAAAAGGAAGATACGCCAGACCCAACAATGCAGTACAGCTGAAGGCTACTATCAGAGCAATCTTGGCTCTCATAACACCTGAGAAGTGCCACAGACTGATCGACTCCTTGCCACGCCTCATTGTTGCAGTAATTCGGGCAAAAGGAGCGTCAACTGAGTACTGAGTGCTGTAAATTCTGATACTTTTCATGTTTATATTTTTTAGTTATCTAGCATTTCTAAAAATCAGTTTTTTTTGTATTGGTCTAAAGTAATATTCCAATTTTCTAAAATACATAGACAGAAAGGTGTAGCAGGAGGTAATATTTATTCTCAGTGTCTTTAACAGGGTAAGGTATTTGGGAGTCAAGATAGTCATAACCAGTGTCTTGGTTAAGCTATTGTTTTCTTTTGTAGCTACAAGTCACAGTATTTAAAGAAAAACCCTCAGACACTAAGCCTCTTTTATTAAACCAGCCTCATCATTGGCTAAGACCATTGCTTTAGATAACGTCTTATGTCACTTGGGTGTGAAGCGGTCAGCAATTTTCTAATTCGATCCACGTGTAGACTAGTTTTATCCTTATTTGCGTCCATGTTTAAGATTTTTAGGCTTTTTTTAGGCTCTAAATCCCCAACGCTGCTTTTAAACACGTGGGTGAGTCACGTCATGTCTGGCTAAAGACTCAAAGAAGGAATGCAAAAGGCCATATGTGAACTTTGGCGTCCTTTTTAATGCTTCCCGGATCTTGCTTATGAGATCACTCTTGACTTATGAGGTAATGAGATTAAAATGCAGAACAACCTTTTTGTATTTTCACTCTTGTTTCATTGATATAGCGAGCCACATCTTAACCATCAGCAAGATGTTCATTGTTTTGGATTCTCTAGCCATACAATGTCCATCTGGGAATGATTACACCGTCAACCACAAACACGTCCATTGCCATATTTTAACCAGTGAAACGTTTTCATCTGCAAATCATGTCCTATTGATTTTCCATGCTTTCCAAGGAGTAATATGTGATCTTTCACATTCCTTTTGGATTCATTTGTTTTTGTTACTGGTCTATGGTTTCTTTCCAGACAACACAAATTTATGACAGTGCCATAGCTTTTGAAATGTATTTATTCTTTCTTGAATTATTTGAGAATATGTTGCCAGGTTTATAGCCTCACAATTGATTGTTATGACCTCACAAGTTGTAATTTTTTAAGCTTCCATATCATAGATGACTTTGTGCTACTCCTCCTCCTCCTGCTGCTTACTCAAACTTTAAGGACATGAACAAGCATGCTCAAGGAATTAGATTAGCTGTGGCATGAAATTCACCAGGCCCAGTACTATTTGCTTCGGTGGTTCTTGTGTTTGGCCAGAAGCATTAGGGACAAGCTCTGAGATGCTAAGCAGAACCCTCACTCATATGGGACATACTGTTTAATGTTAGTCTTGGAAAACATGTAACTTAAGCACATTTCACTATAGTTTATAGTTAGTTTATTCACAGATATACTGTGTTGAAGAAATTTGAACATTCAAGAAATTGAGGCTTGGGTAGTCTAGTGAAATTAAGATTATTTTAAAGGATATAACAATTAAGTTTATATACACTATATTGCTAAATGTTTTTGCTCATCATCCAAATGATCGAAATCAGGTGCTCCAGTCATTTCCATGGCCACAGGTGTATAAAATCAAGCACCTATGCCTGCAAATTGCGTTTGCAAACATTTGTGAAAGAATGGGTCACTCTTAGGACCTCAGTGAATTATAGCATGCAACTGTGTTAGGATGCCACCTGTGCAACAAATATAGTTGTGAAATTTCTCCACTCTTAAATATTCCACAGTCAACTGTCAGCTGTATTATAAGAAAATGGAAGTGTTTGGGAACAACAGAAACTTCGTCCTAAAGTGGTAGGCCACGTAAACTGACAGAGCTGGGTCGGCAAATGCTAATGCACAGTTTAAAGAGGTCACCAACTTTCTGCTGAGTCAATCACTACAGACCTCCACAAGCGGGTGAGCAAATACAATATAGTGGTAATTTTTATCACTTTTTATCCCTAATTATCAAGACAAACAGCTACAGTGGCAAGGAAATACTCACTAAATTATAAGAAGAATAAACCTTCAGAGGAACCAGACTAAGAAGGGATTACTATCCTCATTTGGGTGATAACTGATTAAACAATCTGTAAAAAGATTTGTGGGTATATGTAGTGGTGAGAGTGTACAAGTCCACCAGGCATTCATAGCAGACTCTTCCACTCGACTCAACCCACTTCAATTCAATTTCATTTATATCACGCATTTTACAGTGAAACATTGTCGCAAAGCAGCTTTACAAAACCATGAGGTTTAGATATCCCTAATGAACAAGCCCTATAGAGACACATACAATGTGATTAATGTTTAAAATAAAATAAGATTATTCCTCCAAATAATCCATCCTGGAATAATATTCCCTGTACACTCTATAGGAATTTTTTCCTTTTCCATCACGAGAGATGCTTTGTGCTGTGTGTCATTGATTCTTGTCTGCTACACTATGTTATGTTAAAAGTCTGTCTGAAATGCATGAGAAAATAGATAGACAGCACATTCATTCATTATTTATAATATTTAACGTGAATCAGTTTGCATGTACTGTAGAAGCGTCACAGGTTTATAAACTCACTGGTCACTTTATTGGGCACAACTGTTTATTGCTTGTTAACACAAATATTTAATCAGGCAATCATATGGCTGCAATTCAGTGCATTTAGGTATGCATAAGTGGTCAAGACAACTTGCTAAAATGCAGGCTGAGTATCAGAATGGGAAAGAAAGATGATTTAAGTGAATTTGAACATGGCATGGTTGTTGATGCCAGACAGGCTGGTAGGAGTATTCCAGAAACTGCTGATCTACTGGCATTTTCACCAACAATCATTTCTATGGTTTACACATAATGGTCCAAAAAAAAAAAAGAATAAATATCAAGTGAACAGCAGTTTAAAGGTGAAGAATGAATGCGGTTCTGAAGTAAGGTGTAACTAATAATGTGGCCAGTGAACAAATGAAGATATGAGCTGATTTAACCACACTTTTCTATAGCTCAGGTGACTTTCCTTCCATGCTGTTTGAAATAATATTTGTTTATTTTAATGCCAATTATGTTCTCATTTTTTAGGATATTTTGAATGTGTGTATTAACATTAAACCAAGAAGCTACTTTATCCAGAGTGCTGTGGAAGGTTGACTGTATCTTGATCAAGTTCCATAGGGTCAGACAGTGAGCCAATCAAAATTAAACCTATAGGTATATCTTTTGCAGTATATTTGCAGTATCTGAAGTAAATGTGCGCCTAAGGCTGTAATGACTCGGTCTGAGATATATTTTCAATATATAATAAAAAAGTTAATTTTAAAATCTAAATCCTTTAAAATTGGTCCTGTGATATTTAGATGGACTTCTAAAGAATCCTAAAGAAGTCCAAGCAACTCAAGTAGTAATTAAAATGAATATTAAAATCTCCAACAATTATGACATTATGCAGATCTTTAATTTTGATTAATAAAAATTAGATCAATTATATAATATTAATTTTGTCATACACATTATATTCACATATAGCGTCCTTGGGTACCTTGAAAGGCGCTATATAAGGTAAGTTGAAAGTATTATTATTATCACATAAAGAGTCAGAAAGAAAAAAATTATGTACTGGCTTTTGTCTAATATTCAGATTTTCCCTCAGTTATAGGAGGTTGATGTACGTACATATATATATCCAGAATGGCTAGCATTATTAATGCTAAGTACTCAGGTTTATTGTAAGTTTCTGTTAGATACAGCACTTAAATTTCGATCAGTTGTAACATGTTTTCCCAAAAATAAGACATCCTCTGAAAATAAACTTAGTAGAGGTTTTGCTGAATTGCTAAATATAAGGCCTCTCTTATATTATAAGTATTTGTTTGGAAGCATGCTTGCCAAACAGAACACCAGAGTATGCAGCTGTGATTATTTTTAGCCCGCTGCCGTTGTCCATGTCTTTCGCCGACTGTTACAGAGCAGCTGCATGCAGGACGTGAAGACGGTCAGCTGCGGCCATCCCCGTTAAAAGTGAAAGTGATACATTTTGCCACTATGTTTGCACACAGCGGAATTGTTCCTCTGCATTTAACCCATCTGTGCAGTGAAACACACAAATACACACACAGGTGAAGTGAGCACACGTGCCTGGAGCAGTGAGCAGCCAGCACAGCGCCAGGGGAGCAACTGGGGGTTAGGTGCCTTATTCAAGGGCACTTCAGCCATGACTTGTCGGTACTTGGAATCAGAACCAGGGACCTTCCGGTCGCAAGGCCTTAACCGCAAGCCTACGACTGCCCCATAGACCACTTTGTAGAAAAAAAATCTTGGTTTTTCAAAAAAGCGTGAGTGGCAAATCAACGCCTTCAGAAGAACTTCTAGATTCTCTAAGAAACTCAGTACAACTGGTCATATATTTTACTTGACACTAAGCAAATGAACAATCTGTGCACGTATTACTACTTACTACATGTTATAGTGTTGATTTTAATGTCTTTAAAGTCTTTGCATCTAAACATTTTGCACAGTACTGAACTCATATGTCAATATGTAGCCATGAGTAGTTCGTATATCAGCATAAATAGAACCTAAGGTTATTGAAAAACATGTTTTATTATGAAATATTACAAATAAATTGAGATCACCTATGACTTTGAACAGCAAAGCACAACTGCATTCGTCTTGTGATTAGTTAGTGGCTTGCTCAGAGTTATGTATGACTGAAATTTATTTCCCAGAGGTCCTTTACTCAGTGGTAGCCAGAAATAGACATGTGTTCATAAATGACAGCACATGGCAAAGACAACCTGATGTAACTGAGAGAAATGCACAGTCAGACCAGCTAAGCACTCACATATAGAACATGTGCATTACAACACAACTTAGTGAGAGATGAATCAAAGAACTTAAAAGCCTCTTACACACAAACTCACACATACACATCATCATCATTTATTTTAGAGCTCAGCCCCAAGAGGGACACGAGAGGAGAGATGCGAGATGAAGTTAAAAAAAATTATATCACTTACCCAGAAGATGAGGTTGAAGAAAAACATCATGTATTTCAAGCAGCACAGGAACCCACTAGCCATGTTGCACTTCTTGAATTCTAAAAGGAACACAAATGATAGATCCAGGTAAAAGACCACGTATTTGCTGCTTTTGGATTTGCTCTCTTTGTTGCCGTCCTTGTTGTCTGTGCTGTTCTGTTTGCGCCCCGTGGAGCCGTAGAACGCTCCAGCATTGAAGCCTCGTCCCCCAAGCGGACGACCTGAGCTGGAAGCCGGTGCAAAGTCCGAGTCGCAGCTGTCCACAGAGGGGCTGCGGTGGATAGCAGATTCCTCACTACTTGACTTCTCCATGCTCTGGGGCTGAAGCGCTGGCAGCTAAATCATATTCTACCATGTCTCTCAAAGTAGGCAAGCAAGAAGCTTTTAAAAGCGCGTCTCACAAAACAGTGTCTCTTCCATTCAGGAAAGAGACGACACAGGAACAGTGTGGGGTTCACACTCTCTTGTCACTCTTTTACAGCTTATAAGCAAACCTGTGTCCAGCAAGTGTGTTTAAACAACTTCCACAAATCCTACTTCTCGGAGCACTGCTGAGCCGGCACAATCTTTCTGTCTCTCAGAGCCCAGCGCTGTCCTCCTTTCTCTCTCTTCTCTGAACTGAACCGTTGCTCTTGAGCTCAGCGCTGCCGCTGATGTGTGCTATTATCGGCAGCTGCATTTACTGGGCATTCCCTACTGTCCCCATTCAGCACTAAGCCATCTATCTATCTCCTCCTCCTTTCTCTCCCCTCCTCTCTGCCTCTCTCTCTCAGCCCCTCCGCTCTAGCAGGGAACCAATAGGGCATCATATATGTTATCTGAAAACCAGCCCCTCAGCACTGGGTCCTATGCTTTTAACAAGCTTATCGTTACTGTGCGTTTTGCTTATAGAAGTAATGCACTGATAATTACTCTTGATTGCTTTCATCCACTATGGACATGACTGCATTCATAAACTGTGTTGGAGAAAGGCGGTTTATTTGTGGTTTAAATGAGACCTAAGTATAATATGCAACTGATGCCCATGCCAATGCTGAAATCTTTATATTCCGACTGCATATAACCCGACCTCCTCTCTGATCGTATTGCTCTGAATGTCTCTCTCACTCCCGCTCTCTGTCTCTGTCTCTTTGTAAGCTATCGGGCCATGATTAGACTCAAGATAAGAACAATTGCATGCGTGGCCATTCATTCAATAGTGCTTCGCAGCAGTCGTTTCATACTCTCTCTGTATCTTTTAAGGAGCACTGATAAATTAGCAGCGTCTCTGACTTAGGAATTATAGCACCATTTCAAGCATGGAAAGAAGATAGTGTGTTATAGATATTTAGTGCTTTCCTATCAAGAGCCAGTAACATATAGTCTAGATTACCTGCCATTCTTTCTCTTGAATTGATTATAAAGCATCTTAATAAATTGGAATATCATCAAAAAGTTAATTTATTTCAGTAATTCAATACAAACAATGAAATGCATGAACGCATACTGTTACAAATACAGTGATTTATTTCAAGTGTTCAACACAAAACCCCTGCAAAGTCTTCCTAATTGTTTAAAATGGTGCCTTAGGCTGGTTCAGTAGGTTACACAATTACACAGTTACAGTTACATCAGGAAGACAATGGCATTCATTGACACACTCTACAAGGAGGTTATGCCATAAAAGTCATTGCTAAAGAAGCTGGCTGTTAACAGAGCTGTTTTCAAGCATATTAATAGAAAGTTGAGTGGAAGGAAAAAAGCGTGGTAGAAAAAGATGCACAAGCAACTGAGATAACCCCAGCCTTGAAAGGATCATCAGGAAAAGGCAAGCAAAATTTGGGGGAGATTAACAAGGAGTGAACAGCTGCTGGAGTCAGTGCTTCAAGAGCCACCACACACAGACATATCCAGGACATGGGCTACAACTGTCGCATTCCTTATATTAAGCAACTCATGACCAAGAGACAACGCTAGATACGTATTACCTAGGCCAAGGAGAAAAAGAACTCGACTATTACTCATTGGTCCAAAGTGTTGTTTTTAGATGAAAGTAAATTTTGCATTTCATTTTTAAATCAAGGTCCCAGAGTATAGAGGAAGATTTGAGAGACACACAATCCAAGCTGCTTGAGGTCTAGTTTAATGTTTCCACAATCAGTTATGGTTTGGGGAGTCATGTCACCTGTTGTAGGTCCACTGTGTTATATTAAGGCCAAAGTCAGCGCAGCCGTCTACCAGGAAATTTTAAAGCACTTCATGCTTCCTTCTGCTGACAAGCTTTTTGGAGATTGAAATTTTATTGTCCAGCAGGACTTGGAACCTGTCCACACTGACAAAAAAACAATAACTGGTTTAATAACCACAGTATCACTGTGCTTGATTGGCCAGCAAACTCTTCTGACCTAAACCCCACATAGAATCTACGGGGAATTGTCAAGAGTAAGATGAGAAGCACCAGACCCAACAATTCAGACAAACTGAAGCCTGCTATTAAAATAACCTGGGCTTTCATTACACCTCAGCAGTGCCACAGGCAGATCGCCTCCATGCCATGACACATTGATGCAGCAATTCATGCAAAAAAAGCTCCAACCAAGTATTGAGTGCATTTACTGTACATACTTTTGAATAAGCTAAAATTTCTGCATTTAAATTCTTTTTTTTTCAATTGGTCTTATATCTTCTTCGTCTTCTTTCGGCTTCTCCCTTTTATCAGGGGTTGCCACAGCGAGTCAATCTTTTCAACCACACTCTGTCCTTTGCATCTTCTACTTTCACACCAACTACTCACATTCCACTCTGCTTTCCCTGCCATT
>JAOUQT010000025.1:10420981-10431448 GCA_025769995.1 Xyliphius kryptos | reverse complement strand
ACAAGTGTGAAAGCACCACCAACATTCAAAAGTGACCAAAACATCAGCCAGAAAGTGGTCTGTGGACCCCATCTGCTTAATAAATGTGTCTTGCTAATTGCCAATAATTTCCACCTTTTGTCTTCCATTTGCACAACAGCATGTAAAATTAATTGTCAATCCGTCTTGCTTCCTTAGTGGACAGTTTGATTTACTTGGAGTTATATCGTGTGGTTAAGGTGTTCCCTTTATATTTTGTGCAGTATATATATATATATAGGAATGCCTATTTTCATAATGAAATATTTTGCAGCTTGTGTTCTTTTCTTTTATATTGTTGTTTCCCCTTTTTGACTTTTAATTGACTCACAGTTTTTGAAAGAATCACACTTTTTATTTAGCTATGTTACTTGTCAATACTCTTACTGATATGCTGCATGAGTGTGGATGGAAATAAATCAGTCTCTGATGTTGTTACCATATAATTAGCCATGTACCAAATAAGTTTACCAAATAATTCATGACTGATTTATCTTATCTACCTTATAATCATGTTTATAATGTTATACTGCTGATATTGACCTTCTGCATGTCTGATCTGGAGAATGATTAAGGTATTCATGTGCAATGTTCATGTCTGATTCCTCAGATCTGCATTATGTACAAATCCGATTCCAAGGTTGTTATTCACATAACATAACAAATATGAAAAAAAATATATATATACAACATATCAAATGTCAAAAGTGAGACATTTTGAAATGTCATGACAAATATTAGCTCATTTGCAATTTTGTGACAGCAACACATCTCAAAAAAGTTGGGTTAGGGTTATAAGTGACTGGGTATAAAAAAGAGCATCTTGGAGTGGCAGCAGCTCTCAGAATAAAAGATGGGAAGAGGATCCCCAATTCCCAAGATCCTGAGGCACTGATGTTTTCTCTGGGTCGAGGTTAATTTATAATAGACTGTGACAAAATGGAAAACAGTTATGTGGTCAGACAAATCAAAATTTAAAGTTCTTTATGGAAATCAGGGACACTGTGCCATTTGGACTAAAGAGGAGAAGAACGACCCAAGTTGTTTTCAGTGCTCAGCGCATATCTGATGGTAAGGGGTTGCCCCAACTTTTTTGGAATCAGGTTTTTACTTGAACCTGATTCTTATAAAAGAAAAATGGAGAACATCCAAGGCCTGCAGGAGCACATTTTCCTCAATTTCCTTATGATTTTTTCCATAGTGAATAACTTTTTTTCATGTCACATAAGTTTACATATTCATAAAAGCTCTGGATGCTGCAGGCAGGTGAGATTTCTTTGGCAAGAGATTACTTTTACAAACTTTTGGCAAGCACTACAATACATTCACAAATGCCACTTTACAAATACATTCACAGTTACGTTCACAAATGCCACTTCAATTTTTATTGTGCATAAAATGCAGCCTTATATTGACCATTTCCAGAAGAGGCATTGACTTCTATAAGCTCAGAGGTATTTTAAATAGACTATCACATAGTGACAATAAGATTTGTGGTCACATAAATCATTATTCCAGTATTAATGTCATGAATGTACATTGAGATTCTGAAGCAACATATGCTTCTTCAACATTTCCAGGGACATACTAAATCTAGTTTTCTAAACCAAGTATGCCCATTAGGACAAAGTCCTTGTTTTAACTACCAAGTAGGGTTTAAAACTAAAATGCTACATGTCTATCTCTCTCTCTCTCTCTCGCTCTCTTATTAACACATCTGCCATCTACAATGCAATTCCAATACTATTAGCAATAAAATAATCAAACAAAACAATCTAATCACGTACAGATGTGGAAGATATGGGTACAATACACAGGGACAGAGAATGTCACAGTGCAATCAAAAATGGTCCCTAAGTATTCTTGATATAGAAAATGTACTGTGTATTGTTGTTTGATTCATGCTAGCTAAAAGATGTGTACTAAATCCAACCCAACACATTTCTCAGAAAATCAGCAATAATTTTCAAGGATTTTCCAAAGTATTCCCAAGCTCTTGTGTATAAGGCCATGTCAGTAATGATAATATGTTCAAATTGTGACACAACATGGTGAATGACCTGCCAAAGCCTTCAGTAAATGCTTGTTCTATATTCAGTCTTTATAAACACACATGCTCCATGTGCTAGCTATGCTTTTCAGCAACTGCAGGTCATACAGTATTATCAAAATGCAATTGTCTTTGCATGTGCAGAACAACAGGGCATGTAGTAAAATGGGAAATTTCACTGTTAAGTTTGCATGTTCTTCCAGTGATGATGCGGGTTTGTTCCAGTGTACTCCCGATTTCCAAAGACATGCATAATAGATTTATTAGTGTCTCTAAATTTCCTCTAAAGTGTGTGTGTGTGTGCCCTATGATTAGCACACTGTCTAGGGTTGTTCCTTAAAATATATTTTTTATTAACATAAAAGCTGCTACATTCATTTGCAATGTTAAATTTTCTACAAAAAACATTTACTTGAATAGAGGTTTTTTATAACTATCGCTTTAAAGGTTGTTCTCACAGAGAGCACATGGCCCAATATCAATTTCTTCTCCATTCCTCTAATACAGTGGAAAAAAAAGCACTTCCAACATTGCTTCTGAAATCCAGTAATATGATTTTACAAGCTTCTTTATAGATGGATTCAAATATTATAATATCAAAATATCATAAATATAATATTAAATACTATATGAATAGATGGTGGGAAAAGGAAATGCGCACAAATAGAAATATAATCTAGTTTAAATAACTGTCACGGTTAAAGATAGATAGATAGATAAAATAACAAATAAACAAATAAATAAATATTTGTCCACGTCCTCGTGAGTTTCACTTAGATTGTGGAAAAATACATAATTAATTTACCATTTTGTCATGAATTTTACTCAGATTGTGAAAGAACAAACAAATAAATAAATAATTGACCACATCATCATGAGTTTCACTTCGATTAGCTGCGACCAATTATGTGTTATTAGGTTCTGAGCACTTTTCATGGTAGCCTGATGCCGCGTCCTTCTCGAGGTTGGCGACATATGTGCGCCCCTAACACACACCCAAAGGAATAGAATAATTTACATATTTGTTTTTGATAGATGGAGGATACAGGATGTCAAATGTATGGATTAATTAATGTACAGATAAACGTGTGCTGGATAAAAAGAAAGATAAAGTATAGTAATTGTAAAAATACGGTAACTACACTGAGGCCAGAAATTGTGTAGCTTTTTACCTATATCTGCCAACAATTTATTATCACACACTTTACCCCACATACCAAACTTTTATTACCTTCCCACTCGCACACAAACCAAACCACCTTCTTACTACCACCACTTGGTAGTATTCACCTCCAGGTATTTGGTTTTAAACAGACATGCTAAAAGCTTTGGCACCTGATTGTGTCTCCAAGTATACTGACCTTGTGACATACTAACCTTACTTGCTGATAGAATATGCCTTAGTGTGCCAACCCCTCACATAATCTACAGCTAGGGTCTTTGTGTACTCACTGGCCAGGATTTTGTGGGGTTGGAAGAACGTCATAAGTTTCTCGCAGCAGACACAGATTCTAATTAGCTCCTAGCTACATGTACTGCCATTTTCTTAATGTTTTTGTGACTGGTGCTGCTCATTTACTTATTTGATCCTAACAAAATCAACTCATGGCTTACCTTTGCACATTTAAATTCCTCAAATAAACCAGTGAGTGGTAGTTCTAGCACACCCTCCTATACCATGCCACACTACTTCAGCTCTTAACTATTTCCTTATTGCCTTGCTCACTACACTTTCCATCCTCTCTACCTCCAAGATTTAGAAATCATAATGAGTTAGTGGCTGTCTTATGTAAGGCAGCAGGCCAAACTGAATACGCCACAGTTGGCAACATGATCTGTCAATGCTATCAATGGGCTAAACCAAATTGGCCTTAAGGCCCACAACTTCCTCTGCATCCTTGAGCACTGTACTATACGACCTACCTAAACTACTCACCAGTCCACTACCAAATGGATCTGCTCTCCTTCCTTAACAAAAATTTCCTGCAGCAACTTTAATTTAATTATTGACAAATTTCTTGACTTGCTTGGCTTCATTTTCAGCCTAGTTGACTTATAGTTTTCATTTAACCTCCCCAACTACTGCCGTGAGCAAGGCACAGTAGTCGTCAGGGTTGCCATGTCATCGATGTAACTAGGGAATGCTGAGGGTCCTACAGCCTACAGTCTTTCCCACCTACAACCCACACCTTTAGGCCCTCTGCGAGATGCCTTTTCCTGATGCACCATGTCTTGAATCTCACTCCATTTTGGTAGGCTAACATCCATTTGAAATTCTATATTACCCACTGGTGGAATATCTTGTGGCAGATTGAGTATTTTTGCCTAATTCACAAATATATACATCACTAAGACTTTAAACTGCCTGACTTCTCTTTACCAAATAAGGTCTTCACAAGGTCTTCTCCTTTTCAAGGTTTCAGCTCTCCTCAACACAGCCAACCTACCTTTCAACTCCTGCACCTTCATTTCCTTTTTCCCTGACTGCTTGAACCCCACTCTAGGCAAGCCATGGCTGAAGTGCCATTGAGCAAGGCACCCAATCCCAACTGCTCCCCGTGCGCCTCAGTGGGGGCAGCACACTGCCTCAGGTGTTCAGCCCTGGATGGGTTAAATGCAGAGAAAGAATTTCCCTATGAGAATCAATAAAGTATCAATTATCTTTCTCTTTGCTGACCCCTTCAAATACTCATCGCTTATTTTTTTCAACCTACCTTATCTGCTGCACCTGGCTAACACACATTTATTCTCTGACCCATTCCATTCTCTTTTGCTATTAGCTTTGATCTCTCATGCTCTTTACCTATCCTCCGGCTAGCATTAGATTCATCTTCCTGCATATACATATCTTTGGTAGTAAAGTTTTGTATCTGTTCTTCCCACTAACTTTTTTCTTCATCTAGTCTAAGGTCGATGTCTCCGAGTAATTCAGTCCAGCGAGATTCTGCAGTGGGAACATATGGGAAATAGAACAGATAGAGAGTGAATGGTGAGATATTCTGGAGGGATAAAGGAGGGTGAATGAGAGTCGGGGCCTGTGGCCATCACTTCTGCCCTTTTTAATCAGTCCTGTTGTGTCAAAGAAAGAAATGAGC
Source organism: Xyliphius kryptos (assembly GCA_025769995.1). Classification (NCBI taxonomy): domain Eukaryota; kingdom Metazoa; phylum Chordata; class Actinopteri; order Siluriformes; family Aspredinidae; genus Xyliphius; species Xyliphius kryptos. Next base: position 10,426,285 of record JAOUQT010000025.1, on the reverse strand, counting down.
ACTGGAGACCATAGCGCCAAGAGCAAAACCAGGCTAAAAATTAAGGACAGGTAGATAGGGATAACGAGAGAGAGAGAGCTTCCAATAAAGAATAGCATGGCCTTATAGAAAATTCTAGAATTCCTGGCAATATTAGGATTTGAGTTCAGCCTTGACAGGAAACTCAATTCATATTACTACTGGCATAAATTTTGAGTATAAAATATTTTTTTTCTGACTCTAATAAAGAAAGACAAATTAAAAATGTTTAAGTCTGCATTCACATGTTAAGCACAATTCTCTACTATATGGCTATAAATCTTGAAAAATTCACACATAACTACTACTACTACTACACACACACACACACCACCACTACTACTACTACTAATACTGCACGCACAGTACCACTACTTCTATTACTACTACACACACTCAATAACTACTACTACTACTACACACACATTCAACTACTACTACTACTACTACTACACACATAACTACTACTATAACTACTACTACTACACACACACACATGACTACCATTATCACTACTACGACTACTACTACAACAACTACTAATACTACAACAAACACACACATCACTACTACTACTACTACTACACATATACATCACTACTACTACTACAACACACAGACCTAGGGTAGCTAACTGTATGTATATAATGACCTGGACACTGGTGTTCGCTTATTATGTGGGGGGGTTCTAACGGTGTTTGCTTGTTATATAAGAACGGGGGGGTGCTAAACGTGTTCACGAATGGTACAAATTAAAAAATTGCTGATAAGTCGTGATGTGTGTTTAGATACTACTAAACACACATCACTACTACTACACACACACTTGCTCCACAATATCTATATGAACTACTAATATTTCATGATCCACCTCGCCTACTGTTTTTTAGAAGGTGCAGGCTGCTTGCAGGTTCCTAGAATAATGAAAGTTACAGCAGGTGGCAGGTGGCTTGCTCTTACAAAGACTCCAAGTTATGGAACAGATGTCCAGTTAATGTTCCAGACTAAGACACGATCATTGTTTGAATCTAGACTCAAGGCATATTTGTTTAGCCAGGAAGTCTACTCATAGCATTAGTTTGTCTTAGTTAAAGGCGCAGATCTCAAGGGTTATGGGCACTAGAGTATTGGTAAACTGAGTTGTCTGGATTGCCTTATATTTTATGAAGCTCTTATACATCTGAATCTCATTCTTAACTATGCTGCTCTAGCTAGTCTTAGTGAATTTGCAATCTTACACATGCCATATGGGTATTAGACTATTGGTATGGTTCCTCTCAAGGTTTCTTCCTCTTATCATCTCAGGGAGTTTTTCCTTGCCACTGTTACCATCCGGGCTGCTCATTGGGGAAATTTAATCTTATTAAATCTCATATTAATTTTTATAAACTGTATATAATTTCTGTAAAGCTGCTTTGTGACAATGTTCCATTGTAAAAAGTGCTATATAAAAAAAACTAGATTGAATTAAACTTAACTTACACATCAACACCTACTACCACTAGACTCTCACCACTACTACTACTACAACTACACACACATCACTACTACTATTGCTACTACTACTACACACACACATACCACCAGCACCACCACCACTATTACTACAACTACTACTACACAGACACATACATCGCCACTAATACTCCAAATACTACTACACACTGACACACACATCACTACTACTAATACACACACTGATCTACTACTATTCCTACTACTACTACAACACACACACACTTTTGTGCTACTGCTACTACTACTACTACTACACACGCATCACTACTACTACTTTTACTACTACTACTACTACTACTACTACTACTACTACTACTAGACACGCTCAAGTACTACTACTACCACACACAAACACTCAACTACTACTACTAATAATACTACTACTATTACACAAACTACTGCTACTACTACACACTAAGAGTAAATATGCCTCTTTAAAAAATTACTTCCTTATGGTCACCAAATGGCGTTTTGGTCTCTATAGAGATTACTTTGTGTCTACCGACCTAAAGTGGTCACCTCCCACCACCTATATGACCTTTTGAAGTCTCAATCAGACTATGTGATACCTCTCCAGTTTTATCATGTTCTCCCACACTTACCCCTCCTTAAACCCCTCTTGTTCCTCCTTAATTTTCATCCCACACTTCATCCCACCACCACTACTACCACACACACACATCAATACTTATGCTACAACTACACACACCACCACCACCACTACTACTTCAACTACACACACACAACCACCACGACTATTACTACAACACACACAATCACTATTACAAAGACATGGGCATTAGGTTAATTGGTGTCTCAAAAGCAGCCCTTAGTGTATGAATGTGTGTGTGTGTGAGTATGCTTGTGTGCCCTACTATGGAGTGGCGGCAAGTTTAGGTTTGTTCTTGCCTTTGCTCTAAGAGTAGCTGAATGGGCACCGCAACTCCATGTGGATCAAGCGGAAAACAATGAATAAATATTGATTTATATATTTATTTGCATGTTTGTTTGTTTGGGATCATTTAGATTATTTGTATTCTTGTTTGATTAAATAAAATGGTTGGATGTAAGAATTTTCTAATAACCTGTAATGTGCTCATTGTTTGACACCTGACTCAAATTTTCTTCCAAGTATGATTCACATACTTTTTTTCACGGACATATACTGTATGTAATAATGGACTCTTTTCATTAATAAATTGTTTAGTGATCTTTAACTTGCAGGACATGACATCTAATGAAGGTTTAGGTTTAGTACATATTTAAAGTGATACAAACCTTCAGGCAATTTCAACCACTGTGTGTTAAACATCCAAATGATATTCTAGGCAACTGTTTTGTTTTTGTTTTTCATCCATGTGTGAATTGTGTGAGCTCCATTTGCTGTCCAAATGACATGCAAATATATAAAGATGTCTGACGATAAATCTCCTTCCTTTCTGTTGTCTTTATTTATTTGCTGCCCAACACCTCTTTTTTAGAACAATTACTTCCTGACACATAGATAAATAAAATTAACTACACTAAATGTATTCTTAAAATGCATAAGAGTTCAAAAATGCCTGAATGATATTGATAAATAATAATTACCAGTCACATGCAAAGTGCACTCAGAGGATGATGGTGCAAGCCAAAGCTAAATGAAATGTGCTGTGTGCTCTGGATGAGAGCAGTGAAATAATCCAAGTGAAAAATTAGAACATGGTCTAAAGATGACATTTGGCCTACTTCCTCCAAGTTTTTTTTTTTAAGGGCACGAGCCTCCGCCGAACCCTACGCGATTTTTCAAGGCGTCTTTAATTAACCGGACCGATTGAATTAGCAAATTATGAGGAACAAATCGTTGTGTCTCAGAGGGTTAGAGCTCTTTGGACAGAAGATCCATGCCTTCAGGCCCTTAGCCACTCCCAACAATGATTTATCTTCTGACTTGGGGTTCACGCTAACCCAGTTACAATCAACAGCTATTAGCCTACAGTGTGGAAGCCTTAGATTCAGTCAATATCTTCACACACAGTGAATTAGCTCTGCCAATATTTCCTTTTCAGTCTTCTTTTATCAAACACATCCTGAGGCTAAAGGTTAATCCCTTAGTGCCTGATTTTGGTCCTCAGATGTTTTTTTGGTTTTACGTACTAATCCTGTTTGACTAAACTTTAAACCCAAAGTTGTTATTTAAAACTAGTAAACAATGTATAAAGCTATATCTAAATATTTAACAATATCAGTTTAATTCCAGTAATATAGATAGATAATTAGACAATTATTATTACATAGTGTACATTTGTAAATCCAATGCTAATGGAACAAATGCAAAGACTAAGCTACTAGTGTAAAGAATTTCTTTTAGATTAAAACACTGCCAAACCAATAAATGTAAATGTCAGTGTGTATACTGTCTTGAAAAACATGGCCTCTAATATTCCTTCTTACCTGATTCATAGTATATTAGTCTGTCCAGCCACTACGAAGAATGCAAAATGTTAGAAATTCTGGGTCAGATTTGTGACCTCTCCCTTTCTTAAGCCCAGCCATTCTGCTTTTGAACAACAGCTCTGTGCCTCAGAAGCATTTCCTAACTTCTTCGGTTCAAACCCCCTCACGCATAAAACAAATTTACAGTATATAGTTTTCCTATTAGATTTAGTTTTTTATATTAATTCCTATCACACAATTGGATCCAAAATAAATCCTGTCCCATAACAGTTCCAATATCATCTCAACTGCGATGTGTCATCTAAAATACAATCCACTGTCTGTGCCCAGTATCTCACATGTTTGCAATAGACTGAATTACCTGTAGAATATACCGTATGAATATACTGTACTTTCCAGACTCATAGAATATCATAGAATTCTTGTTTTTTAATTATGTGCCCAGTTTACTGCCCATGATTGCTTATGCTATACTTTTTGTTCATTGTCTTACACCTGCTAATCTACTTTAGTGATTAAAATTTTTAAGACTGTTTGTTGTTAATTCTATAAAACCAGTGTTTGTCTCCGATTATATGCCTTAAGTCGTCTGATACAGTATTCAGAATGCTTAAAAGACAATATTTCTACACTGCAGTAATTACCGTTGGCACTTCTGCCATTGCCAGAATCTCTCTTTTATTATCTGGGAGGATTGCTAAGCCCAATTCATATCTGCTTTATCCTGCCTAGATGAGTTAGCTTAAGAACTCATTATGCTGTTACTAGCACAGATGGTTATAAACTATTCTCATAATAATAACAAAAACACAGCCAAAGATACCATACCCTTTGCAGCTAGAACAGTTTGAACTCTTCTGGGAAGGCTGTACACAAGGTTTAGGAGTGTGTCTATGGGAATTTCTGACCATTCTTGCAGAAGCGCATTTGTCACACACTAATGAGAAGGCATGACTCGCTTGAATTAATTCCGCACCAGACTCCACGTCATGTTGGAAGAGGAAGGAGCCATCTCTAAACTGTTTCCACAAAGTTGGGAGCATGAAAACAAAATGTCTTGATATGCTGAAGCATTCATACACCTGTGGCCTCGGAAGTGATGGAACAGCTGAATCTGATAATTTGGTTGGGTGAGCCAATACTTTTGGAACGTTACACAGGGGTTGGACAATAACACTGATACACCTGTCATTTGTGATGTATCAAGAGCCACTTTGGGGTGTTTTGGAGGAGCAAGTCAGGAAACTTTTTCCTCCACCAGCATGACGTAGTGACCTGACCACTATCCTGCAAGAAGAATGGCTTAAAACCCCTCTGACCACTGTGCAACAC
>JAOUQT010000025.1:10409774-10420617 GCA_025769995.1 Xyliphius kryptos | reverse complement strand
ATATCAGGATTGTGGGATAAAAAGAAACTGGACTATATTTTTTGGACCTGGTTTAGTTTTCAGGATTTGGGGCAAAACCCACGTCGTCAATAAACACAACTCTGTCCATTTAGATTCAAATATCACTTCTGATTATTTTGTTCTGAAAGATGAGGTTCGGATCTGATCCTGAGGTTCGACGAGTCCAACGGTGAGAACAGACCTTGTACAGGATACCGTGTCCTCACAGAACGGCCATACATTCACCCATCGTTTAGTTTTTAACGTTATTGGAACATGCTAGAACATCCATTTATTCATTATCTTCCACTCAATCCTCAGTTAGGGTCACGGGTCGTTCCCCATGTCCATTCAGGGGAGAAGGTTTCGGTCACTGGGCAGATTTAATTTAGAGCAGCTCAATTTACCTTCAATCCTGTGGGAGAAAAACAGAGAATCCAGAGAAAACCGCAGGAAGAACATGGAAACCGGCCACAGGACCCGGTTCGGTCTTTATCGGACTTCCAATCACAGGACTCGGTTCTGTGTTTTTTTGGACCTCCGGTCACAGGACCCGGTTCTGTGTTCATATATCAGAGGATCTGTTCTGTATCGGAGACGGTCACCCAGCTCTAATTTGAAGCGTGTCTCACAGAATGAGACGTGATTTCAGGTAAACTAACTCTGGAAGGCTGTGTATTTTTGGACGCTGTGTATTTTTGGACGCTGTGGACCTGCTGGACCTGAAGAGTCTGAATGTTTGTTAAAACTCTGATTTCAGCAGAGATTCAGATTCTGCATCTCTATCTCTTTTTAAATGAGCAGCTCCTGCTGCCTCTGCTGCTCCACCAAAGACATGACCTGAACCCCAGGGCTGTTCACCGAGGAACCTAAAGAACATCCAATAATAACCTGAGGGGCCGCGGGGTCTGTATTCAGTGTAAACAATCCTGACTTCGTTCCACATGCATCACACACAACAACTAAAGAAATAAATAATAATTTTTGTTTAATATATTGAGTTGTGTTAAAAATCAGGCAGCTCTCTGGGAACAGTTTGGGAAAGGCCCTTTTGCAGGGTCATGGTTGGGTGAGTAGAGGAATTCTGAGCACAAGTCATTTCAACCTCATTAAATAATAATAATTTAATAATAATAAAAATGTGTATCTATAGTGAATTTCTATAGAGTCGCCACAAAGGCAGTTATTGTGGGAGGGGCTTATTTCCTCATTTCACCTAAAGCACCTCATTAATGCAAACGGCCAACAGACATTTGTTTTATTACAGACATCATTTTAATAGTTTATAAAACTATATCATCAAACATCAGCGTTATGTTTTTGCGCCCGGTTTTAAACGCTGTGTGCATCACGCTGAGCGGTTTTATTTGCATCGAGTCCCAAAGCTGTCGTTGACTCGATGATGTCATTGTTCGGTGCTCCACAGCCTGATTACCACAGTTTCCTTGTGTTCATATTCAAATTACCACTGGAGTCCCATGATGCACTGGATTGATCATCAGCTTTAGCTAATAAGGAGTGCGACTGGGGTTTGAATCTCAGGTACAGAGGAGTTTGAAATGTTCTCTTCATGCATGCTTGAGTTTCCTTTGCTTCTTGGTGCGACTGTCTGTCTGTCCCGCGATAGATTGGTGACCTTTCCAGGATCCCCCCCCCCCCTCACCAGCATGCTGTGTCTTACTTTGAGATATTTCTTTTTTTTTTTTATTAAATTTCCGTCACATTTATTTACCTGTGACATTTTTTAGAAACATTAAAAAATAATTACGATCCTCCTAATCAGGTCTTGAAGTGACCGACGGCACAACTCCACCACTTTTTACTTTCCTCGCCTTATTTTGGGATTCTGCCGTTACCCTGAGCAGCAGGTACAGACCCAATCACGCAGCCTGATGGAAACCGTGACGAGGGGACGCGATTCCGGGCAGCTGAGGCTGGACAAGGGTCACTGATGAGATTTGCTAAATTCCTGTTGAATCACAGGCTGAGCCGCTCCGAGGTGAAATACTCTGCTGGTTTCAGACGAGACGCCGAGAAAAATTACAGTCAGACGGGAGAAAGAAACCCTGCTGGTTCACTGAGATCCGGAGAGAAGTTCCAGCGTTTGTTCTGTTTTAATGCAACGCCGCTGAAGTGTGAAGGATAAAGTCTGGTTCCATCATGGTTTTATGAACCGTGCTCTGTGCACTCGGTCTTGTTGAAACAGGACAGGGCCTTCCCCAAACTGTTTGTACAGAAATCAATGTATACAGTTCATGGCTTGCTGCTAGATTTCAGGCGTAAAGCCTCCTAATCTAACGGTGTGTCTCAGCGTTTGATGTTGTGCTGACGCTAAAACATAAGAAACCAGAAAATTGTCCGACATCACATCAGTTTTCCTCTGATTGGCTGAAGTGCTACAGCTAAATAGCTAATACTTCTGATTCCTTCATTAGCAATAAACACCGATGGAATGAGAGCTCACGCCTCTAAACTGGACCATCAGAGCCCAATGTCTGAAGCACTCTCAGCCCATTTCAAATGCTAAATTTTAAACGAATCATGGCCTCGGGACACGGCGCCGTTCACGAGTCAATGAGCACCAGACTAAAATAAACCAGAGAAAAAGCCACTGATGTCATTTAAACAGTTTATACATTTTAAAGTATTTTTAAAGTCTGTATTCATTATTCACAAGGTTTATATTACAGCAGCTCTGAATCCACCGGCTGCTCGGTACAAAGGAGTTAAAACCCCACTGAATAACACGCCCGCTGTTTGGGTTTAGTCGGTGAAGATTAAGCGGAGAGTCTGACGGTGTGAGAACAGTGTTACAATTTACAGCTCAGAGCTGCCGCTGTTCATTCAGCACCACGACACATTCTGAAAACTATGAGATCAGAGGCCTCCAAACATTTCACAAAGAGGGCCAAATACATCACAAAGCCCCACCCCCTTTTCCACTGCGGAGTCATGGAATATGCATGACGAGGCCCTTTTGTTTACGAACACGAAATGATGTCAACACAACTTTAAATAATCAGTATTTGTGTCAGAGGCATCAGTGCTTTCATCGCAGGCTAATGAGAAACAACTAAAAGCCTCTCCTCTGCCCCCTTCTAAATATCTCACAATATGTCCTTAATTTTGCCAGAGACCTATACAGATAGTACTAGAATGGTGCCACCATGTGGTAAAAGGCAGAATTACTTTTTTTAATTGATTTATTCTGAAAGTGCTAGCCAGTCATAAACAACACATTTTAAGCCCGGGCCGTTTGGAATCTGGCAGCGGGCCATAAGTGGACCTCAGTGGTGCTTTTTTAGGAGACACACAAAGTGTATAGTGTTTCTGGTTCTACATAAATTTAATGCTGAACATAAGCGTCTCAAATATTTTGTCCACTTTTAAGAATTAATAAATTTGTTTAGAATGTAGAGTCCGTACATGGGTGGGTGTGGTTGCCCAGAGGTTAGGGGTCGAGTTAAACCCCAGGTTACCTTGGGGAGGTTGTATGGCCAACCTTGTGTTCCGAACCCCAACCATCTCCTAAATAGCCTTATTTCACATAAGAAGATTAAAGATCCATAGCTCCACATTACTGGACTATTGGTTGTCCACATACTATTGACCACAGTAGTGGAAGTGCCTCAGAAATTCTACTTTTTTATTTTCTATCAAAATCAGTGAAGTTTTGTGCACATGGTTGTAATTCAGGCTAGTTTGAGTTAAGTTTCAATGCTAATTATGCTTTTCTTATTAATGAAATATTGTTGTTAATCACACAGACAGTACCTTTGTAATTGGAGTGTGCGCCGTTGTCTTGGACAAGTGTCAAACCCCACATTACTGGACTCTGTTGTGGAAAATAATTGCTTCATTATGGCTTTATTTTAATTAACCCGCCGCAATAAATCTAATCATGACATTTCGCATTAAGATTCCAAATTGCCCTGTTCATCATCCAGTGTCCGAGTTACAGATTAATCATATTATCCTTACGATAAAACCGCAGTCGAGACAAACTCTCCATTCGGCTTCCTGGCTAATAAACTCATTACAAGAATAAAAAAAAATCCTAAATTCTCATGAGCTTCATCCTCAAAGTTCAACCGTTATCTTCCTGTCAGAGTCAAACTCATTCCGTTTCTCTGCAGGCGACTCAGGAACCGTCTCCGATTAATCGGACAATAATCAGCGCCATGGCAGCTTCAGATCTGTGGAACTGAATCAGCAGAGATTGGATTTCGATCAGATCGAATCTCTGAGCTGCTTCTCTGTTTCATTCAGACTGCAGAACATTAAAATCCCCGGCTTTTCAAACTTATGAACAAAAGTATTGGGACAGCTTTATGACATCATATTACAGAATCCTCCCCTTTTCACCTTCCATTCTTCTAAAAAAAAACTTTCTATAAGACTCTGTGGTAATGATACCCATGTTGCACTACGATGGAGAACTTGTTAAGAACCTTAAAGTTGAAAGGCAGTTGTTTTTGAAGGAGTTTATATATTTTAAAGGAACAAGTTATTGAGTGAGGTTCGTGCCAATTCAAAATCTGTCAGCTGTGACTACGGCGTCCACGTGCTTTCTTTCTCAGATGAAGTTGGTCATTCGGTTTTCCAAAGATATGATAAGGAATGACCGAGCCAAATTTCAGATTTGTGGGCACTCGCCAAGACCCCAAACCATCAGAGGTGTTGCACTGGATGGTGATAACGAACAAACAATCGAATGTAGGAACGCGAGAATCTGTTTTTCCAAGAACATTGTAGGTGCCAAATTTCAGCCTTGTAGGAACAAGTTTGATCAGCCCTGTGTCATCAAACCTACGATGGCTACCAGTTAAAATTCAAATTAATTACACTTTTATTAATAACGTATACAATTCTACATTCAGATTCCACAGTATGTGAGTGACTCATTCGATTATAAACCAACATGCGAACGCCGCTCTCAAGGTGCTGGTTTACTTTTACATTTGGTCATTTAACAGACGTTTTTATTCAAACCACCTTGCAAATATTCCAACTTGGTTGGCGTCAGAAACTTGATACAGCAATGAGGGTTAAGTGTCTTGCTCAAGGACTCATATTGGTAATTTCATTAGAACCTTCAGATTGATAGACCAGCACCCTAAACACTGAGCTACCCCACACCCCCACTTTTAGTTCTAAGAACTAATAAGGTTACTGCTGGTGGAAGAGCGTTCTCCCACAAGGCTCCTCAACTTTGGAATAGCCTTCCAGTAACTGTTTGTAATTCTGAATCACAATCAATCTTTAAAAGTCGATTAAAAACTCATCTGTTTAGGTTTGTGTTCAATTATTTGTCAATTAATTGACCCCTGGCGTGGTCTTGTGTTTGATGGTGATACCAAAACTAACCATGAAATGTAGGAAGGTAAAAAGAACATAGTGATGTACATTTCAATTAGTGATGAGGGAGAGCTTTGCCTCTTATCCATCATGTTCCAAGGGTCGCAGTTGGGTTCCTCATGCCCATCCAGGGGAGAACATTTTGGGCGCTGGGCAGATACGCCAAGGACGCCAATCCATCGCTGAGCACACACACACACACACTATACGGGGCATTCAATTTGCCTGGAATCAATGTTTTTGGACTGTGGGAGGAAACTGAGAACCTGGAGAAAACCCATGCAGACACGGGGAGGACATGGAAACTACACCCAGATTGGGATTCAAACCTGTAATCCCCAGCGCTGAGAGGTAAACGTGCAAAACACTACGGCACGGTCACCCTTGACGTTTATTAATTTCCAATAAACTAGAAAAGCATCTGAGAGGTCAGACACCGATGTTGAATGAGTCTGGTTTGCACTTGCTGTTCAGTGGGGTGGAAGACACCCAGGTCCCTCAATTAAACTTTAACCTCAAGAGCCCCACCCACTTCCACACCCAACATTAGGTTTACTGAGTCTCATCTCTTCGTCTGACTGCAGGATGAAGGATAAAGTTTGTTTTGCAGATATTCTGTCGGACTTCAGGACCTACTGTTGTTTCAGAGCTTTGGAAGTCTCTTCTGTCTGAAGGTATGTAACCTGTTGGGGTTTGCAGCTTGCAGCCGTAATAAATACAGAACGCAGTAACAGCCCCGGTGCTTTCATTCTGAGAGAGTGGAAAGCAGAACTTCAGTTCAGCAGGAACTCGCGGTCAGGAAGCAGCAGCATGCGAGCGCCACGCTGCTACCGAGCACAACAAAGAGCAACTTACTTAAGGTCTCTTTAAAGCCACGTGTCGCAAAGTAATCGTGAGAACCGGAGGCTCAGCTTCCACGCGGAGCACAAAGCTCACTAAAGGAACCCGGCGTATCCGTCCGGGGCCATCAGGCGGCCGAGGAGCCAGCAATAACGCAGGCTTTTGTTCCAATTTCCCCGGCGCGCAGAGGGAATAGAAAAATGTCAAGCTGCATTCCACTCAGGCTCCCGAATAATTACAGAGGCAGCAGAAGCAACAGGGGGCCCATGACCTCGTCTCTCTGCCTTTGTACTCAAAAACAAAACCCCACCTGCACACATCACCTCACGCTCATCGCTCCTGAAGCTTCCCGAGCAAAGCGAGTGTGTGGGCCGAATGTTTACGCCCGTACCCGTCAAACCAAACCCCGGGTTTATGAGGAGTCCTGCGAATGGACAAAGGGAAACGGTCCATTAGTGATAAAGTGTTTCAGCTTACAGGTTCCTATGGATTACAGACTCTTCCAAAAATCCTCCATTGTAAGGGGGACCATATCAGCACTCCTATTTTCAATTAAGGACAGGTCTCAGCTGTGCTTCTGGCTGAGCTTTTCCAAAAACAATTTCCAGCCTCCATCAGAGCAGAGCTTCTCCACATGCCGACTCAGGAGGTACGAATGCAGACGGTGACCAAAAAATAACACTCTCCTCCAAACACTCACAGGAACACAACAGTAAAGGATCAGGAACTCGTTTTAAGATTTTTAGTTTTAATAGTAAGAAAGATCAAAGTATTCATTTTGTACGTTGAACAATTTTGAGCAATTCATTCCCAACTTCGACACAACCGAAGGCAAAAATAAGCAAACTGTCAGGAAGACAGTCAGTCAGACTCAGGATCAGGATCAGTACAGATCACAGATACAGTACCACAGAGAGCAGGGATGCCACAATTAATTGTTTTTGCAATGAATCATAATTAAAAAGGTTACAATGAATTAATCGTTTATCCATCCATCATCTTCCACGAGGGTCACGGTGAGGTTCTCCATGCCCATCCAGGGGAGAACATCTCGGTCGCTGGGCAGACACACCCAGGACGGGACGCCAGTTCATGGCTGGGCACATCCTCGCTCACACATCCACACACACACAGGGCAATTTAGAGCATTTAATTTACCTGGAATCCATGTTTTTCCATGTGTGTGGGGATGTGAGAGTTAGTGTGAGAGTGAGTGTGTACCCAGCGATGGATTGGCGCCCTGTCCTGGGTGTATCTGCCCAGCGCAACCACCCGCCCCCCCCCCGTAGAGGATTAATGGGAAGATTATGAATGAATGAATAATTTAATAAACCAAACGGATAAAGAAAACCTAAAACACTTCATCACACATTCGCTTCCAAACTCCCAAACCACCAGACTTTTCATTTACAACTTCATCTGAACTGTGCGTGTTAAACACAACGATAATGAGACACCACCAAATTCCTAATGACTCTGATGGGACGTGTAATATTTGGGGGCGGGGTCATTTTGTTCCAGTCGTAAAGCCGGGCTGTTTTTACTCGGCCGAGCGGCGGAGAAAGCGAAGCCCCCACTCTGCGTTTTATCGGGCCGGCCGGCTCAATCCCAGAATTCTGTTTGAAGTGCAGTGTGGCAACACTAATGCTAAAGTAATTTCGGCCGCCATGAGCCGAGAGCGGCCCTGAAAGCATGTCCTTTCATCGCCGTGAGGAAGAGTGGATCGAAAGATGCGTTTCGATTGATCACCTGCGAATGAGCGACCAAACCACAGCTGCACAAAGACGTCATGACCCATTACGTCCTCAGAGAGAGAGAGAGATAGAGAGAGAGAGAGAGAGAGAGAGATAGAGAGAGAGAGAACCAGCATTTACTCAGCGACTTCTAATGTGAAATATAATGATGTAATAACAGATCATTAAATGTGAAATGTGTTTCATAAACTAAAGAAGATTCAGCCTTAAGAAATCTTTCGGCTTGTTTCCTTTAGGGGGCGCTACAACAAGGATTCACACATACTTGACCTGGCACAACTTTACACCGCACTATTTATACGGTGCATCGATACACAACACAAACGTCCTGGTCTTTAATTTCGCCATCGTCATTACGTCTACAGATGTGGGAGGAAGCTGAAGACCCTGCACAGAGCCACACGGGTACAGGGAGGACATGCTGTCTTTAGACAAAGACCCGTGTTTGAATTGGGTTTGTGAACATTATAGAACTAAAGGTGACCAACAGTGTTGTATAAATAATAACTAACAGCTGCACCAAATGTGACCCGTCTAACACCAGGATCAGCATCAACCGTCAAGAGGCGACTTCAGGATGCTGGACTTTATGGCAGAATTACCAAGAAGAAGCTGTACCTCACACTGACCCATCATAGTCTTTTCTTTTGATTCTAGACAGGTTCCATTTAGTGTAGCTGTTAGTTGACGGCCTGTGAGGCGTCTTTCTCTCAAACTGCACACTCTAAGATTGTTATCTTCTTCCACAGTTGTGCATCGGGGCCTCCCACTCGTTTTTCTGTCCTTGTTAGATGCAGTGTGTGTCACTCTTCAAAGGAAGTAGTTAACAGAATGGTAAGATATTTTCAGTTTCTTGGCAGTATCTCACATTGTGTCGCCTTCCTTCTGTAACACAACAACGGACTGACGGCTCTCTAAAGGAAGTTGTTTTTCTGGACATTTTGAGTCTGTAAGCAAACCAATAACTGCTGATGCTTCAGATACTGAACTAACCCAGAATGCTGTGCTTCATTTTCAGCTCACTTATTAGTGTAACGTTTCTCAGCTGTGCATCACAATTGAGCACGAGTGTCCTAACAACCAATCAGCTCAATAACATCCTTAACTTGGATTGGGACCGAACCAGAAGATTTAGGCAGACTCTATACAAAAATCTGATACACTGGAATTAATTGTGAAATGGACCATATTGTTTGTGAACGGCACAAAATTGTGTTTTTCTTTTAAAAAAATGGAAATTTGCAAGTGATCCCAAACTTTTGAGTGTTAAATGTACCTCATACTGAACTGTAAAACCCAGAGCGATTTGGCTTTGATTTTGGTTCCAATGGTTCCACAGAATGAGAGCATCATGGTTTTATTGAGCTGATCTGAGGTCAGTGAGGAGCACGGCGGTGTTTACAACTGATCCCGGTCCAGCTTTATTACGTTCTCAGGTTTGGACTCCTTCATCGGCAGACAAACAATCGTAACGGTGATTGATCGAGAACACCAACGGGAAGCGTGTTGCGTCGCATTTCCTCGGCCGTCCGACGTCACGGCCTGATGTACGGCCGCAGTAACCTGGAAGTGGAATTACACGAGTGGTCCGGAGGTGCAGGAGGTCTCGTAAAGCTGAAATGATCTGTACTGAGCGACGGAGGATTTAATGTGCTGCTCATTCTACCGTTTCATGGTGGTTCTCGGGTGATGCGCTCGCAAACATGCGCTCTTCATCGAAGCTGTAAAAGTGCTGATGATTAAGTCTGGGCTGTGTGGCATCTTCAAAACGCTTCATCCCGGAGGTGATCGTCCAGTATTACATACTGAAAATCACTGTAGGTGTAAACGGAGTCAAACTAAAGTCGTGTGGTCATTCTGACATCGGGCTCTTGGAATTTATGTCCATATTCGACGCTTCGGGTCAAAACAAGACGTTGGACAGAAAAATAAATGAGGTTTTTGATCAAACTAAAACAAAATGTTCAGTAAATACATTCATAACCGGACAATAAGTTTCTTTTGTACATCTCTGGATCATCGGAACTGCAAGATGGTTTAATATTCATAATGCTAACACCGCTACATGTAGCTTTTTTGTTGTACTTGTTCAAGTACTGAATCTTTAGATCTTTAAAAGGCAAAGCAAAGTACCTAAACCTTGGCATAGCGATTCCTTACCATGTCTGGAAAAACAAACAGGTTCTCGCTTTCCTACATTCAATTGTGCGTTTGCGATTGTCATCGAACACAACACCTCAGATGGATTGGGGTCTTTGTGAAGACCTACAAAGCTGAAACTTGGCTCAGTCATTCCTTATTGTGTCGCACAAAAATGTTTCTCGTCCCGCAGCTTTTAACGTACAGAGTTGAATTTGGGCAGTATGGTAGTTCCCATAGCTACTTCGGTCGCTTGTGCTTTATGGAGCAATATGGTGTACGGTTTTTGTGCCACCCCCCTTTTTCGGAGCAATTCTCCTCATAGGAATCCATTAAACATGTTTCATTTCTTTTGAATTCCAAACAACTTTACACTTCTCCTTTCCTTTTTTGTGTGTTTGTTCTTTTTTTTTTTTATCTACGTGTTTCCTTTCCAAACCTTTTTAAAGTTTGTTCACTTCTGATTCAAGTTTTATTCTTGCATTTTTTTTTAAATATTTTTTTTGGGGGGGGTGGTCAATAAAGTATCTATCTAGAACTCAATGACAGAACCTGCATTACACCAAGCGGGCTTCGAACCCAGAACCCTCTTGTTTGTAACCGCCGTGACGCTCTGCCACTCACTTTCTGAGATCTTTGCATCTTTCCATTTGTGTTTACATCGCGATCACTCACGTGTTTACCAGCTTCACAGTTCCGGGTTTTTGTAATTACATTAGGAATATTAAAGGGTCTCCGGGTGGCGCTGAATT
>JAOUQT010000025.1:10397648-10409674 GCA_025769995.1 Xyliphius kryptos | reverse complement strand
CAGCTGTGCTGCATTGTTGGGTCTAGCGTATCCCATCTTATTCACAGTGCCCCATAGATTATCTATAATTTTAAGGTCAGGTGAGTTTGCTGGAATTCCATGGTCCTTAAACTAGGTACTTTGTGCAGGTGCCAAGTCCTGTTGGAAAATGGATCAGCATCTTCCAAAGGTTGGTTAGCAGCAAGAAGCATGATGTGGGCTAAAATGCAAAAAAAAATGCTACATTTATTTCCATCAGTGAACTTAGCTTTGGACCACTCAGTAGCAGTCCAGTTCCTTTTGTCTTTAGACGCATCTGACGCTGTCTTTTGTTCAAGAGTGGCTTGACGGAAGGAATGTGACTGCTGGAACCCATGTTTAAGACTTGCATAAGACTGTTCTTGATGGTTCTTGAAGCACTGACTCCAGCTGCACACAGTGCCAAATCTAC
The DNA here is from genome assembly GCA_025769995.1 of Xyliphius kryptos. Lineage (NCBI taxonomy): Eukaryota > Metazoa > Chordata > Actinopteri > Siluriformes > Aspredinidae > Xyliphius > Xyliphius kryptos. The sequence goes on along the minus strand of JAOUQT010000025.1, from coordinate 10,409,244 downwards.
AAGTACCTGGTTTAAGATCCATGGTATCCCTGTTCTTTATTGTTCAAACTCACCTGACCTTAACACTATATAAAATCTATGGGGTACTGTGAAGAAGATGCGATACGCCAGATCCAACAATGCATAACAGTTGAAGGCCACTATCTGAGCAACCTTGGCTCTCAAAACACCTGAGCAGTGATACAGACTCATCGACTTCATGCCATGCCGCATTGCTGCAGTAATTTTGTCCAATAAAGCCCCAACTAAATATTAAGTTCTGTACTTGCTGATGTTCATACTTTTCAGTTGGCCAGCATTTCTAAAAATCCTTTTTTTGTATTGGTCTAAAGTAATATTCTAATTTCTGAGATTCTGAATATGGGTTTTTAATTATTTGCCAGTTATAAATCATCAAATCAAAAGCAACACTTGAAATATATCAGTCTGTGTGTAACGAATGTGTATAGTATACAAGTTTAACTATTTAAATGGAATTATAAAGAAATCAACTTTTTCATGATATTCTAATTTTATGACCAGCACCTGTACATACACAGTCACATACATTCACAACCCAAAGGCTACTTTAGATACACCAATTAACCTAGCATGCATTTCTTTGGCTCTACTGGGAGTCTATATATTTATTTGTGTTCTCAAGATTATATCGACTAGAGTGTAGTATCACACAAACATCCTGTGTAAAGTAAATCCTGCGGAAAGTAAAGCCCAGAGTCATGCTGGAACGTGCTGCAGGGATCAAATTAAAAATAAGCGAATATTTGTAGAGAATAATCAAGTTTATTAGTTTGAACATTAAACATCTTGTTTTTGTAGTGGATTCAGTTGAATATGCATTGAAAAGGCATTGCAAATCATTGTACTCTGTTTTTATTTATGTTTTATACAGCATCCCAAATTCTTTGGAATTGGGGTTGTACAAGGTTGTCTGCTTTGTTCTCCCAGATCAAGCAAAACCACTAGTTTCAGTATTATATAAAATTAAATCAGTGACAAGTTGTGAATATTGGTCAGGTGTCACTGATGTAGGAGGTTTATTCTCAGTGAGATGAGTGAACAAATTTGTTGCTTTGGTAAGTCTGTACCAATGATGTGTGCTGAGATTTTTCCAGGTAAGCCACTGGGTTTGGGGAGTCGTAGGCTTGTGGTTAAGGAACCAGCCTTGCGATCGGAAGGTCCCTGGTTCAATTCCAAGTAGCGACAAGTTATGGCTGAAGTGCCCTTGGGCAAGGCACTTAACCCCCAGTTGCTCCCCGGGTGCTGTACTGGCTGCTCACTGCTCCGGGCACGTGTGCTCACTTTGCCTGTGTGTGTGTATTTGTGTGTTTCACTGCACGGATGGGTTAAATGCAGAGGACCAATTCTGCTGTGTGCAAAATCATGGTGGCAAAAATGTATCACTTTAAACAATAAACTGATAAACAACAATAAAATAATAAAATTCTTACTTAGCCTCATACAGCACATACAGTAAGTATCTAGAGTCCATCAAAAAATCAAGGGTATGCCCGCTCTTGACATCATCGAATTCAGATAACATAGAGTACATGGATGAGTTGTTGTATTGTCTTATAGAAATAAAGTTTCTGTTCCGTTGTCTCCATGGTGCGGTACAAGGCAGGAGGTGAGACGCGCTCCCTTTCCGTCCTGTGCATTTCCGCATTTCCGAAGCAGCACATCCATGTGTTCTCTAATGCACACTCCTCCTCCTCTAGTAAAGAGTTCAAGGGGTTGTGACGCTTCCAGGGCGTTTGTGTTACACTATGGCATTGTTCTTATATTATTTATTACCTCCTGTTATGAGTAAAAGTTTAGATTTGTGAGATTTTTTTGTTTTTTAGAGAATTTTTAATTTCTTTTTGTGCTTTCTAGTGCTTGACCTCTTTCTTCTTCGGTGTAGAAATAAAAACATAACAAACACGTGTTTTCATGCTCGCCACTATCAGTGAGGCTGAGGCTGGGAGAATATATTATAAATGTGTCTACAAACATTATATTTTGACATACAGATGGAATCAGGAGAACACAATTGACATGCACTTAACAGAATACACAATCACAGGTGAGGCTCAGACCATTACTGCCTCTTACCCCTTGTTTGTCCATATCACTGCCTCTTACACCGTGTTTCTTCATATCACTGCCTCTTACCCCATGTTTGTCCATATCACTGTCTCTTACACCATGTTTCCTCATGGCTTTTGACATTTTTTGCAGGACAAAAAGTATGTGAACATCTAGGTTTATCAGTTTATTTGAAGGTCAAATTAGAATCAGGTGTTTTCAATTGGATGACAATCGGTTGTGAGTGGACACCGTGTATTATTAAAGAAACAGGGATCTACCTAGTCTGCTCTTCACATGTATGTAGAAAGTGTATTTCTGAGGGTTTTGGCAGTGGAGGTGCAGAGGTGATAACTGCCATCTGCTGTTATACCCTCATACCCCATCTGCTGAGCTGCAGCTCATCATCATTGCATTCTAGGCCTTATTTATGTTGTTTTCTTGCAGCTTTCTCTCCACCTTTCTCTCGTAGGATTTCTTGGCTTATCTGAGTTGAACCTTCTCCTGTACACACTTTAGCTCTGTCCAGTTCATGGCCTTGAACATTTTCTTCTTTTAGTTGAGGATTTCTTTAACATCACAGGTAAAACATGGTTTTCTATTTAGGAAGCAGCGTGCATTCCTTGTAGGCACAGCAACATGCATACAAAAATTCAAGAAGTCCATCATGCAGTTCGCCACCTCTTTAATATCCTATCCATGTATGTCAAGCCGGCCGCTCCAGTCAGTCTTTTCTTAGCAGACCTTGAACATCATCTGGGTCAGGTGACCAAACTCTGAATGAACACATGGCAGACTGCCTCAGAACCAGTAGGTTGTACTGAAGCTTTTGGAGATAGAGCTCATAATCTGATTTCTCCAAGGGTGGAAGAGGTGTTTTTTTGTGGTTTATGGTGTTGTTTGTGGTACAGTCCACAAACTGGTAAAAGGCATGGAGAGCCAGTGTGACTTGGTTAAAGTTACCAGATATCACGAATAGTCTGATAGAAGTCTGTTAGGGCATAGAGGCATATGGAGTTTTGAATGCATTTTATTACAGAAGCTGAAGTGGCAAATATTAAATAATAAACTTAATCTCTTTTAATTTTTCATGCAAGTCTTTACATGTAACTGCATGTTTTTAAAAAAGAACCTCCTCCTACTACACATATTATATTTGAAGTTATTTCCCTGAGGCATCTGAGTATTTAATTTAGGTTTGTGGTGTTCCATTAGCAGTTTTTTTCAAGTCAGCTGTTTGAATGTGTCTCAAAATATATTGTCTTCATTAGAGGCTGGTGCACACAAATAGCAAATCATATTATCATGTGACAATGTCAAAAAAAACACACAAATTAAATTTAGGAGGCAAGTCTGGGGTGTCACAGTAAGCATTGTAGCCTCACATCAAGAAATATACAGGCTCAGTTCCCAGTTCAGGCCAAGAGTTTGCATATCCTCCTCTGTTTGTGCAGAATTTGAGAGCTCTAGTTTCCTCCAGTAGTCCAAAGACAATGCAGCCATGCAAATTGCCCTAAGCTGTGAACATTCAGGGTGTTTCAACACCTTCCACCCAGTGAGCACTGGGATAGACACTGTCATTTTACACACCTTGATGGATAGGTTTACATTAAGTGGAACAAACCAGTGTTATGACTGGGCTGAGTGTAGAACAGAACCCTAAACAAAAGCACATGAAAACTGCACTAAACATGCCAAATTGCTAAGTGTTCGAAGAAATCACTGGAAATTGCATAATTATTTTTAACATTACATTGCATAAAGAAGTACAGAAATACCAAAAACAAAAATATAAACTCAGCTTTATTACTGTAGATCTGTCATCTTAAAAATATGCTTGGTGTCTAGCACTATTATGAGTGAGTTTGATTCTTATTGCACATTTAAAATTATAAAGCTTATTCATATAGAAATGATGTTTGACATTCAGAACAGTCACACTGATGTGTTGTCCTCATGCAGTCAAGGTTTGACATATATCCAGAGATTTTTATATATGATATACTCTATTGTATATCATACAAACTGAGAGCCAGGCCTTCTCGTCCAACATCAGGCTTGGAAAAAAAAGAATTGTTTATTTGTATAAAACTAGAAATGGTTTTAATTTCCAATAAATTAGGTAATAATCAGTCCATAAGTGAACACATTGCTGAAAAAATTACATGACACCTCTGGGCTCCAACTTTCTGCGTGTGGTTAAAGTCACTTCAATTACACATAGCTAGTAAATGTAGCCTCCTGCTCGTGGAGATATCATTATCTTATACGAGAGCAAGCTGTGATATAACCAACAACTATGGCACTTTATGAGTGATTATATGTCCGGTGTTCCTAATCCAGTGATTGTAGTCCAGTCAGTCCAGTCATGAATTCTTAATATAGCTTCAGGATTTTGTTTCTCTATCTTTTTTATTTGTGGGATATTTGTAAATAGATACACAGCAGTTCATTTTCTTACAGCACTATATTTAATTCATTTCCATTGTTATTGCAATTAGATTTATTACTGTGTGTGTCATATGTGTGTGAAATCTGTAGAATAAGTGACTGTTGCTAGTCTGGTCAAGCCTTTTATCCTGCTGTTAAATCACTGTGAGCACTGAGACTGGTTGTGAAAACATAATTTAAGCTCTGGTCTTCCACCATGTCCTCCCCATCTGGAGTAGCACAGCCCTTTCTCTTAAACACTGTCATCACAGTAAACACAGTTTCTCCTCAGCTACAGTTGGGGAAGTTGTCATTAACAGTGTAAAACTTTGTGAGTCACACCCGGGGTGTGATTAGTAGGGTGCAGTAGCCAGCAGATTCTGTGAATTGTTGCCGTCTTTTCATGGTTGTTATTATTGTACTCATACACTGTGTTCCACGCATCATGCAAAACTTGTTTTACAGATTTGATCATGTGTTAAAATGAACTGCTTCTTAATCCTTTCATTCATACATTCATTTAACCACACAGGGTCACAGCCCAGCAACTCTAGGAGCAAGGACAGGAACAACCCTAGAAAATCCATAATAGGGTACACAGCCTCATACACACATTCACACACTAAGTGCTACCTTATAAACCATAGCATGCGGGAGGAAACCGGGACCCCACGAAGAAACCCCTAAACTTAAATTTCAGTTGTTCCAACTCTTCTTGGACTAGCCACTGCATCACCATGCAGTATATATGTTTTATATTTATATATATTTATATATATATTGAAGCTAAATTACTTTTACTTCAAATTACTCTTACATATACAAGTAATAGCGTGCGCTAACAAAGATACCGAGACACAGCGTGCAGAACTGTGCTTTTATTCATTCAGAATAAATGCACATAAGCTCTGCAGCTAACACTGCTATGCTAAACCCTCTAAAACCTCCCTAACCTTGTTCTTTAAGAAAGCACACCACAGGACCTTAACTATACACAAATTAAATAATATATGACTAAACTAACATTAGCTAATAAAACTAACTATAATTAACAACATTAAATAATTATTCACCAATAAATACATAGAAACACATAAAATAAAGCATAAAACACTAAACATTGAACTGGCGTTCTGCATGCCGGTGGTCCTGGACATGGCCCCACCCAACTCCAAAGTAGCAGACACCACAATATTTTATATTTTATTATAGATTAAAGAATATTAAGTATCTTAAATAGGCAAAATGTGCAAAATGTACAAATATTTGAAATGAAGAATTATCATTAATTGTCCCCATCTTGCGATTTATTAAAAAACTACATTTTCGGGTAATATGGTTATATAATAGTGCAATTTTTTAATAGTCTACACTTTCCTAACAGGAAGTTCATATGATATAGAGATATAATGCTTTAACCAACGGTTAAATATGAATGAAAAAATACATTATTCTCTTTACACCATTCTATTCACACCAATGTATTCAGCATTACAAATCAGTCACACAGCAAGAGTTTGTGTATTAGAATTATCCACAATAAAGTTAAGGCTAGTGTTCAGTAGCTAGTGTTCAGTAGCCAGTTCACAGCGAATTACTTGCAAATATATTCTTTATTTTAATGAACACTGGCTGTTGGATGCTTTATTGTAAATCTTAGCTGTCGTTAGCATTTATGGCTCAAAGCAAGAATATGATAATAAACATACCAATAATATATGATGAGACACTTCATTGTATGTTTCAGTTATATTTAATATGGGAGCAATCACCAACACTTCAGTATATTTTATAGAAATCTGTGTGCTGGTTTGTGTTAGCGCTCTTTGTCAAACTGATTCTAAATCAGCAGTTAATGTCCTTTTACTTTTAGTCTGTATCTGCTTCGATTCCGAAGTATTGCCACACAGCTCTTCTGCTGCTTTCCTTGTTTATCAACACACTGTTTTCACATTATCTTCTATTTACATATTACAAACTGCTTCATGCATTACGAAAGCCTGGAAGGACTGAAAATGCGCATTTAATAGCAATAGAATCGATACTGAGGAAAACGAGTATTGTATCGTTTCATAATTTTCAGTATCGATGTATCGATATTTTTGACAACATTAATACATACACACACACACACACACACAAGTTTAGGTTATCTTTTAGGGTTGATTCGCATCTGTTGAACTCTGAAATTAAAGATACTGTAGTGAGTAGCACAGGTCTCTGATTGTGACTTGATAAAGAAACCATGTGTATGACTAGAGGAAACTACTGTAGAAACTCCTGATAACAAGTTGTAAACATCAGTTGATCAACACTTTTGGCTGGTTAATTTTAGCAGCTTAATATCTAAACTGCACCACTGTACCTGTGGCATATGTAGACAGATTTTTGAGGCATGTTCCATTTGGCTAAATAAAAAAAGGGATTGATTAAATAATCTTAGTTTGCTGACATGCTAGAGCAGTTAAATGTCATTTGTTCTGTTTCATTAACACTTTGTTCCTACAAGCAATTGATTATTTACTCACCATAGCCACTGATAAGAAATAACTCCTACTTGTTCACAAGCTTGTTAGTGCTGTGTTATATTGCCAATTACTCTGGCCTGTCTTCTCCCTCTGATTATCCAGTCTGTTTAAAACAGAGTGCTAATGAACAGTGCCCTGCCTCTCCTGTGTTTTTCTACTTCGCCCTGTTGCACATCACATGGCCGTGTTCTGCATTTCACAGTAGTTCAGTGGTTGGGTAGCATACTAACATACTAACCACTGTACAAAATTTTAAAGCATAGTTTACTGGATGTACTGCATTGTGGTGCAATAGAAAGAGAAAATACTTTAGTTGTGAGGATTACACCTACAAACAGTTCCCAGGAGACCCTGTGGAAAAAACTATATCTTATTACATGCTGGACACAACAAAATGTTTCTCTTGTGCTGTCACTTAATGACCGTTTCTCAGTACACAACAAGCAAAGTTCTGACTGGTGTAGTTGATTGTACAGATTGTAGGCTCGAATCGCAAGTATGAATGTCCGAGGACAGATGGGTGCCAGAGCATCATTTAGTTATTATAACATACTTAATTGACAAGCGTACGTGACTGACATCACCATTTAAAGCAAAAGGTATTCTGGGATATCTGACTGTCTAAGTCCCCACCCGATATATCCTTGATAAAATGGGTATTTGAAATGCACTTGGATAAAATGCAGACATTGAAATGGAACATTTACCATATACCCTATTGGTATATTGCCTTTAGTGTCTATATATTTAATACATATACATGAAGTTGGAATGTTGTGTTACAAAACAACAGAATACGATTATTTGCAAATCTTTTTCAACCCATATTCAATTTAAAAAGCCCCGGGTGGGGCGACTCTGGAAATTTCTGTATGGCGTTTGCATGTTCTTCCCGTGTTCGCGCGGGTTTTCTCTGTGTACTGTGTAAAGACATGCATTCTAGGTGAATTGGAGAAGCTAAATTGTCCGATCTTAAGCCCCAATGGATGAGGGTTGTCAGATCCTAATGCGAGGGAATTGCTGTGGCAACCCTGGCGACAGGGAAAAAGCTGAAAGATGAAGAAGATTCAATTCAAAGACTCTACAAAGACAAAATATTTAATGTTTAAACAGATAAACTTTATAGATTTTTGCAAATATTCACTTATTTTGTATTTGATGCCTGCAATGGATTACAAAAGAGTTGGGACAGGGGCATGTTTACCACTGTGATACATCACCTTTTAATTTAACAATATTCAATAAGCGTTTGGAAACTGAGGACACTGATTGGGGCAGTGGTTAAGGAACCAGCCTTGTGACCGGAAGGTCCCTGGTTCGATTCCAAGTAGCAACAAGTTATGGCTGAAGTGCCCTTGGGCAAGGCACCTAAGCCCCAGTTACTCCCCGGTTGATTTTACGGATGCATTTACGGATGGGTTAAATGCAGAGGACCAATTCCGCTGTGTGCGAACCTAGTGGCAAAAATGTATCACTTTCACTTCTTTAATTGTTAAAGGTGGAATGATTAAATATTTGCAAAAAATATTAAAGTTTATCAGTTAGAAATTTTTAATATTAATTTCAATTTTGTTTTATTTTGTATAGCGCTTTTTACAATGTCACAAATATCTTGTCTTTGTTGTGTATTCAATTAAATATGAGTTGAAAAGATTTGCAAATCATCATATTCTGTTTTTATTTGTTTTACACAACGTCCCAACATTATTGGAATTGGGATCGTATATTTGTACCATGTTTATGTTGGGTAGTCGCGGAATCACATATACAGACTGTGTTCAGTTTTTGGTTTTGTTTTCTGAATTTAATTCCTGGACTTATGGACTATGTTCTGTTCTGTTTTTGTTATCTTTTAGGTGAGGTGCAGTGTTAAGGTGCATGTTCAATTTTTTGTTTATGTTCAAGCACACCAGGGTGCACTTGATTATTAGTTTTAGCCCAGCCATGCATGCACCCCCTAGTTAGGCTGCACAGGTGTGTGCAATGTTTTAATGATTGTTACAGTAAAGTGGTTAAAGTAAAATTTCTAAGTATCTTGATGTTAAGTAAGTTGTTTTGTTAAAACGAACACGAACTTGTGTTGTGTTTCCAGTGCTTTATGCTTTGTGTTTCCGGTTTTTTGTTTTTCCTCTGCCTTAGTTCTTGTAGTCTTTATGTTTTGGGTTAACAGTGCATTCGCTGTTAGGTTTTGTTTCCGTTCTTTGTACTATATCTTTTGTTTCTAATCCCATGCATTGCATGTCATCTGATGATGATGTTGTCATGCTCTGCAAGTTTAACCCATGTCCCGCTCTCTGTCTGTGGTACGGCTCAAGGCAAGCAGTTCGACACACCCCCTTCACTACGCGCCCACTCGTGCATTCCCGACAAGGTGCACCCCATAGCTCTCAAATGCGCACTCCATCTCTTGTCTGAAGAGGACTGTGCGATAGCGATCTGGATTGGGACTATGTGTCATATACTCAGAAGTAAATGTGCTCATATGCACAGTAATAAATAGTAGTAAAATGTATAGTGGTTAGATTTTTACACAGATGTTTTTTTTCCTGCATTATAAATGTGGCATAAAGTAATTACTAATGAAAACATGATGTAAAACACTTGTTGATCATAAAGAAGTCTGTGGTGCTACAATAATGTTCTGAATAGAAAAATATTCAGGTACATCTTGACTTATATGACTTATAAAGAAATGCTAGGTAATATGATTATTTATTCGTAATTGTGTGTTTTTGTTGTTTTGTTTGTGTCTGTAAGTGTGTGTATGTCTACAGGTGCATTTCATTAAGTTAGAATATCATGAAAAAGTTCATTTATTTTAGTAATTTAAACAGTGAAATGCATATATTATATAGATTCATTACACAGTGATCTATTTCAAGTGTTTATTTCTGTTGATGATTATTGCTTATAGACAATGAAAACCTAAAATTATTATCTCAGAGAATTTGAATATTATATATATATGACCAACTGAAAAAAATGATTTTTAATGCAGATATTTGGCCTACTGAAAAGTATGTACAGTAAATGCACTCAATACTTAGTCGGGGCTCCTTTTGCACAAATTACTGCATCAGTGCAGCGTGGCATTACTGTGGTACCGATGAGGTGTTATGGAAGCCCAGGTTGCTTTAATAGCAGACTTCAGCTCGTCTGCATTGTTGGGTCTGGTGACTCTCATCTTGAGTGCCTCAAAAAATAGGTCTGGCATGTTTGCTGGCCAGTCAAGCACAGTGGTACTGTGGTTATTAAACCAGGTATTGGTACTGTGGACAGGTGCAAAATGTCATGGTAGACTGCTGCGCTGACTTTGGTCTGATTGTAACACAGTGGACCTACACCAGTAAATGACATGGCTCTCCAAACCATCACTGATTGTGAAAACAATAGATCTCAAGCAGCTTGATTTGTGTGCATCTCTTATACTGTGGCTGATGTGAAGAAAACTCTACGCAGAGTCAACCCATGGAAAGCTGCTGGACCAGACAACATTGCTGGCAAAGTCCTCAGAGAATGTGCAGACCAGCTAACTGAGGTCTTCACCGACATCTTTAACATCTCTTAACACTTTGTTGTTCCTACATGCTTTAAGGCCACCACCATCATCCCTATGCTGAAGAAGTCTCCTATGTCCTGCCTCAATGACTATCGCCCTGTCGCACTCACACCCATCATTAGCAAGTGCTTTGAGAGGCTTGTCATGAGGCACATCAAGACCCTGCTGTTCATTGACTTTAGTTCAGCATTCAACACCATCATTCCTCAGCAATTAGATTGTCTGGGCCTGAACACCTCCATCTGCAACTGGATCCTGGACTTTCTGACAGGAAGAATATTGGCGGTTCTGCTATGGAGATTGTTAAGAACACAAAATCCCTTGCCGTTCACCTGGCGGACGATCTCACCTTGTCGATCAATACCAGCGCCATCACCAAGAAATCTCTACATCCTACGGAGTCTGAGGAAAGCCCATCTACCACCACCTATCCTCACCACATTCTACAGAGGAGTCTTAGAGATCATCCTGAGCAGTGCCATCACTGTCTGGTTTGGGAACTGCACTGTATCAGATCATAAGTCCCTCCAGCGGATAGTGAAGACTCTCCCCTCCATCACAGACATTTACACCACACTCTGCAACTGCAAAGCACTCAGGATTGTGAGTGACCACACACCCATCACACACACTCTTCAACCTTTTGCCGTCTGGAAAAAGGTATAGAAGCATTCGAGCCCTCACATCCAGACTCTGCAACAGTTTCTTCCCTCAGGCGATCAGACTCCTCAACAATCGTCTGAACTGAACACACACACACCCATTCCCGGTTTAAAAAACGTAAACAAAAATTTTTTACTACCTCATACAGGACAATGCCTCATTTATAAAATCACAATGTTTCCCCCTTGTACTTATTAGTGTTTTGCACTGTTTGTATTTATTGTTCTGTATTGTTTGTATTTATTGTTCTGTATTGTTTGTATTTATTGTTCGTACTGTCCTGTATTTATTGTTTGTACTGTCCTGTATTTATTGTTTGTACTGTCCTGTATTTATTGTTTGTACTGTC
>JAOUQT010000025.1:10344740-10361606 GCA_025769995.1 Xyliphius kryptos | reverse complement strand
CCCTTTTGTCTTTAGATGCTTCTGATGCTCTCTTTTGTTAAAGGGTGGCTTGATACAAGAAATGCGACAGCTGAAACCCGTGTGTGAAGTGTGATACATTTTTGCCACTATGTTTACACACAGCGGAATTGGTCCTCTGCATTTAACCCATCCGTGAAGTGAAACACACAAATACGCACACACAGGTGAAGTGAGCACACGTGGCCCGGAGCAGAGAGCAGCCAGCACAGTCTTGCATATGTCTGTTCTTGGTCGTTCTTGAAGCACTGACTCCAGCTGCACACAGTGCCAAATTACAAGTACCTCCTTTGAAGACCATTGTATCCCTGTTCTTAATTGTCCATCAAACTCACCTGACCTTAACACTATATAAAATCTATGGGGTACCATGAAAAAGATGCGATATGCCAGACCTAACAATGCAGAACAGCTGAAAGCCACTATCTGAGAAACCTTGGCTCTCATAAGACCTGAGCAGTGCCACAGACTGATCGAATTCATGCTATTCCGCATTGCTGCAGTAATTTGGGCAAAAGGAGTCCCAAGTATTGAGTGCTGTACATGCTGATGCGTTTTATGTTCATGCTTTTCAGTTGGCCAGCTTTTCTAAAAATCCTTTTTCTATTGGTCTAAAGTAATATTCTAATTTTCTGAGATACTGAATTTTTATGTGTATAGTATACAAGTTTCACTTTTTGCATGTAAATATAGAAATAAATATTTTTTTCCATGATATTCTAATTTTATGACCAGCACCTGTATATACAAACCTGATTCCAAAAAATGTCGGGACAAAGTACAAATTGTAAATAAAAACGAAATGCATTAATTTACAATGAATTAAAACTGATATTGTATTCACAGTGTAACATATACATTTTGAGACATTTTGAAATTTCATGCCAATTATTGGCTCATTTGAAATTTTGTGATATCAACACGTCAAAAAAGTTGGGACGGGGCAATAAATAGGTTGGAAAAGTTAAAGGTACAAAAAGGGAACAGCTGGACGACCAATTGGCAATAGGTCTTGTTTTATGCCGGATGCCCTTCCTGACGCAACCCTCACCATTTACTGATCTTGGGACTGGCTCTATAAATACTTATTAGTATTATTAATACTATTAATACTTATTAATAGTCATTTTAGCATTTGTGGCAATTTCATATGAACAAAGTTATATCTATAAGTAGGTTTACATCCATTCACAAGGTCATATTCACAGCACACAAGTAACAGGTAATTTGGCATCCATCTCCAATTCACCTAGCATGCAAGTCTTTGCACTGTGGGAGGAAACTGGAACTTCAAATTCACTAACCAACAGCATGAACAAAACAGGTAGATATACAGATATACACAACAAGGTAAAGACACAAAACTGTTAGACACACATTACCACTCCAAAGAGTATATAATACTTAAGTCCATAAATAATGAATTAAAAAAATCAGCTTAAAAAGCCTAAACTACAAGCCAAAGGCTAAACTGAAAGCAAGGTGCAGGAGGGCTGTAATTAATCAACATTGCAGGGCTGTGAGAAATGTAGTTCTTTTTGCCATCACCATCTTACAGAGTTTCTTGTAGTCCTAGCCTTCGAGCAATATCTAGTGGCAGCCACTGGTATAACACAGTTTCTCACAATTGAATTGGAAAAAGTAGTCTGTAATATGTTGCATTCTTTAAGCATCTGCCTTCCTCTCCAGCAAATAAACCAGGATCTGAACATCCAGCTGCTAAAGGATGGCTACAGGCTGGACGAGATCCCTGACGACGAAGATCTGGACCTCATCCCTCCGAAGTCAGTCAACCCAACCTGCATGTGCTGCCAAGCCACGTCTTCTTCCGCCTGCCAGATCCAGTAAAATTCCCCCATCCCCTCTCTATCGCTCTCTCTCTCTTTCTCGCTCTCTTAATTGTTCCCTTATAAAGACATTTAATCCATGTTATAGCACGAAATGTACAGGTAATGTTATGATCAAAATGGTGTACAGAAAATTATGAACAAAAACACACCTATACATATAAGGTACTGTGCAATAATAGGTTGCCTGACGTTTTTGCACAGTACTGTAATAGCACTTGAACACACACACACACACAAACACAAACAAACTCATACTGTGCATATACCTGTGATAATAAATAATGTTATGACTATTATTCTCGGTAGCATCCTCCTATGGTAGGATGCACTGTATGCTAGTTAGCAATGAGTTTAAACCCTCCAAGTGGCCATCATGTAGTGAGAGTATATTTGGAAGCTTAAAAAATTATTTAACTGTGCTTTAAATTCTTGTGCCGATTAAAACTGTAGAGTTTGCTTCCATGTTGGACAATGGTGAGTCAAAAATTATTTGCACTCTGGTTATATTAAAACTGATGTTGGCCACACTGTCTTATAAGCATGTTCAGGATGAGGTTGCTTTCTTCCCAGTCAATCCACAAGTTTCTCCCAGTGAAACAGATGGCTACCCTAATTGTGACAGACGAGCAGCATGCAGTACAGTCAATATTTTTTTTTGTTTTTGAGAGTGTGCCTGGTGCTGAAATGTATTTTGTCATGAAGAAGTGTGTTTAGGGTCAGCTGTGGCTTAATGGATAGGGTAAAGGGCTGGGGACCAAGATATCGCTGGTTCAAACCCCACTCTAGGCAAGTCATAGAGCAAGTTGAGCAAGGCACTCAATCCCCAACTGCTCCCCATGTGCCCCAGTAGAGTGCAGCACACTGCTCCAGGTGTTCAGCCATGGATGGGTTAAATACAGAGAAAGAATTTCCCTACAGGGATCAATAAAGTATCAAATAAAAAATAAAATAATAATAATAAATAATGGGATAGTGTGTTGGCATTAAAAATGAGCCGGATTCGCTTCCCCATTCATACTGTATACGGCATGCACAATACTAATTCTGCTGGAACGATGAGTGATTATATGGCAAATCCTTTGTAAATCAGCCATGGCTCTTCCCATGCAATAATTTGTTGACAGATCGACTAAATGTATTAAAACTGAGATAATTTCAAGAAAAAAATCATGGATTATTTATACTAAAGTGCTGATAATTTTTGTCTTACCCTTGCACTTTCCATTTTGATGTATTTTTCTGTTCAGCTGTAAATTTTAAGATAGATGGTGTCACTTTTTTTTTCTTTTTTTCTTGTGGTCGTTGCTGATTGGTTGCCCTTGACACAGCATTGTGTAGCATGTATGCAAAGGTTTTTTTTTCAAAGCCCTTTTTTTGTCTAGAGTTTCTTTAAACTTGTTCCACTACAGATTATTGTGCACATATTGGGGATGAATGTAAGACAAAAAAATAAAATGCATATCCAATTATCTTATAAAATGCAATATAGCTTATATATATATATATATATATATATATGTATATATATACACAGTGGTGATTTAAAGTTGTGAATTTTCTATATTTCTGCATAAATATGACCTAAAACATCATCAGATTTCGGAAGTCCTGAAAGATAAAGATAACCCAGTTAAACAAATGAGACAAAGATGTTATACTTGGTCATTTATTTATTGAGTGGCAAAACGATGTGAACCTTTTCTTTCAGTATCTGGTGTGACTCCCTTGCAGCAATAACTAACTAAATGTTTCCGTCAAATGTTGATCAGTACTGAACACTGGACCGGAAGAATTTTAGCCCATTCCGCTGTACAGAACAGCTTCAACTCTGGGATGTTGGTGGATTTTCTCACCGTAGCTGATCATTCCATGCCTATTACTCGCCTTACTTTTGGCGTGATCTTTGTCAGTCAACACTTCCTGGGGAGGTTAACAATGGTCTTGACTTTTATCCATTTGTACACAATCTGTCTGACTCCACCAATCGGTGGAGTCCAAACACTTTGAAGATGGTTTTGTAAACTTTTCCTGCCTGACGCGCATCAACAACTCTTTTTATAAGGTTCTCAGAAAACTCCTTTGTTAGGGCCATGATAAAATTCCACGAAGCGGTTGTGAATAGCAGGCTTTGATAGATCCCTGTTCTTTAAATAAAATAGGGTGCCAACTCACACATAATTCCCACTATAAACACCTGACCTTCAAATTAACTGCTAAGTCCACGGGCTCACTTACTTTTTGTCACATACAAATATGTAATATTGAATCATTTGCCTTAGTAAATAAATGACCAGTTATAATATTTTTATTTCATTTGTTTAACTGTGTTTGTTTGATCTAAAAGATTATTAAATATTTTAAATATTATGATGTTTTAAGTTTATGCAGAAATATAGAAAATTCTATAAGGGTTCGGAAACTTCTAATCACCACTGTATATATACTGTACTTAAAAGCCACTTGAATTGTTTGTTTGATCTTTATTTGATGTTAAGTTTCATCACGTTTCATCAGCATGCTGTAAAATGCTACCTAAAGTGTGTACATACACTTTAGCCTCAATGTCTGTTTCTTATTTAAAGTCTACAGTGGTGCTTGAAAGTATGTGAACCCTAATAGAAATTTCTAGAGTTCTGCATCAATTTGACCAAAAGTCACAGTTTGTCACACAATTACAAAATTTTGAGAAGCAAACAAAACACAAAAAGTGTAGAATTACTTTTTAGAATTACTTCTTTATCGAGGCAATGATTCATTATTTAATTGACTTTAATTGGCAAAATTATACTAATGATACTGCCACCACAATGTTTTACAGATGAGGATGTTATTAAACATTAACATGTCCTCTGTTTGTGCCATGATACCCTTACAGAAACATTTGTGAAAACTAGATTAACTTTGGTATATCCTATAAGGAGTTGGCACACAGAGAATGGGAGACAAGTGCATATTTATAAATCTACTTTGAACACTTTATAAAATGTTTTACAAATTCTAACACAGGTCAAGACATGAGAAAGCATCATATACTATTTATAGACATAATTAGTGTTCCAAGTAGCCAAGTACAAACTGTAGATCAGTCTAATTGTAGAAAAGGCTTGAATGCAAAGGGAGAAACAAATATGATACTATAATGAAGAGCTTGTGGAACTTGCCATTTTAAACCTGCAAACACACTGAGAGAGAGAAAACAAGCCATAGGTGAAATGAGTCAACACTAATGAGTTCTGTGGTGACTCAGATTGGGTGTGTTCCATGGGTGTCACCAGTTTAGGTTTGGATCCTCTGGAGCATTGTCTGCCACTGTTGGATAGTGTAGGAACTTCAGGATATAAATCAGGGTGACTTTTAGATCTGATTTATGCAGAAATTTACAAAAGGGTATAAAAACGTTCACGCACCACTTATAAGTGCTGTGTTCTGGCTTTTTTGACTAAAGTGGCATCACACAGGAAGTAATGACTATGAGTTTCATGAGTATAGTAATAAAAATGGCTATTTAATTGTGTTTGCTGAATTGTGTACAATGAGATACTGCTTGTTACATACATGTTTGTGTTTTTAATCTCCAACATGGCATTATTTTATCTGATTATTTTATCTGAATCAAAGAGTTAAGAGAACCGGTCATTCCTTGTGACACTCCCACAGGAAGTTAAACATCATGGCGAATCGTGCGAGTTTAGGAGATGAGGTCAGGATCCGCTCTTTCTCAGTAGTAACAGCAGCTTTTTGGATATAAAATACACCAATAAATAGCATGAGAATTTCATGAAAATAATGTCATGGACAGTGATGGCATAGTTACCTTGAGAAATGTATCTAATTACTCCTTTAAAAGGCAACTTAGTTACTTTATTGATTACTTGATTATTTATTAGTTACATTCAGCAGCTGTCAACAGCACAACCACCTCATCCCTGCACTGAACATTACCCTTATCCCCCCCAATACTCTTGCTTTGGATATGCATTTTTAACAGTAATGTCAACAATGCATATCTCTCCTCCCTCCGTTGTTTACGTCTTTAAATTTTAAAGAAAGTTTAAAAAAGGCGATGCTGAGTTTCATTAAAGAGTAAAGGCTTAATTGCAGGATTTTACTTAACAATTACCAAAACCCATGTGAAATTATTGCAAAATATGCACTATATGCACCCTTTTATTTCTAGGTGGCTCATTTGAGGCTTACTACATTTCAATAAAAAAAAATAACATTCAACACACTATCTACAAAATAGAGTTTACTGAGTTTACTTGAAAACTTCCTGGACATTTTAATTTGCATTTACTTATTTGCTAATTATAAAAATATCTTATCAAATTATTAAATTAGTATCTTTTTTAATTTTTAGTGTGGCTTTATCAGCATGCATTAGTAAATGCAACAGTCAAAGTCTGCAGATGAACTGTGTCAGATTCTCCAAGACATTCTGTAAAATTAGAAGTCACTTCTTGACATTTGGCCACACATGTGTGCTTCATGGAATAGGAATAAGTTGGCTGAGCTTCCTAATCTCGTGTCAGCTCTAAGGGCAATTTAGAGACACTGATTACTGTAAAGGATGTTAATGGACTGTGGGAGGCACCCTTAGCACCTGAAGTAAAACAAACACAGAAATTCTTATACATAAAAAGTAAACACTATAAACGCAGTAAACATTAATAACTTTACAAGGAATTATCTGGTAAGTGTCTCGATGAACCTTTTTTCTAAGTGTCTTTGTGAATCATCAGAAGGCTTCGACTGGCCCACTTGCTTCTTTTTTGTGGTAAAATAACTTTCCAGCTACACTAACTATAGAGTAAGTGGTAGTAAAAGTTCAGTAAATGGTTATAGATTACGTTACGAATCAGTGTAGGGTTATCCCAGAACACATTGAAGGGCTATTACAAATAACTTTGTTATTCATTCTATTGTTTACAATATCACATTGTGTCCACAATATCACATTTGCTTTCAGTTCTCTTCGAGATGATTAGTGCCACTAGCAAAACCCTATTGCTTTCTGATGTTTTATTGGTTGCGATATGGCTTCTAGAGATAGTGATATTGAATAGAGATATTGAAATCTAGATAGTGATTGCTAATGCTTGAGGTTCGGATGGTATTTACTTCTTGCTATAGCTGCTTGACCGTGGAAACCCTTTCCATGAAGCTCTCTGTGCACTGTTGTTGAGCTAATCTGAAAGCCACATGAAGTTTGGATCTGTAGTGATCGAATCTGCAGAAAGTTGGCAACCTATTCGCAGAAAGTTGGCAACCTAAGTTGGCATCAGCATCTGCTGACCCCGCTCCATCAGTTTATGTGGCCTACTACTTCGTGGCTGAATTGCACTTCCATTTTCTTATAATACAGCTGACAGTTGACTGTGGAACATTTAGGAGCGAGTAAAATTTCACGACTGGATTTGTTGCACAATTTGTTGCATCCTATCACAGTTATACACTGGAAGCTCCTGAGAGTGACCCATTCTTTCACAAATGTTTGTAAAATCAGTGTACATGCCTAGGTGCTTGATTTTGTGTACAGGTGTGTACATGTTGCAGAATTTGCAAATGCAATGTTATACATTGTATGTGTGGTGTAATGTACTCTATGAATTATTTTATACAGAATGACCTGAAGATTAGTTCTGGAAATAATTTCTACACAATATTTTGAAGAAATTAGTATTTGGTGCTAGAGATTAGATTTTTCACCCAGTCGGGTTAGTAGGGTGATTTTTTAATTTGATTTTTTCAATTATTTGATATATTTTGGATAGTGGGGTGGCACAGTGACACAGTGGATAGTGCTTTCACCTAACAGCGGGTATAAAAAAAGGAATGAATAAATATTGGATGGTACTTTTTTATAAGGTGTAATATTAATGAATTATGATATTAATAAGGATTAATAAGTCAACATAAGAGATCTTATCTGATTGTACCATAAGAGGTCGGTATTTCTATGCTAAAATTTAAGGAGTGTGGAGTTGTGAAAAATGTTTTTGAGACGCATGATGCCTTTTTCAATCCAAGATGAAAGTTTTAATGTTTCGTAGTTGGTAGTAGAAAAATGTGAAGGTAGACCACAAAAACAATAACCACATACACACAATTATCAGAAATCCCTTTGGGGAAATACTTGAAGATAGGGGAGGATTGCAGGAAGTAGGTGCAGAGTTTTTATTTTAAAAGAGCACAGAGTAAATGAAAACCAGCTCCAGCTGTCCCAAGTTCATGTGTCTGTGCAAGGCTATTCCTTAATCCCTGTACCTGACTGGTTCACATAGCGCGTGAAGCCCTCTATCATAAGCTTTCTCTAAATCCACAATGACACAGTGTAGCTCTTTCTGACCTTCTCTATACTTCTCCATCTTCTCACAACACCAGATCATATGCCATCTGTCAGGTCTTACTAATCCAGCGATCGGTGCCTGCACATATGTGCTTTGAATAGCAGAAGTACAAATGTTTTGATAAAGAAATATGACATATTGATCAAGAAAACAGTTTTTTTGGACAGTCATTGCACAGTATAAAGGTCTGAGAAGCAAAAGATTGCCGGCTCAAATCCCAATACAGGCAAGTCACTGGTGAAGTGCCGTTAAACAAGACACCCAACGACCAACTGCTCAGCATCCTGCTCAACGGGGGTCAGCACACTGCTGCTTGTATTAAGTGCACCCCTGCATGGGTTAAAAGCAGAGAAAGAATGTAACTTCTGTGAGCAGTAAAGTAGCAATCATTATTATTAATATTATTAGACCAAGCATTAAATTATAAAAAAAAATATTTAGTCATACACTCCTTTCCGTAGGTCATATTCTATTAGGTTTTATTTGAGTTTCAGCACAAAAACATTGTAAGCAATTCTGACTGAGGGTATGAACTAAAAATACAGATAAATATCACATTTTGTTAAAAAAAATACAGCAAGATTTAATATGTATGTAATAATCATATGTATAATGTCAGAGGTGTGCAAGAATGAAAGCACATTTCAGTGGTTAGGTCTGTACATTTGAGATTCATTATGACGATGATATAAAGCTGGTGTGAAGAGGCAGTGTATTTATTCATGCTTTAAGGCAGAACCTGACAATTCGTACATAAAAACATATTTCTAAAGTGTGTGTAAACTGAGAAAGCTGAATTTTGTTAACTTGCACCAGCAGAACACATTGTATTAGCCGCTTTCTTGGTGGCTGTTCAAACTGTACAGTGCTGTCCAAAAGGAAGAGACACAATATACTTGGTGAAAGAACTGTCAGATTTCTCAAGACAGTCAAATGTATAAACTAATTTACCAAATATTGCTTTAGTTTCTTGCTGTTTATTGCACTTTATAGTATCATATTTTACATAAAAAGGTTTAAATTATTTTGCTTAAAAATTAAACAGCAATTCGTTTTTGTAAATCTGAGTCAGTTCTTCTCAAGACTCTGATTGTCGCACTTGTTCTTTTTTTTAAAACCCAGCAGCTCTGATTTCTTTCTTTACCGATATTCAAACATTTCTTACTGAAAAAGTAGTATGTGGAATTCTAAAGACATTTTGTACTGACTCAATAATGCAGAATTAATAACAATAAACATTATTATCCATACCTTTGAGATTACCTTTATCCGTGCCTTTAAGATTACGATAATAATCTGAACAATTTAAGATCATACAAACCCGATGGCAAAAAAGTTGCGATAAAAGAACAAATTGTAAATAAAAACAGAATGCAAAAATTTACAAATCTCAAAAACGTATAGTTTCCCCAATAGAACATGGAGAACATATCAAATGTCAAAAGAGAGATTTTTATATTTCATGACGAATATTCGCTCATTTGAAATTTTGTGACAGCAACACATCTAAAAAAATTGGGATGGGCAATAAGAGGCTGGAAAAGTTAAAGGTACAAACAATTGCAACTCTTTAGGTCAATTGGTAATAGGAAATCAGGAGGACAACCCAAGTTGTTATCAGTGCTCAGTTCAGAATCCTGCATCTCTGATGGTATGGGGTTGCATTAGTGCGTGTGGAAGGACACCATCAATGCCGAAAGGTATATCCAGGTTTGGAATAACATATACTCCTATTCAGACAACGTATTTTCATGAAAGACCTTGCATTTTCCAACATGACAATGCCAAACTACATACTGCATCAATTACAGCATCAGAGCTGAGTAGAAGAAAGGTCCTGGTACCGAAGTGGCCAGATATTTCACCCATAGAAAACATTTGGCGCATAAAAAGAAAGATATGACGAAAAAGACCTAAGACAGTTGAGCAACCATTAGACAGTTGAGCAACTATTAGACAAGACTGGGTTAACATTCCTATACCTCAACTTGAGCAACTTGTCTCCTCAAATGTTTATAAACTGTTATAAAGAGAATATGGGATGTCTCACAGTGGTAAACATGGCCTTGTCCCAACTTTTTTGAGATGTGTTGTTCTCACAAAATTTTAAATAACCTAAATTTTCTCAGTTTAAACATTTGATATGTCATCTATGTTCTATTCTTAATAAAATATGAAATTGTGAAACTTCTACATCATTGCGTTTCTGTTTTTATTTACAATTTTTACTTAGTCCTAACTTTTGTGGAATTGGGTTTGTAATTTATTACTGATCATGGATCACTATGTATTGTTAACTTTAATGTAGGAAAGTATGTCTTTGCATGTGCCTAAGACCTTTTCACAGTATAGAAATCTTACAGTATGTTTTCCTGAGTGTCTTGGAAAATCTGACACAGCTCTTTTGGAGACTTGGACTTGCTTAATTTTCCAGCAAAAACTATTAACTTTGTCTTTGATGCAATATGTTGCATTGTTTACTGACATACAAACATTTTTGCATTCTTTTTTGCTTGGACAAGTTTAATATTTCTGTAATTTTTCTTAAACAAAAACCTTTGCACAGTAATTTACTAGTTCCAAATTATGAAACACTGTAGTGTTAATGTGCCATTTTCTAGGCTTCTATTTTTGTAAATTCTGCTGTGCAATTTAATATAGTCATACTTAATATAGTATGTTCACTTGATACACTTAACCACAATAGAGGTTCATTAAAAGACAAGGCAACTGTCTCTTTTTAAAGACAGTAGTCATATATTACAGCCTGAAAAATAGATTTCATATTAGTAAACCAAGAATTAAAATGATTTTAAAAAAATTACTCACTAATAGATGCAATATCACCAAAAATGTAAATCAATACATAAATATATGTTATTCCATGGTAATAAACTCTGAAAATAATACAGATGAACCTGATGTACCTGTCTACAGATAAGACATTTGCAATAAAATGATTGGATGTACGCAGTCTGCTACACAAATAATTTAACTAATGATAATCGCTATAATGCAATAGTTTTGTAACTACACCCACATCTGTGCAGTCTTCCATCTTAGCTAGCAGTAGCTATCTTACATGATTGACTGTATGAATATGTAGATGATTAGCTATCTAACCACTGTATTCAATAAAATATAGAATGCAAATACACAATTTCCACACAAATCAGCCCGGATGTCTTGTTTGGTGTAGGAAGTTGGATTACTTTTGCAGCAGACCTGTAAAGGTAATATTGCTAGCAGGCAATTGAAGTGTGTGTGCATTATGGTTCAAGGTAAAAGTCAAGAGGAACCACATAATAAAACAATTGGTGAGTCTGAAATTTCCAAATAGCGTCCCCCAAACTTTGCTTATAGATTAAATAATATCTGGCTGTAAGAAGTCATTACCTGCAGTGCAAATTCTAGAAATTTTTAAAAACTGACTAAAGCCTTAGGAACCTTATTCGTTTTTATAACAGGCTAGACGTTTTTATTTCTATTAATCATTTTAGATGTCCAAACTGCAGAGATATGCTGGGATAAATAAGCAAAGTGTGACTGTCAAAGCCTCCAGAAGAATGCTGTAAGACACTCTGTAAAATTTTACCAGAAAAAGCATACCAATATATTTATTTCCTCAAGATAATTACTGTTTACCGAAATAGGTTTTTATATGTTAAAATATATGAGTTTTTGAAGCCATAATGCCACGTGTTTGCATGTGTCTGTGGCTTTTTTTTACAGTAATGTACTGTAATTTACTGTTTTACTAAGTGTCTTGAATAATCAAAACAGTTCTTTCTGGAGACTTAGTTACACTTGCTTTTTTGCAGCAGAACTAGCTACATCCATCGTTTGTTTTTGTCAGCCATGTTTTTCAGGAAATGATCTGTATTTAGCCTATATAAGTATATATTAAATAAGTATATATTAAATAAAAAGTATGTATGTTAGATGGTTCACTACAACATGTCCAAAAGGGGGACATTTTGTATTTTTGAGTAGAAAGTAGTATAATATAACAAAATCATTCATTTTCTTCCACTAAATCCACACAGGGTTGCCGGCCACCTGGTGCCAGCCCGGAAACTCTAGGCACAAGAGCAGGAACAATCCTAGACAGGGCACACTCACACACTAAGGGCCACTATAAAGACACCAATTAACCTAGCTTACATGTCTCTGGAATGCAGGAGGAAACCGAAAAAAACCCGCACGAACATGCAAACTCGCAAGTCCTCCCACACAGGTATTGAACCCGGGTCCATTTTTTTTGCTGTGAGGTGGCAGCACTACCCACTTCAAAATCGTGCTGCATATAAAACAAAATGTAAAACTCGATGCAATTGACTCATTGCATTTAATATGAGCATATGTGAGTGCTGATAATCTCTTCATCCTTTAATATAAGGTTATAATACAACATAGGTTCATGTTTGATTTGGTCCGATGTGGATTTATGTGATTTAGGCAAATAGTTCACCTTTGTGACTTTGACATCAACACACTCCTACATTTTCAATCATCAATAATCTCTTCAGTACAGGTATACACATATCCATACTGTCAGTTTTGCAGATTATGTGTGCAAAAGAGTTTGTTCGCATGTGGATAAGGTGAGAGGTCAGACGAGGGACAGTCACTAAGGATCCAGGCAGAGTAACACATCTGAAAGGTGTTCAGATCCATACAAAAAAGTTAACAAAAACTATTCGGCATCCCCGGAGACTGAGGAGGATGTGGAGGTCGAGGAGCGGCGCCTCCGTCCGTTGGACTTGCAGAGCATGCTGGGATGGAACCCATCGTGGCGGCGTGCATGCTTAGTCAGGTGGTCGCTCCGCATGAAGCACTTGGTGCAGAGGGGACAGGCGAAACGCTTCTCACCTGTGTGAGTGCGGAAGTGGCGCGTCAGCTCGTCTGATCTAGAGAAGCGCTTGATGCAATCAGGCCATGTGCACTGAAATGGTCTCTCACCTAAAAGAGAGAGAGAGAGAGAGAGAGAGAGAGACAGAGAGAGGTTCAGCACATTTTGTTCTAACATGGCTGACTGGGTATTTTTGTATTCTTTCCACAGTGATTCACACTACAGTGACTGATGGATCTGTTTTGTAAAAACACAGTAGTAGAACATGACCATAACTAAAGAAAGAGTACCAATATGTGTTTTTAAAGAAGTACACTTGTCTGTTCAGATGCATGGTTCTAAGTAGACTTGACATAGCTGATAACTAAAAGACACAAAATTGGGTCACTGCTAAATTTTACATTATTTGCAAAAGAAATTATAAAATAAAACAATCTCTTACAATATACTACAGTTAATAATCACAGGAAATAAACAACTGCTAAAGAGACTCCACAAAGTTGCAAACATCCTCCATACACAAATGGATTCAGGCCCACTGCAGTGGCTCAGCCGGTTCATCCTGCCAGTTCGATGATCATCTCTCAACTCACCCACAAACTGGATATTTGCTAAGGATCCTTCACTCTTTTTGAACACCTGTGGTATGTGAACAGCCCACAAGTGCAGCTGTTACTAAAACACTAGCACCACAGCTCCAGGCTCCAGCTATCTGTAGACAGTCAAAGTCACTCCATAGCTGGTAAGTGTTGTCTTCTGATGAGCAGTGGACAGGTCAACGCCTTATATGAGAGACAAGCCACATTGTAAACTCCCTAATCTGAAATTCAGTCAGTTCTGTTTTATGATCACCATCTAAGCCATAAGGAACAAAGTGTTACTGAAAACCCATGTGTACTGAATCTGTGTGTGCGTGTGTGAGTACAATATTTCATAACAGGTGTGTGATTGTTTTAAATAGTTTAATGTCATTGTTTCAGATTAGGCTGCATGTTTATCATCATCATAATCATTACCCTGAACAATTTAGGAAATAGGAACACCTAAAAGGTTGCATGTGATTGGGATCTCTCCTAATTTTATGTCACAGATATGTGTGGTTTAACCAACAAGTAAATGGATAACTAGTGAGTGTGGGTTGTCTTGCAAATTGACAATATTTGCCACCTTGTGAAGTCTGTTACCCAACATCTACTTCTAGAAAGGTGGAACAACCCATTATTAGCCAGTTGTTTCTAATTAAGTGTTCGTTCAGTGAATAATTATTTATTGCGCAAAACAGGCAAACACTCCATAATCCTATCCTCCATTAAGTTACAGATATTTTGATCTGGAAGTATGACTACTTATAAAGACAATGTGACGCAATCATGTATTACATCATATGTTCTGCCAAAACACCTCGATTATGAAACTATGTTTTGTCACATTGTGTTCCGTCCCAGCTGCACGGTACGCTCTGACCTTGACCGCGCCCACTTCTTCGGATGATCACGCCCTTTGACAAACCACACCCCCACGGCCACGCTTTTTCGTCGGCTACCAGTGCCCCCTCCTCTCGTCTATTTTGCGCTACTTTTAGAACAGTAAATAAGTAAAATCATATTTATATGAGTGGGCGTGTGTGAAAATATATCTATGACGTAGGCAAGCAAAAATCATATTTATTTAGTTCCGTGTTGATCTTATATGTGTTAAAGGTTAATATACTACATACTAATGTCTAATACTAATGTCTGGACTGTTTATTTTGTACAGATTCTGTGCCTGCTAATGTTGGAAAATCAAAACTGTATTCTGCGTAAAAATGTATAAAAACTGTTTTAAGATGTTTAACATAAACCAGAGACACAACAGAGTTCACGCGATGAACGGGGTCACGCCTACTTCCACACGTAGCCTTACCCCGTTCCGCTAAATCACACCTTTCGAGTCCGCGACCACGCCCCTTCCTTCTGTGTATTTAACCCTGCTAGTTATTGTGCTTTTTATAAAATATATATGTGTATAAACTATATAATACAAATAATTATCAGGATAAAATAAGGTCAACAAACAAATATTTTATTTGGCCGTTCAACGATGACCGGTCAGTTTTTATACGTAGACAGTATTATATAAAAGTCTGGACAGTTTATTTTGTACTTAAAAATAATAGGAATAAATAAATAAATAAATGTTCATGTGGAAAAAACAATATCACTGAATTTTATTTATAGAATCAGTTTTAACACTACCATAAACACTCAACGGAGTCCACGCTTTCAGCACGTGGCATTCCGCGTTGCCAGTTTGTAAAATTCCACACATAATAGCATTATTTTTCAATTAGTTTTTGATAACACGTTTACAGTACAATTATATATTAGCATCAATATACGCGCTTTAAGTACTATTGGATTATCAGTTTCAAGGAGTTGTGCACGTATGAGAAATATGTTCTGGCAACCCAACATATCAACAAAATCATCAAAAAAAACGGAATTTCATACAAGATATTGGGTATAAAATGCTGAAATTATCAAAACAGTACCGGTGTGTACGCGGCAGTGCGCTTTCAGGTGAGATGATTTTCCATAGATCTTTCCACATCCGGCGTATGGGCACCGGTGCTTCTTTTCGGCGCTTTGTCGGCTCCGTCCACGCCGCTCGCTCCCCGCTGTCGTTCGGCATTTCACCCTCATGCCGGGCTGACAATTCGTGGCGCTTTCTACGGTGCCTTTGGGACAAACCTCCCCGCACCGGTTCAGGTCCAGGAGGATCATCGCTACCATTAGGAGTGTGCGGTTCTCCTGGTTCTCCATTTCCACATCCATATCCGCTTTGTCCAAGGCGGCGACATCAAGCTCCGTCATTGTCTGTATATTTATTATTATATTTTACAAATAACAAAACACAGTTTTGTTTTCTTCTGCCGATTTCTTGTGCAACGCTTTTACCAGAAGATCCGAGCCAGTAAAAAGAACGTGGTGTTCTCTCCGCGCGTGTGTGTGATTATTTGTCTATATAATCGTCAAAAACTGTTTAATCCAGTTCTTCTAATACCAAGATTCCCAGCTGTCTAATTCGTGTCGTTGTCTTTGCGAGACTTCCACGTATGTGCGTCAAAATATAAAACTCGTGAACGCGCAACGGTGTTTTTCACAGTTCGCTTTCTCAAAAGAAACAAATTCGCGGAATCCCAGGGCGTCATCGTGACGCCGCTCTCTGATTGGTCAGTTCCTAACCGCTGTCCCACGCGCTACCAGGAATCCCCGATCAAAAAGGCGGAAATCGGTACCTGTTGTCCAATCACGTTCTCGCACCCGGAAACTTGGGCGCTTTTCTTTTGGCCTCTAGCGTGCTAAAGCTAAATTAAACAGATCACTGGATAAGAAACACATGTCTAATAATGACTTAGTTCACCGTTTTGATTTATCGCAGACTGTATAGAGTTGGGAACATCATCCACAGGCAAGCCGACCCATGGTCGTCCCAGTTCAGCTCGCACTTTCAATCCTGTCGGCTAGGATCAATCCCACGTGACCGGCTTCAACCTGTATTCCTCACCGTTATGTTATGCTATATGACACCAACAAAAATAGTGAGATGTAAACATTATATTAATGATTGGAGCAGTGTGCTTCCCCATTGAGGCGCACGGGGAGCAGTTGGTGGTTGGGTGCCTTGCTTAACGGCACTTCAGCCATGACTTGCTTAAAGTGGGGTTTGACCAGTGAGCTCTTGGTCCCCAAACACTTTACCCTATCCATTAAGCAACGGCTAACCCACGATTGCCACTACTACTACTTATAAT
>JAOUQT010000025.1:10328532-10339060 GCA_025769995.1 Xyliphius kryptos | reverse complement strand
TAGTGACCTGGCTACTATCCTGCAAGAAGAATGGCTTAAAATCCCTCTGACCACTGTGCAAGACTTGTATGTGTCATCCCCAAGAGGGATTGACGCTGTATTGGCCGCAAAAGGAGGCCCTACACCATACTAATAAATGATTGTGGTCTAAAACCAGGTTTTTCAGTTTCATTGTCTAACCCCTGTATGTATTATAATGGCTGGCACAGTGGCGCAGTGGATAATGCTCACAGCAAGAATATCCCAGGTTCGAGCCTCTGATAGGGCGACTAGGGAAAATTCTGTGCGGAGTTTGCATGTTCTCCTTGTGTTCGTGCGGGTTTTCTCTGGGTTTGCCAGTTTCCTCCCATATTCCAAAAACATGCATGATAGGTTAATTGGTGTCACTAAATTGCCCATCAGCGTGTGAATGTGTGTGTGATTGTGTGTAGCCTTGTTTCTTAAAACCCGTGACTCTAAAACCCACACTACTGCGGCTCCACCAGTTCGACTAGGTAGTTGATCGGTTGGTTTCAACCACATGGCCTGGCAGCATGTCAATTGGCAAATGCGATGTCAGTATAGGGTAATCTGTACACTGGACAGCATAAGGCAACAAGTTATTGGTAAAATTACTTTTTAACAGATTGATAAAACCAGGAGTTGTAATACCAGGAGTTGTGATGCCATGTTTTGGATATGCTGCAGTGGCCATGGGTTGTTTTGTTCTGTGTGCTATAATCAAACAAAATGTTGAACCAACCCATTATTAGCCATGTGTTAACTTATGTATAGTGCATCCGGAAGGTATTCACAGTTTGTTATGTTACAGCCTTATTCCAAAATAAATTAAATTAATTTCTTAATGAAACGTCTACACACAATACCCCGTAATGACAAAGTAAATGAAACATTTTTGAACTTTGAAAATGTTTAAATGTATTAAAATGAAACAAAAATCACATGATCTCATGTACATTAGTATTCACAGCTTTTGACAAAATTGAGCTCAGGTGAATTCTGTTTCCACTGATCATTCTTTAAATGTTTGACAACTTGATTGGAGTCTGTTTACAGTTAATTCTGTTTATTGGCCATTATTTGGAACGGCACACGCCTGTTTATATAAGGTTTCATAATTAACAGTACATGTCAGAGTGCAAATAAAACCATAACGTCCAATAATTGCCCTGTCCTCAGAGACAGTATTTTATTTTGAAACAGATTTGGGAAAGGGTACCGAAAACCTTCTGAAGCATTAAAGGTCCCAATAAGCACAGTGCCCTTCATCATCCATAAGTATAATACGTTTGGAACAACCAGGACTCCTATATCTGGCTGCCTAGTAGCAGAATGAGTGATTGGGGTAAAAGCACCTTAGTCAGGGAGGTGACCAAGAACCCAAGCATCACTCTGACAGAGTTTTAGAATTGCTCTGTAGAGTGAAAGGAGGATATTCCAGAAAGACAACCATATATACCAACATCCACCAGTCAGACCTGAATAGTAGAGTGGCCAGACAGAAGCCACTCCTTAGCAAATGGCAAAAAACAGATCTTTTGGAATTCCCAACGGCACCTTAATGACTTTCAGTCCATGAGGAACAAAATTATCTTGTCTGATAAAACAAAGATTAAACACTTTGGCCTGAATGGCAAGCTTCATGTCTGGTAAAAACCAGGCACCGTCCCTAGAGAAGCACCGTCCCTAAACATAAATACACAGCCAGGATAACATAAGTGGCTTTGGAACAACTCTGTGAATGTTCCTCAGTGACCCAGCCACAGCCAGATTAAACCTGATTGAAAATCTCCAGATAAATCTGAAATTGCTGCACACAAAAACCACCATCAAACCTGATGGAGCTTAAGAAGTTCTGCTAAGAACAATGGGATAAACTCAAATTGTGTGCCAAGCTTGTATCATCATACTCAGAAAGTTGAGTTAAGGCTGTAAATACTTATGTACATATAATTTTTGTTTATTCATTTTTAATACATTTGCAAAACATCACTTTGTCATTATGGGCTATTATGTGTAGAATGTTCAGGGAAAAAAATTAAAAGTGAAGTGCTACGAATAGTTTCCAGATGCCCTGCAAGTTTATACTTACCTATATACACAGGAACAAGAAATGCCAGAGGAAATGTACTTATATATTCATTTATTCAATAATACATGCCAAACATCCTATTCACATTTAGGAATATTACAGAATACATGTTTGTATTTGCATCCAAATACCTATCCTACTAGAGTGGAAGGACAGGAACCATTTTGTCCTCAGCATTTTCTCTCATTTCTCTTAAAATTCATTTTACATCCTTGTGGAAGAACGACATGCAATTATTCTTTAGGACACTGAATAAACTCTGACCTCTTTGTATTAAATTAGAATATTATTGTAAAAACAAAACATGTGCATGGACTCATTAGCATACATGCTTAGAAATAAAAGTAAAAGAAGAT
This sequence comes from Xyliphius kryptos, assembly GCA_025769995.1. Classification (NCBI taxonomy): domain Eukaryota; kingdom Metazoa; phylum Chordata; class Actinopteri; order Siluriformes; family Aspredinidae; genus Xyliphius; species Xyliphius kryptos. The sequence goes on along the minus strand of JAOUQT010000025.1, from coordinate 10,336,612 downwards.
GGAACTGGATGGAGTAGGATATGTGCAATAATGGACAAACTGGTATGCTACAGTGTAGGAAAAAAGATAAAGAAAACACTTTTCATTAAGTTTTCTTGTTGATTTGGCACCGAACATGTACTTGGTCCTGTTTGACTCCTTTCTGCTAACTTTTACAGCAACCTGAGCCATTCTCAAATTGGCTAAGGTTAATATTCCTAGGAGAAAGCCACTGCTCTCACATAGATCTGTAGATATAAAAATAACATGAAAAAGCTAAAATGCTAGTAGCACAATATTTTGTGGGCGGATAAAACAAAAATAGGAAAATCTATTACATTAAAATAATCCCTTATCACATCTGTGGGGTGTAATGTTATGAACCTGTTTTTCTGGGCCTAAGGCAGTTTAAATGCCATCATTGACAGAACAATGTCATCTGTGGGTCAAGCAACGTGGGTCAAGCAGCAAGACAACTAACCTAACCACTTAAAATCATTCTACCAAAGAATGGTTACAGAAGAATATGATGTTTTGGAATTGGCAAGTGTGGAAGGACCTAAAGTGAGCAGCTTATTGTCAGAAACTCACTACCATAAGAGTCTAATTTTGTTTGTACTGTAACACGGGCTAAATTTTCTTCAGGACTAATCAACAATTACTGAAAATATTTGCAGTTATTGTGCAAAAGGCTGTCACACCAGATACTGATATCTAAGGTTAATATACATTTTCCAATCACAGATATCAAAGACTGGATTTTTCATCAATAAATAGATTTTATGTTTTGTTTTATGACATGTGACAGTATGATATTATGTATAATGTATGTAGTAATCGATGTAGCTTTTCAGTTTAATTTGTCATGCCACATTTCATCTGAGTTTAGTTAAAAGGTGACAGCTGACACGCATTGTTGCTTTTATTATGACATCTAGAAATAGAAAAGTATGGGGTGACTATGTGCTTTACAATTAGATTATTTTATTAATCTTTGGCTTTGGTGAAATCAGCCAGATTATTATTTGTAGCAATTGCAGGGCTGTGGTAAAAAAATATGTAAATACAGACACTAACCTTTACTGGATTAGGAACACCTGGCAGGTGGCATATAACCCTTTAAAAGTGCATGTAATTGGTGGTTATCAGAGTTGACTCTCATGTAAGTGTTGATCTGTCCAGGCAACACTTATCAACTACATTGACTCAAGTAACTTTGGAGCCAGGAGGTGAGGTGCATTTGTATGCTGTTTATGGTTAATGTATATGATTTAATTATACAAAAAACACAAATCTAAAAATTTTTTGATTTAGCTTTTTTTAAGACTCCGCTAATTATTTCTATTATAACATAGAATATCTTGGTGATAAACTTACTGATTATCCATTTCATCTGATTAATGGCAGTTTTTATTTATTTGCCAGTTTGCACATCGTCAATTACTTACTATTTTGGAGCATTAAAATAATGATTTATTATATAATATTTTCATTTACAATAAAACCTTCAGTCATAAATGTATGTAATCACAACTAATTCATTAGATAAAATAATTCCTGAAATTTGTATTTACATGTAGTAATTAGAGTAATTCCTAACACTTAAATTACCGTAATATGTTAATACAATGATTTGGAATATATGACAATATTCTCTCCATTGGGCCACAAATGTGCACTCCTGAAATCAACGCATGTTCTAAAGTGCATAAGAACTACTTCCTGTCCACTGTTGCCCTGGCGTCTTGCATAGCAAGTCTACATCTATAATCTTGGGACAGAAAATATTTTTTTTTTATTCTGGTTTCTAGTTCCCTCAGTAAATATTTTTGTGAACCTAACTTTAGCTTAGTTTGTTCGTCAATAACATGAACTTTTAATATCAGGGTTGAGATATTCTCAGCTTATGAGTTACATTATTGATTCTTCATCATTTGAATGATATAAATTAGTGCTAATTTAAGGACAGCCCTATTTTAATATAATGACCACACATAGACTGTGCCTGATTGGACCATAAGGTACTTTAAGCCCTACAAATTTTATTGGGAAAGCAATTGATGCACTTGCACCACATAAGTATCTAAGAAAAATGTATCACCTGATAAATAAAATGTATATTTTGCCGATTAAACATTTTTCTACAACAGACATTTGAGAAAATATAAATATATTTTATATTATAAGCATATCTATGTGTGTCCACAATAAAAGTTAAAGCTAATTATATACAATAAATGTATTATTACATTTTTCTGGCCCTTAAAAATATTTCCCTTTGTATTTTCATTTAACATGAATTAAAAGTCAGGACTACCACATTCAAAATGTGACTATAACATGAAAAACTAAATTTTAAACAAATTGAAGTGGTTAAAGTAGACAGAGGGCAACTAAGTAATTTTAAAACCTGGTTTGGTAACCTTGTGAATGGGAATGCCATTATTTTATAAATCTGCTCAGTTTATACTATATGTATACCCCTGTCCTATTACACCTTAAACTTACAGAAAATAACCAACTTACTAATTCAAAATATCCTAGACAGATCATTACAATGTAGAGCGCATTATTTACCCAGACAGTGCTAACTGCGTAATGGATAGGTCTTTGGACATCAAATACATTTCCATTTTTCATCCTATGCATACTACAGTAGATCCTTGATGCCGTCTGCGTTTTTCCCTCAATCTACTCCACCATCACGTGTAGTTGTGCCTGCCATCAAAGCTTTGGAAAGCTGATGGCTTGGCTAGTCGCCTCAAGGAGACTGTGTCTGGTTTATTGTCAGGCCTCATACCAGACTTGCTTCTCTGAAATGGATACCTGGCACGTCCCTTGTCCATGCGTTCACTGATGGAGAAGCTCTTTCGGGCATAAATATTGGAATGGGAGTCCTCTGATGATGAACAGCTATTGGCCCGTTCCAGTCTGGAGGCAGGAGAATAGAAGGGGCCCAGAGCTAAGCCCAGGGCTAAATCAATGCCTGTACCAGCACCTCCACTGGAACAAGGTTTGCTTGTTTCAGCTGACCCTTCAGAGGGGTCCTCATGGTCCGATTCAGCATGGCTCAGCTCAGCATCTCGTTCTGGGTGTGATGCACACAATTCCTGAGGCTTTTCAAAGGTGAACAAGCCCCCCGGTGAATCGGAACGTTCAGGCAGCGGGTATGATGTCGAGACACAGCGTGTGTCAATGCAGTCTGTGATGCTGGTATACTCAGCTGCCTTTACTTGTATGCCCATACCACTGTAGTAGGTGCGTGGTGTGAACATCAAGCTGTGGGACTTCACCATTGGTGGCTCATCCAGGAACATGGGTCCAGCTGCTGATAAAAATCGGCTGCTCTTGGAGCGCTCAAGGATGCCTGCCGAAGGTGGAGGGGATGGGTCAGTGTCCCATGGAGGTAGGGCATCTGGTGGTAGGTGTGTGGTGCACAGTGACAGGTCAGCAGCAGCAATGTCCTCAAATAGAACTGTGCCATCTGGCTTTCTTTCACTAACCCCTGCCCTTCCATGGTAGTCCCGATCCCTGGACAGCACTGCATCAATGGTCTCAGAATGGATGGATTGGTCTTGAGCAAGAGACTGAGGAATTCGTATTGGTTCCAGAAAAGACTCTTGGGGCTGTGCCTCCTCTGTTGTGGACACATATATATCAATGCACGATGAGGGTCGATGCTGTTGTTGTACAGACAATGTATTCAGAGGGGCAGGTTTGCACTCTTTCAGGGCAGCTCCTGACACAACTGACTGTGAGCTATTGGCACGGTGTAAACTCAAAGAACGCTCCTTGAAGAAACCTTCAACTCTTTCTGTGCCACACCTTTCTCGGGATGAATGACCCATATAGAAGGAGTGGCTTCTCACCCTTGGTGCCAATGCAGTGGGTGAGGTTGGAGAAATTGACTCCTCCCCACCTTGCTCCATAGACTCTTGAAGCCGGTAGGTGTTTCCCTCCTGGCTGTTGAAACTGCTCTGACGAAGGATATAGTTAGTGTCAGTGCAGTCTGATGATGTCCTCGAGCGTGCCTTATTCCCCTCAATCCTCTCTACGCCTGAAATCCGTTCCAGAGCTGCGGTCATGCGGCCAATCATTTCTTCCATTTGTGCCAGCCGAACATCCACGGTCTGCAGTGAGGCCTTCATGAAGTGCTCCCGTTCGTTTACCTCCTCCAGCCTCATTGCCATGTTTTCCACCCTGATAATGACACAAATTTAGAATAGTTAAACAAAGGCTAGAACACAATGCTTTGACGCTGATCTAAGCTAGCATCTATGTCAACATTGTTGAACACAAGTCATAATTATTATTAATTACTTTTCATTGTCACTGTTTTTAAAAAGCACAAGTAGTAGTGGTTTTATTGTCAATTCTGCATATATACGAGACATACAGAGAATCGAAATTACGTTACTCTCTTACCCAAGTTGATGGCTTTGATGGCTTTGAGTTGAAACTTTGAGTTTCTTTGAGATGACTGAGTTGAAACTACAATTTCCCTACAATTTTATTCTAATTTCCTCAAAGCCAATGACCACTTATCATGGAATCTTTTATATATTAAAGCAGCTTCAAACCAAGGAAGCAAATCTCTGTCATGTACAGTACATCCTCTAAGACATCTGATGCCAGCCAGCCCGTTTTTCTGATCTGCTAAATTTGCTAGTTGTCCAACCCACATCTGTATCTGTGAGCTCACAGACAGCTATCATTTTAAGAATGAATGGTAAAATGTTTTACTGTGTCATTTGATTGAATATGGTTCATTTAAATTCATATACGTTCATTGAACCTTTCAGATGTTACTCTAATCCTCTCATCATTGGAAGAGTGGAAGCGATCATCCTTTTCTCTGAAGTATTCTTCAATGCACTGCTCTTCAAAATCATGGACTTTTTTAAGCTCGTCTTCTGTGATGAAGAGCTCTGCACAAAATTAAGCATTTAACCTCAGCGTAATTATTTAGCCATTTATTGTTATATATGCATTATGCCATATATAATAAAATTACCATGGAATTAACAGGTTGTGATACTGGCTACTTACTTAAACCAAAGTCCCGTTCGTCATCATCATGCTTCCTCCAGCGACAGCACAGATGCTTGAGGACCATAGTCATGTGACTAAAGATGATAAGTGGAGGAGGAAGAACCGGGCGCTCATGAAATGTCATAATAAGCTGATAGCGCTGAAATTTCCACACCTGGTTGGAGATAGACTTCACCTCAAAGAAGGTATTACTGAGAAGAAAGACAACACACCACAATTTTAGTAATCATCAGTTTACAGCAATGAGATCTATGCTTAGACAGAGTACAGTCTTCAAGAATGTTAATAATGGATTAAACTAGCAGATTCTTAGGCAGATCTTTCGGGAATACTATAAGAGATCTTACTGGATTATACAGTAGTGATTTAACGTTTGTGAACCATTTATATTTCCACAGAAAACTTTACCTATATCTTCACCAGATTCCTAAATATAGATAAAGTAAGCCAAGTAAATCAAACGAGACAAAAAAGTATAGTATCTTGAGGAAGATTATCAATTATTACATAACAGATATTGGCAAAACTATGGAACCCTCATATTTTAGCTGATAATCTGGTCTCAATCAATGGGATGACAATCATTTGTGAGTATTATTCAAATAGCAGAGATCGAGCGAAGTCTAATATTAACAGCTAAAGCTTATAAAACGAACGACTGCAGTGTGCTGCAATTGGATTTCTGTATATAATTATACTTGCCATTTTGTGCATTAATATAGCACCAATCAGCCATATATCTTATATAGTCATATACACTTATACAAAAACAACACTCATATACTGACTCCTTAATATGTAAGAAGCTTCAAATAATAGTCATAAGACGGGTCGCAATAGGACATACTTGAAGACAGCAATGAGGAGATTGACCAGAAGAATGTTAGCAACCAGTAAGTAGCAGGCCATGATGGCAGGCACAATCCATGCTCCAGTTTTACAGGGGGGCAGGGGCACAATAGCACCATCCTCTGTCGTGATGTTCTGCCCACACGGTGCTATAGAGAATGTGCATTAGTTGTCATCAAAAAGATATTTAACATGGTTATGAGGCTGGCTAATGAGAAGCAACATGAAAATCCAACAGAACACACACCCAAATGTCCTTATTGCTCTAATTTTGTTTCACAATTCAAAAAAATTCTGAGCAATAAGGAATGAGAAGCCAAATGGTCAGCCTACTGTATATGCACCGAGAGGTGGATCTGCAGTACGGTTCAAATCATATTCATTAATGTCTCGTTGCATTCCCCAATATATTTAAACATATCCTGTAATGTTTAAAATATATTGATATGTAAGTGTGCAGAATGTATTGTTCGTTTTTTTCCAGCCAAGATGGTTCAGTTGCTGTGGATTTTGACATGAAGACAGTCATCATTCTTGCAGATGTTTGTGTTTGCTGTGGTTAATCACACACCTAAGCCCAAAGATAGAGAACTGAAGTAACACCAATTTGCATTTAGACCATACTTTCTTCTAAAAAGTTAAAAAACTCACAACTGAACCACATGAAAAAAACTTCTGCTGATGATGATTGGTGGCACATGTATGGAGAATTCAGGGGAAGATAATCTGTAACATTATGCACACAATTTTTTTTGCTAACAGGTCTAGAAAACCTATAGTTAACCTAAAGTTCTGTATATAGACAGCCTGTTCACAGATGTATGCTTATTTCCAAAACAATGCTTGCAGTTTGAGCAGATGTTTAGCCATCTTAAATGGTGTTTTAGCATGAATGGTAATAGTATTGGATATACCTGCGTGTTTGGTGTACCATGCAGCAACAATGTCAGCATGGATGTGTGATGGAGCATGCGTTTAGTGTGATCAAATTTCCATGACAGAGATTCGAAATAAAAGCTGAATTTTTACTTTAATTCGTGTTCCAATTCCAACTGTTACAAGCCTTAAACCCTTATAAAGATTTAATTTTACATTTACAGAATTTAGCAGATGGTATTATCCAGCGCAACATATATTCTTCTTATTATATCCCTCATTGTTTTTCACTGAAATGTGGTATGTTATGGAATGTATTGTGTTATTTATTAATGTACATCATTTTTGTGGATAAATTAATATTTAGAAATATAAAATCATTGTATACTGTGATATATTAATGCAGAAATCTTCAAAAATAAAATATCTAATAAAATAGAGTGCCTAAGTCTTTTGCACAGTCCTGTGGTTATACACACACATGCTAAAATGCAGTTATATTCTGATATAAGGGCAATTAAAGATTTTTTTTTTCCGATACAACCAGTATTAGCTATAAACCCTGGCATGGAAACATTTGAGTATCATTTTAAGTGTCATACTTGACTTTCTAAAATGAAAGATGATGACATGGTAGTGACACTGTAATGGTACTGGCAAGGGAACTTGTTGAACAGTTATTATTTAAGAGTATTTTTGGATTTGCCTATATGGGATGGACCACTGTTACGCCCAGTTGCTTGAGTTCGAATGTAATTTTCGACCGGCCAGACTTTTTCATTCAGCCTGTTCTGTAGCTTCCTACTATTCACATCTGCAACAAAAAATCACAGTGTTATTTCAGCTCTCTTTTCTTTGGGTTATCCACCTACAGTACGATCACACACAAACACAAACATACATAGATGCACATGCACAAACACAACTCCCAAATGATATAAACATATTCACTCGCGTGTGCTATACTATGCCTTGTATAAGCCCCTATTAGAACTTTTTTTACTTTTTCTATCAGTCTCGAACTGAAATACTGACGGATATTTCTGAAATACGGATTTAACAGGGTGAATACATTAATATGTATAATTCTTAGGCACCCTACAATTATGTTTAAGAAATATTTTTTAAAATAAATTTTGCAACGATAAGGCAATCTAGAAAAACCGATAAACAAAAAACATAATGATAGCTGCTGCAGTTTGTGGCAATAAAAAGCATGTACAACAATTAACATCTCCAGAAGAAGTGGATCTTTTCTTACTTTATATACAGGGGTTAGACAATAAAACTGAAACACCTGGTTTTAGACTACAATAATTTATTA
>JAOUQT010000025.1:10265739-10276077 GCA_025769995.1 Xyliphius kryptos | reverse complement strand
TGTGGACCCCTGTCTGGAACTCAGCCTCTTCCATGACTCAGAGAAGCGCCCCCTGCCTGTCGGGCGTCCTGGAACTTGTGCCTCCTCACGGGTGGTGTTCACCCTGAATCCATCTCTTCTCCCTTCCCACTTGCGCTTGGTCATGGCCTTGAACTGCACGCTGCCTCTGGAACTGGTATATGGAACTGTTTGTAAAATCCAGATAACACGTTGAACTGTTAATTCTGTCTCTGAAGCTGAATCAGGGGTGTTAGAACGTCCCGTCCCTGCTTCGTTTTACTCTCCTCATTCTTCTTCTCTTCATAAGAACGGTGGCGAGATGAGTTTTCTCCCGTACCCTGTTGCATGTGGCACTGCTGCGTCAGTTATCGGTTCAGTCACAGAGGAAGAGAGAAAAGGGAGTATGTGCCAGAGAAAGTGTGTGCATGTGTGAGAGCGAGAGAAAGAGAGAGAGAGAGAGAGAGAGAGAGTGAGTGAGAAAGCGTGTGTTTTTAGGCTTGCCAGCTAGGTAAATTTCTGTTGCTACAGCCTCGCAATGGCTTCAAATTGAGCGGGAAAAGACAATTGTGACGTTTGATTAAGTCACTCATGCATCTAAGTGCAGCATCCCCCCACGCTCTGTCCCCACTCTCATTTGCGCTCTCTCATGCTTTTTCTCCCTCACTCCCTGCCCCGTTACTTCATCACTCCCTTGCTCCCTCTGTATTGTTCTTAACTCACTTGATGCTCTGCCATTCTGTCTTCACATCCAAAGGTTCTCCACAGCAAGTGCCAGTTCCAGGAGGCAAAATGTTTTGCTGTGTCTTGTTCTAGAAGGTTGCTGCTGCGTTGTTTTCCCCACTTCTGTCGCTTTGTTAATCACCACAAGAATGCAATACAAACCCTTTGCAAAGCCGGCCAAGGCTTTCCCTGCATTAAAAACCACTGGATACTAACAGCGCTAAAAATAAATCTTAAGCACCTAAGTTAAGACAGTGAGTTAAGCCGGTACTAACCTTTATATTTACTACTGCAGTTGCATTTCACGTTTCAGTAGCATGTGATATTGACCATACTGACCTGTCGGTTGCTATTATTTCTAAGCATGTCTCTAAAGACCTTACTGCATTACCCTTTGAAAACAAAAACACATCACTCCATTGGGATTGTGGCTGTGGTCACAGATAGCAACAAGACAGAGAGGGAGGAGTGGGATGAGGGGTTTTCTTGAGTCCTTAACACTGTAGATGATACACTGTAAGCTAAGGAAAGCCTATTTCAGTTGCCAAGGAAAAGAGGTAGGGAACAAAACAAGGATTTGCAGTTTGTTAGTAATCTTGATGGAAAGCTTAAGGGGTTGCTCAAGTCTCAAAGAATGAACTGCACTAGAACTGCTCTAAAAATCTCACCTCATTTATCAGAGATAAAATAGCACATATGCTAAGGTAAGTAGGAAATGGTTCTCTAAATCAAGGATAGATCACTGAAATTCCCTGACATATAGACTTATCAGCAGAAACTGTATAGCTTTTTGAGCAGAGGTGGGTCTGGGCTGGCACATGACAAACAGAGGTCTGACTAAACACCCTAAGTGCCACCCCTTAATTTTTTTAAAAATGCAATGACGGCCTTATGAAATGAATGACGGTCTTCTCATTCTGGTCTACTAGTTGTCCATAAGACAATAAGTGCAGATAAACAATGTTCAAGCTGAAGCCTGTTCTCCTTTACACTGCCCATAAGCTCATCAATTGTCTCTGCCATTTCTTGCTACCATGTGATTGCCCATTCCCGTTGTAAAGAGCACCTGGACATTGCACACCGGTTTTTTCCGGAGTCCGTGTTCATCTGCCATTAAGTTGTTAACATGTTGAGCCTGGGTCACAACAGCTATACGGATTTAAATTTCCTTCATATTAACAGTTGAATTTGTGTGTGTGTGTTACACAGAGTAACACAATACACCTCAACACTCTGGAACTCCTTCCCCTCATCCATCAGAACCTTTTCAAAAACTGGCCTACAACACCAACACCGTTCACTAATGATTATTACTAGTATTCATTTTTTTGTATTATTGGTTGGTTAATGTCATCTTGAGCATCGATAGCTATGTTAATGACAGGAACACAAGTTTCTCATCTTATACACAAGTCATAAATATATGCACAAATCATATATCTATACACATACTAAGTCAATGACAATTTAGCATCTCCAGTTCAAGTAGCATGCATGTCAGGAACTATGGGAGGAAACTAAAAAACCTGGAATATACCCACTTGAACATGAAGAGAACATGCAAACTCCACACAGTAACGTATGTATAGCAATTTATATGTTCGCATTATGTAATTGTTTTATTGCATAGTGTATTTGAGTGCCTTTTAAGATATCAAAGGATGCTTTATAAAAATGAATTGATTTGAGGAGACAGAGCAGGAGAAGCAGGAGAAGACGGAAAAGGCGAGATTGGAGGAGACAGAGCAAGAATGGGTGTAGAAGATGGAGGAGGAAAGAGTGGAGGAGGCCGAGCAGGAGATGCTTGAGGATATGGAGGAGGTAGAGAAAGAAAGTGTAAGAGAGCAGGAGAGGATGGAGGAAATAGATTAATACACTAATATATTATAGATGGATTGATATACTGTACTGGTGATAACATGTTATGGAAAGAATACACAAGTTTAGCTGAAAAAATGAAAATGAAATAAAACCCTACTGCTTACACTCTGATAGTATTTGACTTCAATGTTAGAGCCAAGAAAACAAGACCAGAAAACTTCAAGTGTAACAAGCAACGCCCACTGGGGCAATGTTAGTTAGCTGCTGTGAAGAATGAAGTGTTTAACAAACAGCATCCTTGTCAAAAACAGACATTTTAAACAGTTGCTAAAACTGTATTGTTCAGGTATCCAGCTGGCCGACTCCATTCCAGTGTAATATGCTCCTCAAAGTTCAAGAAATAATTGATTATGTCTGTCTTTCTATTGAAGGAACAATTTATATTCAGTTACGATGTAATTTGTGATGCTAGTATGTTAGCTTATTAAAAGTAGCAGTGCTGACAAAGGTAAAAGGTCTGACTTTATTGTTAACAATCATATTTCAAACCAGAAAGGGCTTGAACTAGCTCTGTACAGAGGTATGAACCAGTTTTATCCCATGTCTTTCTCTGTATGTATTTGTTTCAGGTAATAGACTTGTTGTTGATTCAGTTCCCTACCGAAGCTAAGAAGCTCCAAATGCTTTGAGTCCCCCCCCTCCCTCCCTGTCCCCCCCACCTTCATGTCGGTGCCGTGAGATTGCAGAAGTCTTCGGCTTTGCGGTTTTCTTTTCATCTGATCTTGTTTGCTGTTGAAACAAAAGAAAAAAATATATGTCAAAATTATTTTCATTTTTCTTCAAAGGCCACGGTTATTTACCTAGCGGAACTAGAGATGCGAACGCAATACGTAGGATCTGGACAAGGGGAGCGGAAAGAAATACTTTTCCGAGCTGATTTCATGTGTCAGATTGCATGTGTTGTGTGCATTTAAAAACGTGGGAATAAAAAGATATGTATGCCGTTAAGGGTATTGCATTTTTATATACATTATTATGCTAGGCACTCTATTTTCTGTTATATGTTTATTATTATATTAAATATTGCATGGCAACATGTGTAGAAATATATTTCCAAACATTATTTTTTAACAATCTATTACATTATAGACCAATTTTAACCATAATCAAGCATAAAACAAATGAAGCAAGTGCAACAAAGTTGACAGAAGCAAGGTACATGTGTAAAATTGTTGTTAACACAATATCTAATCAGCCAATCACAATGCCCGAACTCAATGCATCTACGCAAGTAGAGGTGCAGACACCATACCTCCAGGCTCCAACTATCTGTCCATAGTCAAAATCATTTATCAACACCTAATATAGGTACATGATGAAGCTACTTGGGCCACTTCATACATTAACAGTTGAATATGCCACCTTCCAGGTGTTCATAATCAAGTGATCGTTTGTGAATTATACGTCAAACCTTTCCACAATTCCTATAAAAAATAAAAAATAAATCATATTTTAATGTTAATTTTAAAAGCTTTAATAAATGTATTTCAGGAAAAAATAATTATATAAAGACAAATGCAAGAACCCAGTCTTTCAACTAGAGTTTTGTCTCTTCACAGTATTAATGTTATAAAGTTCAGTATAGGCAGCACGGTGGCACAGTGGTTAGTTCTGTAGCCTCACAGCAAGAAGATCCCAGGTTTGAGCCCCAGGTGGGGCGACTCGAGAAAAATCTGTGTGGAGTTTACATATTCTCTCCGGGTACTCCGGTTTCCTCCCACATTCCAAAGACATGCATGATAGGTCCCAAATCCTTGTTTCCAGAGGAAATGGCTTAGCCTAGCCTAACACAGTGCTACTCATTTTACCATTTAAAAAGTTAAAGCTTTCATTGGAATATGTAAATAATTTGTGTGTGAATGTGTGTGACTGTGTGTGACTGTGTGTGAATGTCTGTGACTGTGTGTGAATGTGTGTGACTGTGTGTGACTGTGTGTGACTGTGTGTGGTCATTTTTATCCTGTATCACATTGCTAGAATTTCAGTGTGTGAATATTGTAGGCGTTACACCTGGAAGTGCTCGATCCACTCATATTCACACCTTTCCTCGTTTTCTCGTTTTACATGTCTGTTTTTTTCTTTTTCATCACTCACATTCTCTCTCTCTCTCTCTCTCTCAGCTGCATGACCCTCAACCCTCAACTACCAGCAGACAGTTTCATCATTATATCACCCCTTTTGTCATTTTTTCCCTTCTCTAACCTTGTCAAGGCAGTCAACCCTCCATTCTGAGCTCATTTATCTGTACCAGATATTTTAGCAGCATTAATTGCAGAGTACAAGCGGTACTTAATTGTCAGTGTTTTAGATTTGTGTGGCATTGTGGTGTAAAGGAATGTTGGTCATCATTAACTAAGATCGCACTATCATAATTTTTTTTTTTTGGAAAAGCTTGGGTTAATAGGCGTATGCTTCTGATGCACAATTAAAAAGTTGGAGGTTGTTCTTTAAAAATGTACTTCCATCTATAATTCACACCTTGTGGATAATCTGACATTCTCAATTACTCCTGAAATGACAAGATTACGAATTAATGTGAAACTGGACACAGTTGTTTATCTCACTCTGTGCTTTCATCAGTCTAGCCTTGATTGGGGATTTTTTTTTTTTCATTTTTATCACATTTTTAACCATTTTTTTACTTTTTAGGAATCAGGATTCAAAGATCTGATTCTGGTTTCTGTAATCTAATTAGTTTTTCTTTATAATTAAGGATTATAATTAATATTATATATTTAATAGTAAGTCATTATACAGCCACCATGTTAATACGCACAAATAGCACATAAAATGTTTGTCTTGGTTATAAAACTTAAATAATTTTACTGGTTAAACAATAATCCTTCATATATTCATTAACTATACCACCTAATTTTAGTTTTATGGTTACGGGGAAGCTGGTGCCACACACGGGAACTTTGGTTGCAAGGGCAGGAATCCATTACTGGGAGCACACACACACAATCACACACACATTCACACAATAACTGGACACCAATTAACCTATCATGCATGTCTTTGGAATGCAGTAGGAAACCATAGCACCCAGAGAAAATTCGCGCGAAGACAGGGAGAACATAAACACGCCAAACAAAAATTTTCAGCGACACCCCAGCTGGGACTCGAACCCGGGATCTTCTTGCTGTTAGTGCCACAGTAAACAATAAACATACAAATGTATTACTGTCATCCAACATTCAGTGTTGGAGTCAAATGTTTTAGTTTTTAAAAAATGCAAAGTTAAGAACAAAACATATAATAAATGAAAGAGTCTATTAGATTATATTTAGATTCTAAGGAGCAATCATAAAAAATAAACATCTCTAACTATATATTTTTGTAGTAAATAAGAATCGGGTGCCCAAGGCTTTTGCACTCTCCGTTGCTAAATACAGACTGCAATACGGATACAATGCAGTAAATCATGTATGATGTAAATTAAAGGCTATTGGTTTATTTTTATCCATCCATCCATCAACTGTATCTATCCATTTGAATATGCAAATGACCCAGTGGTAATTTTTTTTCCTAAATTTAAACACCACACAACTCCAAACCCAATATTTAAACCTTGAATTTATTTTTTTTATACCTATTATTGCATTTTTGTTTTAAAATTAATTGTTAGCTGAGGTGATGTCCAGTCTATAATATCCAGGCACTACAAAGCATTATATATGATGTATGTTCACATGAAATTGTCGATATAAAAATAAAACACATGATCCATTCCAGTATTCACTGGAAAATTAAAAGTGTTTAAAAAATTACAGCGTATTAATAATTTACAGTCCCGGGCATTAGTCTAAGTTTTAAACTGGTAGAGATGTTTATTTTTTATGATTTCTAGTCATTTTTACAGAGCATCCCAGGGAATCTTTAACAGTCTTCTGGAGACTTTGAGGTCACACTTGTTTCTGAATTTTCAGCAAAAAGCAACAGGCTTTATTACGTTTGTGGTCTGTTATTTAATCTATTGCACTTTATACTGACTTATGAACATAAATTGCTTTAAAAGTAATGTTTAGAATTCTAAAATCATTTTGAACTGACTATATAAGTTTTAACTCAAACTACTAAACTAGTACAAAAGTACTGCTTAACATGACAATATAGTTGAATAATAGATCGAAACATGACTGAAGAATGAATTACATTACGTGCATTTCATTTGACTAATTGCATACATTTATGCAGGAACTCACTCATAACAGTGTTAAGTCAAAGACCTTGCAATCATGTCAGATAATTGGAAGTAAGCCACAATGCCATCATCAAGCCAGAGTTTGTGATTTAAGAACCAAAACCCTGCCGCGTGAACAGATTAAAGACGAAATGCATAACATCCGTAACTCTTTTGGATGAGTCGATTTTAGATTATAAAAATGTTTATTATTTTAAACCTTTAACCCAGCCTCTAGTTTAGAATAAAACCCCTGCTGTTTTCCAAGAACTAGTTCTGTTAAGGTGAAAAAAATAAGAAACAGATTTTACCAAAAGCACCCCTAAGAACTATGGTCTGAAATGAATCATTTGCGCATACAAAGTATTGCTGAGGTAATTGTTGTTGCTGTTTCCTTTTTTAATTCTCTGGCAGTGTAGAAAACAGGCAATAAACATTAAGCAGCTAGAAAGAAAAGCCTGAGGATGGAGTGATTTCTCCTCAGGAGTTAGCATATGGTGGAGAAACCCTCTCTCTAATGGTGTAGCATGTTATCACAGATGGTGTATGAGTAACAGCTATCACTTTTTTACCACACGCAACCATACACAACAAAATTACCATTTGCAAATCAGCACTAGCAGATTGTCTATTTCTTTTTTTTTGTCTCAACAACAAAGTCAACATGAAACATGATTCAAATAGGCGCTTCTTGTGCCTCCAAACTATAAGTGCTTTACATTTCTAGTAGTATTCAAATTCAGAAACCTACCGGTATCCTGTGCTGTGGGTGAAATATTTTATTCAGGAATTGAGTGAATTCCAAAATTGGCAGGACGTAGAAAAGAGCGAGCAGAATATCTGGTTCAAGGGCCACAGGTGATGGGCTCAGTGGGGTATCTTGGAAAAAAAAAAGCTTCACACTAACCCCATGACACTGGCAGATTTCCCTTGGATTTAGCTTCCCATTGACGTCAATATCCAAGGAAAAAAATTGTATATCAAGTGCAATGTTCAAAAGTATAAACTAGTCTTCACCTCCATTAGAACCTTAACTGTTGTTGGTCCATTACACACAGAGAATGTCAAAAAATTCCTTCCAGAGCTGGAAATCCAAAGAAGTGAGCAGAAAAAGAGGGATGAAGCAAGGAACGTGAATCACGTGTCATAAGTAGGTGGCATCTGGGAGGCACATAGGTGTTTAACAACCAGAAAAGGGTAAGGTGCATGAGATTCCAGAAAGGATGCAGGGGTTAAACGATTCATAGGGGGGCACAACGTCAGTATAGGTTGCTAGGTGAGGGAGCTATAAGAAGTCCTGGTTAAAGGAGGACGGGTTTAATGATGTCAAATAAACTAAAGCAAACAGTCGGAGGCTAACGAGGGATAATTTGGTCCAGGTGATGAATAAATGACGAGCTCCCTGCTGGAGGAGGAGAGGAGAAGAGTGGAGGAGAAAAAGACGGTCAGTTACAAAAAGCAGGGATTACCAATATTCAATTAGCAACAATGATTGCTTTTATGCCAGGTATTGACCTAAAACCTTCATATACAAAAATGTTTATCAAGTATGAATTAATGAGTCAGTACAGCACAAGCCAGTGTATTTATAATGCCCGGATAAATTATAAGGGTTGTGCCAGTGTATCCGGCATGAAACATGCCAAACCAAATGATAGGAGTCAGTACAAATTTACCTATACCAGACCGGTCACTGCCCGGGTTAATAACAACTGCCACTGGTGCTGGTGGCAAAGATGGCATCGGTGGAACTTGTTTGTTGAAGATGCAGAGGAGGGAATCATGTGAGGAGAGAGAACAGGAGAGTCAAGAGTGTAGGACTAAGGATGGAAACCCTGAATGTAGGGACATTTAAAGTATTCGTGCAGTGTTTAAACTGTTCTGTCACAGTGTGGATAGGAGGTGAAATGGAGTGGGGGTAGTCCTGATGGAGGACGTTGCTTAAAGTGTTGTTTACAGGAAAAGAGAGTCAGATAGGGTGTTTGAAGCTATACATTGAGGGTGTAGTGGTAATTATTGTCAGTGGCTATGCATCAAAAGTTGGCTGTGAGTTAGAGAAGAAAGAGATTCGGAAGGAAGCTAGACAAAGTGGTAAAGAGCATTCCCAGAGTGGAGAGACTGGTGATTGGTGCAGATTGGTGATGACCAAGTCTGGTAATAAGGAAATGAAATTATAAGGACAGATAGTGGTGTTTTGCAAAGAGGTTGGAATTTGCAGTGATAAAAACATATTTCCAAAAGAAGTAGGAGGACAGTGTGACGTACGAGAGTGGACGCAGGAGATCACAGGTAGACTATGTTCTGTGTAGATAAAGTATAGGAGATTATATGAAGAAGATTATAAAGTAGTGGCAGGGGAGATTATAGCTAGACAACATCAGATGGTGGTAGGATGACTCTTGTGGTTATGATGAGGAAGAGGACAAAGGCAAAGCAGAGGACCAAGTGATGGAGGTTGAAAAAGGCTCTGGCTGTTAGTAAAGATCTTCCAGATAACAGGGTAGCAGCAGCAACAGTGATTAGACAGACAGGCAGAAAGGTACTTTGTGTGTCATCTGGACAGGCGAAAGATAACAAGGAAACGCGGTAGAGGAACAAAGCAGTGCAGCAGGTTATTTAGAGGAAGAGGTTAAAAAAGGAACTAATGGGACAAATGGGACTGAATATAATAGGCAGAAGTACAAAGAGGGAGGTAGCAATGCTGATGAAGCGATGGTCAAAATGAACTACACTGTGTCTTTGTGGATTTGGGGAATATGTATGACATGGTGCTGAGGGAGGAACTGTTGTCTGGAGTGGCTGAAAAGTATGTTAGACTGGTTCGGGATATGTATGAGTACAGCATGACAATGGCGTGATGTGCTAGTGACAGATGGGACTGCATCAGTGATCGGCTCTAAGCCCCTTCTTGTTTGTTTTGGTGATAGACAGACTAACAGATGAGGTTAGACAGGAATCGTCATGAACTATGATGTTTGCAGATGATATTGTGATCTGTAATGAGAGCAGGGAACAGGTAGACGGGAGAGGTGGATGTAAGCTGTGGATAGGAGGGTAATACAAGTAAAATGCAATAAAACACAGAGAGTCATGGGTGCAGGAGTTCAGATACTTGGGATCAATGGACCAAGGAAATGAGAAGTGTGGAAAAGAGGTTAAGAAGAAAGAACAGACTGAATGGAGTGGAGGGAAAAAGGGGCGCAGTTAAAGGAAAGGTGTTCAGTAGAGTAGTGAGACCAGGCTTGTTGTATAGTTTGGAGACAGTCTCACTGACTAAGAGACAGGAAACAGAGCTGGAAGTAGCAGAGATGAAGATGTTTAGGTTCTATTTGCAAATAACCAGGGTGAACAGGATTAGGAATAAAGAAATCAGAGGGCCAGCACAGGCTGGAAAATTGTGAGACAAAATCAGAGATGGCTAGGACATGTGCAGAGGATAGACAGTACATACACTGGTAGAAGAATGTTGGAGATAGAGCTGCCAGGCAGGAGGCAGAGAGGAAGCCTAAAGAGGAGATATATGGATGTGGTCAGTGTAGACATGCAGGTAGTTG
>JAOUQT010000025.1:10182593-10199048 GCA_025769995.1 Xyliphius kryptos | reverse complement strand
ACCAATGAAGAGTGCATTATTTCTGAAAAAAATCAAGTGTTCTTGAATTGTTCTCTAATTTTGATCTCCAGTGTATACATACACCTCCTAATAACTGTTGTAGTGGTAGTTGTGGGAGAGAGCAAATAAAAAACGTGATGTCATAAAAGTTATTAACACCAAAATAAAAAGCAGTGCACTGGATCTGACAGCACACACTCACAGGTTCTGTAATTCATCCACTCCCTTCAGTACTCTGTTATATAATCCGACCCCCTCCAACACTCAGACTGACAGTCCAACACCCCAGCACTTAGCTGGCATGTGCAGTTCTGTTCTGAGAATTTGTATGTTCTCCTGCACCAGGTGGTGAAGTCAGGCTACAGGGATCAGCGGTCACGTCGGTGCAGGAGTTCAGGTACTTGGGATGGACAGTCCAGGGAAACAGGGAGTGTGGAAAGAAGGGGAAGAAGAGAGTGCAGGCAGAGTGGAGTGGATGGAGAAAAGTGTCAGGAGGGTTGTGAGATGAAAGAGTTGCAGTGAAAGGACAGATTTATAAAAGAGTGGTGAGAGCAGCCTTGTTGTATGGTTTGGAGACAGTGGCACTGACAGAGCGACAGGAAGTAGAGCTGGAGTTGGCTGAACTTGAGATGTTGAGCTTTTCTTTATTTGTGATTTAGGAATGAGTACATCAGAGGGACAGCAGGGGATGAGAAATTGGGAGATAAAGTTTGAGAGAAAGTCTGGACTTGTGCAGAGGAGGGACAGTGGGTATATCGGTGGGAGGATGCTGCAGATGGAGCTCCCAGGCAGGAGACAGAGAGGAGATTTATAGATGTGGTAAAGGAGGACATACAGAGAGTTGGTGTTTTGAGTGGAAGATGCAGATGACAGGGTGAGGTGCAAAAAACTGACCCACTGTGGCCACACCTAAAAAGGGAGAAGCTGAAAGAAGAATTTCCAAGTTACTGTAACTGGACACATAAAGTGCCTTGCAAAAGTATTCGGCCCCCATGAACTTTTCAACCTCTTGTCACATTTCAGCCTTCAAACATAAAGATATGAAATTGTCGTTTTTTTGTGAAGAATCAACAAGTGGGACACAATCGTGAAGTGGAACGAAATTTAATCAGGTATTTAAAACTTTTTACATAAATAAAAACCTGAAAAGTGGGGCGTGGCATATTATCCGACCTCTTCACTTTCAGTGCAGCAAACTCTCTCCAGAAGTTCAGTGAGGATCTCTGAATGATCCATTGATTACCTAAATGACTGATGATGATAAATAGAATCCACCTGTGTGTAATCAAGTCTCCATATAAATTAACCTGCTCTGTGATAGTCTCAGAGTTTTGTTTAAAGCGCAGAGAGCATCATAAAGACCAAGGAACACACCAGGGAGGTCCCAGATACTGTTGTGGACAAATTGGATACAAAAGCCGGATTTGGATAAAAAAAGATTTCCCAAGCTTTAAACATCTCAAGGAGCACTGAGATGATCATATTGAAACAGAATGAATATCAGATCACTGCAAATCTACCAAGACCTGGCCGTCTCTCTAAACTTTCAGCTCAAACAAGGAGCAGACTGATCAGAGATGCAACCAAGAGACCCATGATCACTCTGGATGAACCACAGAGATCTACAGCTGAGGTGGGAGGATCTGTCCATAGGACAAGAATCAGTCGTACGCTGCACAAATCTGGCCTTTATGGAAGAGTGGCAAGAAGAGCCATTTCTCAAAGATATCCATAGTTTGCCACAAGCCACCTGGGAGACACACCAAACATGTGGAAGAAGGCGCATGAAACTACCATCTACCTACAGGAACCTTTTTTTAGAGCGTTTGTGTTTTCATCAGAATAATGATGTGTGTTTACTGAAACGTCTCACATTACACAGCGCCTTTACAAAAGGAACCGAACAAACAGAACCCACCATAATGTTCAATGTGTTAAAAAATTAGCCCACCACAGCCCTGTACACTGCAGGTCACAGCATGCATATAAACCCTGAGCACACTGAGTGGAATGGCTGTGTCCACAAGCACATGACATTTTTCTGAGACCACAGAGAGAACTCATGTTTATCACTCCAATTAGGACATGTCCTAATCCACAGTCCTTCAGATTAGAACGCTTACTTCATGTCTATATCAATTACTATTGGTCATCACAGACATGTTTCCAACACACATTCACACATGAAACACTTCTTATTATTTAATTAAATAAAGTAAGAAAGTACGAAAAGGCGTGGCATTATTGTGAATAAATCACAGTAAAGGGCTACTGTAAGTCTCAATGCACAGCAGAGTACAGCTACACCTCTTTCCCGTGATTTATTTACAATAATACACAGCCTCGAGTGTCTTATTGCGTTTATAAAATGCTTACAAACTATTATTATTGAAAGCAAAATTGCTAATAATCTTCTGCAACATGATCTAGTGAACTCTGATCGCTGGGTAACAGGATTCTAGTTTTTCTAACCAAATACTGCCATCTAGTGGCCAAATTACAAAAGGCATTTTATAAAAACGAATTGATACGAATGTTAAGCACTAGATGTGTTATTGTCAATGATGTCATGGCTGGATAAACGGCTCAGCCAATCAGATTTAAGGAGTGGAACTACCTGGTTTATAAATAACTATAACACACACCTCAAAATGAATTTAAAGAGTTTTTACAGCACATTTCATTGAAGTCATGCACTGATTTGCTTATTTGGCAAGACGCCCTGCATCTCCCCCTCCACTTTTTCGCATCACCCTCTACCCACTTTACCCACGTGCCAATTGCTATGCGCCAAGCGCTCACCGGCATCTACTCCACCCAAGCACCAATCGTTATATGCCAAGCACCTGCGTCAACTCCACCATACACGCACCAATCGCCATCAACATAACACACGCCAAGCGCCCTGCGTAATCCACTCCACCCGAGCACCAATCGTTATATGCCAAGCACCCCACGTCATCCCCTCTACTCTACCCGTGTGCCAATCGCTTTCAACATAACACACGCCAAGCGCCCTGCGTAATCCACTCCACCCGAGCGCAAATCGTTATATGCCAAGCACCCGCGTCATCTCCTCCACCCTATGCGCACCAATCGCTATCAACATGACACACGCCAAGCGCCCTGAGTAATCCACTCCACCCGAGCACCAATCGAGTGTCATCTCCTCCACTGTGCCCGCGCGCCCTGCGTCACCCACTCCACCCGAGCACAAATCAAAATATTCCATGTGCCCCGCGTCATCTGCTCCAATCTACCTACTAGCCAATCGCTATAGCGATGACACAGACTAAGCGCTTTATAATATATATACCTTCATTTTTTGTATTTTTACTAAAAAGACCCAACATGAACACGGTTTCTGATGCCAGTAGAGGGGACGTCTCTCAGTCTGTACAGGAACATCATTCCGCCGTCTACATTAGCACCACATCATCACTGCCTTCACCACGCTCATCATTTTAACATAAACATCTCATCAGCACCACTGCACTGTGGACATGTCCGAAATCCCCCCTCAGCTAGCGAGCCTGTCCCTAAACTGGTCTTTCTGAAGGACAGGAACTTTCCCAGTAGAATGAAGTCAGTGATGCATGAACTGCAAACCAGTAACACGAGAAAAGCTTCTGCATTTGTGCTGCTGAGTGTTAGTCAGCCAGATTCATTACCCTGAAATCATTCCTGCTTTACACAACCTCACTGGCTGCAGGGTGTTGTGTGACTGCGCAATGTTTTTGTCTGCAATTCACTTCTGTTCACTTCCTCTTTCTACTAAATAAATCACTGCCTTTACACTCAACCACACGAACCGGCCTGCAGTGCCGTCTACTGTCCTCCGGTTGACTACATCATGTAAGCATGTCATTCTATCCCAGATGTGTGATGGTGCAGATTTGAGGTTGACGTCTATCTCAGCTGTGTAACGGTGCAGATGTGAATTTGCTGTCTATCCCAGTTTTGTAACGGTGCAGATGTGAGGTTGCTGTCTATCCCAGTTTTGTAACGATGCAGATGTGAGGTTGACATCTATCTCAGCTGTGTGATGGTGCAGATGTGAGGTTGACATCTATCGCAGCTGTGTGATGGTGTAGATGTGAGGTTGACATCTATCTCAGCTGTGTGATGGTGCAGATGTGAGGTTGACATCTATCTCAGCTGTGTGATGGTGCAGATGTGAGGTTGACATCTATCTCAGCTGTGTAACTGTGCAGATGTGAGGTTGCCTAACCCAGCTGTGTGAAGGTGCAGATGTGAGGTTGACATCTATCCCGGCTGTGTTTTGGTGCAGATGTAGCGGCGTCCCTGTCCACAACAGCTGAAAGGTCACGTGATTCCGCACGTCTGCCTCCTCAACATCCAAACGCTAGGTGTCATTATAAATGAATGAATGAATAAATAATTAAGTATAGCTGAAGGAATGCTAACTGCCGTTCTATCCCGTCTATTAGTCAGCATGTCGTCGGCCAGGCCGCGGTGAGTTAACGTTCCCTCAGTGTGAAGCGGTGTGAGGTGCGCGCGGCTACTCGGTGGTTAGGTAACGTACCGTGAACGCGGCGTCCTGAACGCTGCCCACAGAGTAGCAGCAGTCTCCCGGGTTCACGGCTCCTGTCAGCACCTGGTGGAGGTGCATTGTGAGCGCGGTTCGAGGAGCTGACGGTGGGACTGAGGGCTTTTACAGGCCGCTCCGCTGCGCTCTCTCCATCGAGCTCAGCTAACCGGGAATCCCATCCGCCCCAGCCGCTTACCGGCCTGTCAGAGAGTCGCTCCGCCCTGTGACTCCGAACCCCCGCGCAGCTCTGAAAATACACGGTGCGGCTGATTAATGTCGACAGCGCGGTGCTTCAGCTCTGCATCCCGGCTCTAATCCCCCAGCGCACTCGCTCGCTCTCTCTCTCAACCGTCACCGCTCCGCAGCCGCGCGCTCCTGGTCTGGGGCGCGTGCACGACACTGCGCATGCGCTTTGACGTGCGCAGATGGCGCGACTTCAGTTGACGCCTGATGTAGAGCGTGCAGGAGAACGTACAAACTTACAGAACAGAACTGCACCTCACTGACGGGTTACGGTGCCGGCCTGCTGTCCTAATCATGTCCTGCATTTAAACCTTTTACTCCATGTGACATTTACAGAGAGAAAATGTAATCAGGTCAACTAAGGTTGACCAATTAATCTGCATATCATTACAGTCACACACATTCAGCAGAGACCAACAAACACACACATACATACACTTGGACCAAAGTACCAGCGTGCAGCTCAAACAGAGAATGTAGGTCCAAAGAGCTGTATTTACCTGCTCTATTTACACACAGTGTGTCCTCCACATGTAACCCATCCATGCAGTGACACACACACACACACACACACTCACAGTGAAGTAAGCACACGTGCACGGAGCGGTGGGTAGCGGCTGTACACCACAATTCCCAGGGAGCAATTGGGGTTAGGTACTGTGTAATACTTGGTGGGACCGGGAATTGAAACAGGGACCTTCCTGTCGCTGGGCTGGTTCCTTAAACGCTATCTTTATTATTATTACTATTATTATTATCTCTTTACTCATTATCTTTAATTAATTCTGTACAAGGGTTGCGGTGGGGTTCCCCATGTGCATTCAGGGGATAACGTTTCGGGCGCAGGGAAGATACACCCAGAACAGGGTGTCAATCTATTGCTGTGCATATTATTATTATTATTATTATTATTATTATTATTATTATTATTATTATTAAGGCACTTAAATAACCTCTTAAAGAGATTAAAGTAAGGTACAGATGAACAATTTAGTCAGAATAAAACATATGGGGCTCTGAACATACAGTATGTATTTACCACAGAATGTGAAAGAGATAATGTTTACCATTTGTGATTGCTAGTTAGACCCAAAATTCCAAATAAGGGCATATCTTACATGGCACTTACTACATAATAATGACACGATTTTAGTTGTCTATTACAATACTGTGTATTATCAAAATCCTTTGATTATTTTATAGATTTTTTAATTAAATAATTAACCAATGTAGTCTTTTCTACATGAAAGATTTTCTCTTAAAATGTAATGAAAATCAATTATATAGTTTAATGTTTATTTTAATAATGAATATCAACCATATTGCCATATACAAG
Source organism: Xyliphius kryptos (assembly GCA_025769995.1). Lineage (NCBI taxonomy): Eukaryota > Metazoa > Chordata > Actinopteri > Siluriformes > Aspredinidae > Xyliphius > Xyliphius kryptos. The sequence continues at coordinate 10,192,917 of JAOUQT010000025.1, read as the reverse complement.
TTAGACAAGATACATACGTGAGCAGCAAAGGCCTTGTTTCCGCACACCTAACAACATAGTGTGACAGTAGTTACAGTACGCTGGCTTGTTGAAGTGCCTTAGTCTCCATACATGTTGTCCATCTTCTTGTACATTCTGAAAAATTGATGTTTGAAATGAAAGAAAAAGAAAAGGATCAATATCATTTACCATCCAGCTTTTACTGCTGCTGACTCTAAATCTTAGACTTTAAAATGGGCTCTTGTTTCAGTTGTTGAGATCTTATCACCAGTTTAACAAAGAAGCAGATACATATTTAGGGTCTCTGGACTCACCGTTTCCATGCCAAGCAGTACCAAAAGAGGTATGGTTGTCATTCCACCTCTAATCCACTCCTCTAGTGTAACAGTTCCATCTCGATCATAGTCTATCTCTTCCATCATTTCTTTAAGTATCTATAACATAAACATGATTTTGAACATAAAAACTTTGATTATTTTTGTATTATTATATTATATCGTTTGAACTGTTTTTACAATATCTATATGAGTTTGTTGGAAATTGTTAGTCAACTGCAACTAATATAACAGTAAGAAATTAAAGAACCCTGAAAAAAAAACAAATGTTGTAATCTGATCTGCATTTTAGCTGTGTGAACGTGACTTAATTACTTACTTTATAAACTCAGAAGCAGGCAACAGATAACAATAACACAAAGGAATATTAACAAAAGCATGTGGATTAAACACGCCTGACACAAAAGCAGGGTAGGTAAAATTGGATTGTGAAACTTGCAATGTAGGCTGTCAAGTAAAGCACTCAACATTCCCTTCTTTAATTTGTACTTTAAACACAAACTTTTACTATTTTGGATAAACTAAAAATACTTTTGTTAATATGTACAATGCATCATTTACCACTTCAAAAGATAAACCCGCACCTGAACTCTGCTTATAATTTCTCTAATTGTAATTTCATTGCAAAAAAATAAGCAACCCACTCATTTGAGGTTAAAGCTCCAAGGTATTAAAATGCTTTATATATTCTTTTAACATCAAGTCTTATTCTTATCTCCTAAGAACTATTCTTACTGAGGTGCAATAAGATATGGTTTATGGATTGATGAAAAATTAGGCTCTTAGATATAAAGGACGGGTTTAACTTACTGGCCGCAGCTCTGTTGAGTCCCATTCCAGGTATTCTGCAACATGGACCATCTGATTGATAATTCGATCAAGTTCCTAAGTGAATACCCATTATGATTAGAGTTATTGATCAATCAAGTTTATCAGTTCCGGTTCATATACATGTATACTCATAAATACAAATAAACAATGGTTATTCACTTACTGAACTGTCCAGAAGGCCATTGCCATCTGTGTCGTAAAGCCGGAACATGACTAGAAAATGACAGAAAGAAAACTAAGAAACTAGAGAGTCTATCCTTTACATATTAAGTTGTTTAATGGCATACTTTAGCTGGGAAGTTTTTTCTTGCCACTGTCACTTTAGCTTGTGCTTTGGGAGTTTAGGCTTTGAACTCTGTAAAGCTGCTTTGTGACAACACACTGTTGTGACAACACACTATATAAATAAATTACATGAACTTAAGGTGGCTTAGTGGTTAACACGTTCGCCTCTCAGTGCTGGGGATTCCCGGTTCGAATCCAAATCTGGGTGGAGTTTCCATGTTCTCCCCGTGTCTGCGTGGGTTTACTCCGGTTACCTCCCACATTCCAAAAATATGGATTCAAGGTAAATTGAATGCTCTAAATTGCCCTGTATAGTATGTGAATGAGTGTGTGGCTATGTGTGTGAGTGTATACCCAGCGATGGATTGGCGCCCTGTCCTGGGTGTATCTGCCCAGCGCCCGAGATTCCCCCCCGCCCCGCGACCCTCATAAAGGAATAAGTGGAAGATAATGAATGAATGAATAAATGAATGAATGAACTTGAACTAGAAGCTGAATAAATGTGGGTATGACTGTCGTTTTCCTCATGGCACTTGCACAAGTTAATTCAGCTGGAAAAAATATAGACAGCTAATGTGTCTGTCTGTGGCCCCTAATCACAGGTGAGTATACTATTAAACACCATTTCCATTATAAAGTACATTATGAACTGAAACATTTTACAGTATGTTATAAGACAAGCAAATAAGCATCAGTCATCTAATATTATCAGTAGTTGCAGGAAAGGGTAAAAACTGTTACAGCTGATACTGGTTACCATTCTGTTAGACCTTCTAACACTTCAGGAGGTTAGTGTTTTTTTATTATTTATGTGCTTTGTTTATCCTGTTGAACTGTCTTACAAAGGAAACAGTATAATTTATTAATTTAGTTACTAATATGTTCACTGATATGTAAAAGGAAACCTAAGTTTCCAGTAGAACATGTTTTAGTCCATCCTGCATGGAAATCAAACACAATAACGCCTTATTGCTGTGAAGGATGCTAACCAAACCACTTTTTTTATTGTATTATCAAATGTATCTTTAAAACTCACACTCTAGTTTGTCCTCTGGAGTCCCTCGTTCCAGCAGTGAGAGGTAGCACACTATGTCCTTCAGGAAGACAACCTGGGGTGATGGCTGAGGGGAGCTTTTTTGTGGGGATGGACTTCTTCGCAGTGACACTCCTTTGTCCGATCGACTTCGCTCTTAAAAGAAAATAACTACATTTATTTGCAGTTCATTATTTACAGATTGTATTCCTTTTGTTTCTATACACAGATTTTAAACAGGTGAGGCGATTTAAAGCAGCCAGTTCAAATTTAATTTGTTTAGCTGTTGAAGGAAAACAAAGAACTTGGAGTACACCCATATAGAGAAAAGGAAATATCCACCCAAATCAAGATGTGACTTTTTCTGAGATTCCTCACCTGGAGAAAGTCGAGGGGAATTGGAATTCTTGGAAGGTGCCAGAACATTGCTGCTGCTACCCACCAAGTGTTTGGATTGGGCACAGGGGGAGCGATGAGGAGTGTGACCTGTAGTGCCTGAATGCTGTGACGAGGAGGGTGAGGAGAGCGGGGAGGTGGTAACTTCTGAGCCTGGTGTAATGCCAGCTGAGAGTTCTGAAGTGTGTCGACCCATTGCACTTAGTATACTTTTTCCATTCATACCTATAAATACAAAAACAGAGATGATCCTTGAATAAAGGGTAAATAGGTGAGGAAACAACCACAGAAAGAAACAGAAAGCTTCACGATGCCACAAGAATGCTGCAGGTAGAAGGGGGAACAGAATTCAGGGTTGTTAATTCAATAAAGCTGTAGACATTTTCACATCACCACAGGAATAACTGCACAAAAATGAAAAGAAACAAATTTCTCTACAATCTCTACATTAAGGAATCCAACCTTTAAGCAAAAGCACGGTATTAACATTAAAGTTTCATCTAAACAGACATATGAATAGCACATTCACAAGAATGACACATTTATAAGACAATGCAAGCCAAAGATAAAGGGATATGGTGCCTTTGCAGTGTGCATTTTCAGGCAACACACACTGGTACCTGTTATGGGCGCGCAGGCCACTTCTGTCTGTATAGAAATACCTGCATCAATCGACTTGGGTTCTGCGGACAAGGTAAGTTCAAGACGAGTAAAGTAAGACCAGAAAAAGCGACAGTTGAGGGCAAATGTGAATCATGGCAGAGAGGAAAAAGACGGAAATGTTATGATAGCACAATACATTCCACATCAAATGCTCTTTTATTAAGAAAGGCTTTAACAAGCCTTTTTTAAAAAATAAAGTTGTTGTTTTTTTATAATTACTTTATAGACTTTTATGTGTACATCTTTACAGGGGGACACTGTTTTCAGCACAAGCCTTTTAGGAGTAAATTCCATAACAAAGCCCTAATCACAACGTAATATCTTGAATAAACAGAAATTGTGAATATAAATCCTCAAAATCCTGTGAAAAGATAAGACCGTGATAACTGCAAACCTGGACAACGCCATTGAAGTACATGAAAGCAATTTGGCTCAGATGCCTGGCTCAAGTGCACTTAAGCCCTAGCACTTGGTGGGACTGGGTATTGAATTGACATATTAAATATTGGATAACGCAATCTCCTATAAGAAAATAACAATTTTTATGAGTTATAAGCCATAGTCTATATTGCCACAATTAAAATATTACTCGACAACTAAAATATAAAACTGACGCATGCAAAGAATGATGTTTGCACAGTTTGCCACTAGATGGCACTAAAGACCACATCCACGTTATTGTAAGCAGGCTGTGATGCATGGATGCTAAGTCTTACTAGCTTAAACGTTTCACAGAATACCACAATAAAAGTAGTACTAGGGAGAGCAGCTCGACCTTCAAAAGCAATAACATAAATTGATCAAATACTCCAATGATGGTTAAAGGATTTCTGATTAATAATAAAAAAAAAAACATTTGTTTACCAATTGTTTGATATAATTTAGTCATTGTGTTTGTTTTGTTCAATAAAAAAAATATTTTATTAGGAATAAAACATTAAGGATACTAGACATTATAGGCATTCAGATTCAAAAATTAAACTTTTAACAGTGTGTTAAAAGTCAGCCAGAAAGGATGAGCACAGAGAAAAGGTCTGTGGTCATCACTTGCAAAACCACTCCTTTATAGGGGTTGTCTTGCTAAGTGCCTCTCATTTTGTCTTTACCTGTTGTCTCTTCTATTTGCAAAACAGCAAGTGAACATTCAGATAAAACTGTACAATAATATTTTTATGTATTTGATATACAGTGATATCGTGGTCAGTCTTTTGCAATAATAATGCTGTCTAATCAACATCTTAATACTTCCCACCTTTGTGGTGAAAAGATTATTCCGGCAAAGGTAAAGGTTCTTACACAGATTTACACAAATTTTTGTAAATTCAGCACATAAAAGATGTTCAACAAGAGTTATATTTATTTTTTTTGTTTTAGTATACATTCAGCTTGGTGTTTTAAGGTTGTGTAAATTTAGACATTCCAACCTCTAAATTGAAGTTAGTCTGTTTGTAGACTTGTTAGTAGATGGATGTGTTTACCAAGCAGTGTTGGTCCAGTGCGAGCAACATCTGGGGAACTGCTTTCTCCAGTTTTGCTCTTGAATGAGGTGAAGAGATGTTGGCACAGTTCCTCAGGGATGTCATTCTCTAAATAGGTGGTCATGAAGAGCTGGAAACCCTCGTAGTCGATAGGCTATCAAAGATAATAAAAGATAAATGATGGGAAGATGCAAAATATCCAGGAAACAATCAACAGACCATGTTTGGATGTACATAAAATACATAATTTGGTATTAAAAAAAAGAAAAAAAAAAGTACCATATGAAGTGTGTGGGTTACATATAGTCTTGATATGCAAGGGGATGTTGCTTTGGCAATAATATTAGGCTTGGACTGGTATCATGCAGGTTTTTCCTTTTCCACAGCCCTTTTCAAATGCACAATGTAAAAAGACTTCCATTGGTTATTGTTATTGCCAAAATGTGGAAGTATAGCAACAAAAAATATATAAGAAAAAAAAACACTTAAAAAAATATGAAAACAAAACTTTGAAAAGGCTTAACACATTAAACTAATGCAAACACTTGGCAATTATTTGATAATAGTAAATCATAATAATAACAATAACAATTTTGGATTGAACTTTCCAACATTGTAAGACAGTATGATCTGTAGATGACTTGTTGATTAGATGATGAAGTGTGGCACTTTATTACACACTGAACCACAAAGCATGCAAACCTAGAGGACACTGGCTTACTTGGTTGAGAACATCTTGCTTCTGTTTCGCAGTCAAAGCAAACGGGATAAAAGGAGAGAGGGAATTAATTCTAGTGCTTGAAGGTGTACAGGGTCGGTGTCCATGAAATGCTCTGTCATTTTTAGTTATCAGATTTTACATGAGTGTTGTTTGATAATAAAAATTTCATAAAATATTTTGGGTATTTTATAATCATTAGATTTTAGTTTCATTTAGTACAAGCATTTTTAAAATATCATATTTATGATATTTTCTTCATTTTCATGGCATTGTTTTGCGGCTTTTCATAGAAGATTAAAGAGAAAAAAAAAAGTAAATGAAGACGTGATTAAGAAAAGCCTTAGAAAATTGCAGGGTCTTTGCTGACTCATAGTTCTCTGAAACCATCTTGTAGTTACAATTTAGTATACCAAGAAGATGGGAATGAAAATGGCCAGAGGGCAAAGTGCAGAGCAAGTGGAGGGGAGTACATGAACTTAAATGAACCAATCTCTATTGGGAGATGCTAAGTGGCACTAACGCACCACAATTAAAAATCAACATAAACAAATTGTATGCAAGATAAGTTACTTGAGTATTTTTCAGACCACCTTTTCATCAGAGTTTTATTTCATTGACTTCAATTGTCTAATCTGTATGACAGACTACCTATACATACATTAATGGCTTGTATAAATGGGATTACAGGCCTGCCTATCATTTACAAACATATTGATTTGGTGAAACCATTAGCAGTGTCAGCACCAAATACAAGAAAATAGGATATTTCTAATATGGCTTTTATTTGTTTTTAAGTTAATTTACTGTAACATTATCGTCATCTAAAGCGTTAAGTAATTAAAAAGTGTTGTGAAACACCGCCTTAATATACTGCTCATTTGGACAAAATTTTTTCATCCCACTGATTTTTGACCAATGAAAGTGAAGTGTGATGATAAGGGGTCTTGGCATAAATATGTGTGATAATTGATTTTTATTTTTCATGTTCATACATGTATTGGAAGGAAAACAAATTAGATGTGAAGAGACAACTAACACAAAAAAGAACATATCTGTACACTTTTGCTTGACTTTTGATGTACACTGCTCAAAAAAATAAAAGGAACACTGAAATAACACATCCTGAATCTCGATGAATAAAATATTTCAGTTGAAAATCGTGATTTAGTAGATGCATCAAAAACTAAATAAAATAAAAATTATCAAAATGTGAATCAAAATTATTATCCAATGGGGGTCTGAATTTGGAATTAAACTCAAAATCAAAGTTAAAAAAATTACAGGTTGGTCCAACTTTACTGGAAATTCCTCAAGACAATTTACAATTAAGCTAAGTAGTGTGTCTGGGCGTGCTCCTGATGAGGCGGCGGATGTTCCCTCCCACGGCCCCCTTCATGTCTCCTGGCTACCTCCTGGTATCCGCTCCATGTTCTGGACACTGTGCTGAGAGACACCACAAACCTTGCCATAGCTCGCATTGATGTGCCATTCTGAATAAGATGCACTACCTGAGCAAACTCTGTGGGTTATAGACACCGCTCATTCTACCTCTATGGTGATAGAACTGACCAAATGCAAAAGTGACCAAAACATCAGCCAGAAAGGATGAGGACAGAGAAAAGGTCTGTGGTCACCACCTGCAGAAGCACTCCTTTATAGGAGTTGTCTTGCTAGGTGCCTCTCATTTTGTCTCTACCTGTTGTCTCTTCTATTTATACAACAGCAAGTGAAATTGATTCACAATCAGTGTTGCTTCCTAACTGGACAAGTTGATTTTAAAGAAGTGTGGCTGACTTGAAGTTACATTGTGTTCTTAACGTGTTCCCTTTATTTTTTTGAGCAGTGTAAATAAGAACTTGTAATCCTTGTAATCCTTGCAAACTGTTTCATTAAGGGTAATATAATTAAAGCAGGTGCAGTGTCTATTGACAAAAATTAGAGCTGGAATTACAGTCCTGGCATGACGTGACAGAGCATATGGTGTATATATATCATCACAGTCTTAATAACCATCACATCATTATGTGTACATAGCTACTTTTATGTTAAAAATATGTACTAATATTTTGATATAGAATATCTCTATTTAAAAACTATTTGTATGAGCATCTCTGTAATTTTCAAGTGTTTGATATTCAGTTTTATTCAGATGAATCAGATAAGCTTATTTGTGTACATTGAGTTGTTTGTAAGATAATACAGTTATAAAATGAGGTAACATAAGTAACAGACAAATTTTTATTCTAAACTTTAAGAATGTAATCTCTATGAGGGTAAAATAAGAATTATTTAAGAATAAAATCCATCTGATTTGGTGCAGTTTAATTTTCATAAAGAAAATCTTAAAAATTATATTCAGACTGACTGTAAAAGCTGATTAAATAAGTTAGATGTAATGAATTCAATAAAAGTGATTCAATAAACAGATTCAATAAAAGTGATTTTAATAATCGACTATGAAGCCTGAAGAAAAACTTTTACTACATGAAACTTTTTGCGGGAAAAATTGTTTTTTTTTATGTTTTTGAAAACGTTTTTTTTGTACTAAAATAATTTTTTTGTTGATTAAGTGCTGTGTTTGGTTTCTATTCATGTTACCAGTGTTAGCACCAAGCACATGTGTCCTTTAACTATACACACAAAGTGGGCAATGCATTATCACAGCCTCGCTGGCGCTGGCTGCAGACCTGCTGACTGGACTAGTATTACTTTATTGATTTAGCAAAGGCAATAGGTCACAACCAGTGGCACCAAACCCAGGCAAGCATAATATTTATGTCAAGGTGGAAGATAGCAAAAAAAGAAAGAAGTAGTGACAGTCCATTAGGCAAATTGTGATTAAGTACAGCAGTCTTAAAATATCCTGAAGGGTGGACTTTTGTAGTGTTAATGGAAGACCTCACTGATCGGCAAATGACTAAGCACTTTCCATCATGCCACATGGTGAGAAATATCAGTAGGTTTTTTTCAGGTAAGAAGATAAAAAACAAAAGAGAATACCTGTTCTGGGTTGTATTTGGAGAGTACACCATTTCCATGAAATTCTTCCAAAACGTCTTTTAGCTTCTTGGAGGAGTCTGTGTATATGTATATATAAATAAAAATAAATTAATAAATAAATAAAGGAATAAATTCAGTATTCATAAGAATACTCTACATTTTTAAATCCAAAGACTATGTGCTATACATAATTACAAACAAATTACAAAATTAGAATATACAACTAATTATTTTAAGATGATTTGCAGTTTGTTTCAATTCCAGTAATGCTAATGTAATGTGCACCTCACCATTAAACTGTGATATGTGGTTTACATTTTGTACAAATACATACAATGTAACCTATGTGTCAGGTGCTCGCAGCGCACCTGCCTTATTTTGTGTCCTGTTCCCTGTGTTCATTGGTTCCTTAGTTGTCACGTGACAAGGACTTTTCGTTTATATTCCCTTCAGTTCCACTATGTCCTCGTCGCGTCTCAGTTATCATGTCCCGTTCTGTGTGTTTTTTTTTTTTTAATGTATTAGCGTTTTACCCCGACTGTCTAATAAACTCTCCTCTGATCCTCACCTGGCTTCCTGCTCCTTCCTGCTCCCCTCCATGCGAGCAAATGGTAGCTCCCCTCCGTGCGAGCTACCTATTTCGGCAACCAGCACGCTAACGTGACATTATGTCAGTGTATTCATGCCCTCTGATTGGAGAATACTTTGGATGAGCAAATACTTTTAGCCAATTAAAACTAATTACATAAATACAAAGACTACTTAATGGAACTAATTAAATTCTTTTTAAATTTTCTGTACAAATATTCTGTACAAATAAACAATATTATTCAGGATTTTTGGTGTTATTTTCCGAAATAATTTATGAGGTCTATGTTGATGTTTTTTACATGTGGTTACAGAATTGTAAGGGGGTGGGTACAAATAAGAACTAGAGACAGAATTTCACAGATTCAGGCTCTATCTATCTATGATTAAAATACATATTTTGGTGTGTCAGTTTCTTGTGTTCCGGGGCTCGTGGTCTCTGCAGCTTATAAAGGATGCACACATTCATCAGTTGGAGCTGTGTCAGGTGCATTAATTATCTGTAATCAAAGTTCATTGCCGACGGCTCCTCGTTCTCCGGATCGCCGCTGCGCTCCAGCCACAACGAATATTTATGCAAATGCTTTTAATACTGCATTTCTGCTTAACAAAGTGTCTTTATAGCCATAAAATATTTATTGTCAGGTGACTTAATTCAGACGTAGCTTTACTAAAGATACAGGTGTGAAATGCAGGGCCTGACACTGCTTTATATATATATACTGTATATACAGTTGAAACCAAAAGTTTACATACACTATATAAAAAGACACATGTGCATTTTTTCTCACTGTCTGACATGAAATCAAAATAAACTTTTACCTTTTAGGTCAGTTAGGATTACCACAATTATTTCTATTTGCTAAATGTTAGAATAAGGACACAGGAATTTTTTTAAGGCAATTTTTATTACTTTTTTCAAGCTCAAAAGTTTAAATACATTTCATTAGTATTTGGTACTATTGCCCTTAAACTGTATGACTTGGGTCAAACG
>JAOUQT010000025.1:10119600-10130126 GCA_025769995.1 Xyliphius kryptos | reverse complement strand
CTGTTCCATTTGCACAACAGCAAGTGAAATGGATACACAATCAGTGTTGCACACTAACTGGACAGCTTGATTTCACACAAGTGTGAGTTACATTGTGGTTTTTAGTTACATTGTGATTTTAAAATCATTATTTTAGAGAGTAATAAAACTAATTGTGTCACTTTTGTCTGCTCTTTACCTGAGAACACGCCGTTTATTCAACACTGCTAAATGGTGGAACGATCGTCCCGACAGCATTCGTGAGGCTGACTCGCTCAGCATCTTCCAAAAACTTCTCAAAACACACCTCTTCTCAAACACTTGCTATAAAAATAAAATAATAAATACATTTTAAAAAGCCATATCTAATAATGATCAGGTTTTGATGATACTACAGTGCAGCTGGGTTCTCTTTAACTACTGACTTGTGATGTTCTCTCATTTGTCAGTCGTTTTGGATAAAAGTGTCTGTTTAATGACTAAATGTAAATGTAAATGAGAAGCCACCTGGAATGAACAGAGGCACCCCAAACCCTCACATACTCTCGATTCCCCTGCACAAATTCCCAGCTTTGGTTTTGCCTGCATCCTTTTACTCAGCATTTCATTAAAAAGTATCATGAAAAACAATCCACGTCTTTGATTTCAGCTCTGTTCATATTGATTAGTTGCTCAGGCAGCGACGCTGGAACTGATTTCCCTGCCATTGTTTGCCTGTCCATTAAAGTTTCCTCTATGATTTATTTATGAGGTATATACAGTGGAAGGTAAACACTCACCTTGAGTTACCGAGCTTGGTCATATGTAAACCAGGTACCGGGGACCAGGTCGTATGTCGACACTCAATATCCAAAGATATTAGCATGGCTGGTTAAGTAACGTTTCGAAAGACTTAAAGCTTCATTCGGGTACAAAGGAACACTGATACTTTATCTGTAAAGACAAGGGCTTAATGCATTTTTTATAAAACTCTATGGATAATAAATAAAGAATAAAATAATAAATACAAATATATATATAATACCGGTAATGATGGCTTTGGAGTTTATATATTTAAAATAAACGTTTCATAGCGTGAGGTTTGTTGCAATTAAAAATCTAAAGGATATGTAGAATGAACATGGTGTGAGTTTTGACTACGGCGTCCACGCGGTTGCTTTCTAATGTGAATACATCAATAGGTTTTCCAACGACATGATAATGAAAGACGGAGCCAAGTTTCGGCTATTTAGGTACGATCAGATTGACCCCAATCCGAACCATACGAACAATTAAACATAAAAAAGCGAGAACGTGTCTCCAAGTTTCAGCCTTGTTGGTACTCCGACAGACTCCAATGGTGACACGGGAGGAATGACAATATCGAGCAAACCTTCAAACGTATATAAGCGAGAACCCATTCGTTTTTTTTAAAGACATGGTGGATAATCACAATGCCAAGATTTAGAGGTTTTTATAAGGGTTCATTAGCATAATTAATTAAAATGCCAACAGTGTGCAAAGCAGTAATCAGAGCAAAGGGGGGCTATTTTGAAGACACTAGAATATAAAACGTTTTCAGTTGTTTTACCTTTTTTTTTTTTAAAGTACATAACTCCTCATGGGTTCATTCATACTTTTGGTGCCCTCAGTGAGAATCTACAATGTAAATAGTCGTGAAAATCCAGAAAACGCACTGAATGACAAGGTGTGTCCATACTTTTGGTCTGTACTGTAAGTATATAGAAAGAAAGTTTTGTCAAATGTTTGGCTACAAACAAATCCACTGTCAGCTTATTGCGGGGGGAAAAACCAGAAACCCAGGAATAACTGTGATTTAAAACTTGAGTGAGCCTCTGTTTGTCCTCTTGCATTCAGACAGACGGACATGTTCACACTAATTTACACTTTTGTGTGCATGTACTTCATGCACTATTTATGATGTGGTCTGTGATTGGTTAGATATTAGTGTCAGGTTTAATATTTCTGCATATTACTTAATTTGCATACTGCACATAGCTTCGTAATCCTACATTCACGTATAATGTGGGGGTGGTAGCTCAGTGGTCAGAAGGTTTTGGGTTCAAATCCCAGGTCCAGTGAAGTTACCAATGTGGGTCCTTGAGCAAGACCCTTAACCCTGTATCCACCCTGTGTTCTGACCCCAACCGAGTTAGGATACTTGTAAGTCACTTTGGATAAAAGCGTCTGCTAAATAACTAAAAATATAATCAGTATGAGAGCCGTATGAAGTATGCTATAGTTGCAACTAAGAATATGCATATGGCATTTGTTCCTAAATTTGTGTAAGAATTTTAAAGTATGTACAGCCACTACGGAGGATTCTGCATTCAGCTCATGCACGCATATTAATCGGCTCTTAACGACGAATTAGTGTCTTCCGTTCACCTGCCTTTTTTTACTGTGAGAGGTAGACAGTGCTCCAAAGCGAACGTGAGAGGGAACATGCAAACTTTGCAAACAAAGAAGTTTAAATGCTAAAACATATGGCTCCTTTATTGTACATTGCAGTATTTAGCTGTAATAATATGTTTTAGCTGAATGTCATATTTGGTGCAGCTTCTATCTCTCTCTCTCTTTCTCTCTCTCTCTTGTCTGTCTGTCTCTCTCAGTATCTCTCTTAACTACAGCTGACAAGCAGAGGCTCGTTAGAACAGACGCTTATTTTGTTTCTGTAACCTCCTGCTCCCTGGGACTCCAGCCACAGGAGGGGGTAAGCAAGGGGTAGAAAGGGCTATCACTGCCCAAACAATGCCCCTGTTTGTCCCCTGCATGGACTCCCTGCTCTGGATGAGAGGGGTGCATAGTGTGTGTGTGTGTGTGTGTGTGTGTGTGTGTGTGTGTGTGTGTGTGTGTGTGTGTGCATTTTGCTTCACTGTATTGCACAAAACCATAATTAATCTAATAACATGAGAAAAAAAACCTCTTGAACATTATGTGCACTACTGAAGTTACTATGGAAACCAGTTTTGTGTTTAGTGTGTGTAAGCGCATATGTGTGTGTGAGTGAGAAAGAGAAAGCGAGAGAGATAAAGAGATGTTAGTGTGAATGGTGAACTGTATTTTTTATGTTATTGTCTCTCTGATGAATGAGAAGCAGCTCAGACTCTCAAACCAGAATTAAAAGATTGTCGTAATTAGTAATTAAATGCTTAATTAATGGGTGGAGTATTAAATTAGGGAATAATCAGAGTAAGGTGCACGTTCATTCACCGATGGGACACACGTTATTCTAATCATGTTAAGTTTTTCCTGTTTGTTCAGAACATTATTTCATTCAGACGTTGTTACAGAAACTGATCATGAACATTACAGTGAATAAAAAAAACCTTACAGCAAATCCCACGCTGGAAATCGTGCCGTGTGACCAATAAATCCCCATGTGAATAAACTCATTCCATCCCTGTTTTTGGTAAATACACTTACAACAACAAATAAAACAACAAAAACATGTTTATTTTAAAACTATGACAAAGAAAAAAATTATTATATATAAAGTATATTAGAGCGGCACGGTGGCTTAGTGGTTAGCATGTTCGCCTCTCAGCGCTGGGGATTCCCGGTTCAAATCTAATCTGGGTGGAGTTTCCATGTCCTTCCCGTGTCCGCGTGGGTTCCTCCAGGTTCTTCGATTTCCTCCCACAGTCCAAAAACATGGATTCCAGGTAAATTGAATGCTCTAAATTGCAGTGTGTGCCCGGCGATGGATTGGCGCCCTGTCCTGGGTGTATCTGCCCAACGCCAAAGATGTTCTCCCCTGGATGGCCATGGGGATCCCACCGCAACCCTAGTAGAGGAATTAGCGTAAGATAATGAATGGATAGATAAAGTATATAATTTAAATGGGAACTTTAACTAGAAATATATTACAAAATATTGTTAAGGAAGAAAATCATTTTAGTTTTAAACCTAAAAAATAAAATAAATAGTTGAATCGTTAATAAAATTGGCGTTGGTGACAGCCTAGTTTAATTAGGTTGATTTTAAAGTAACTGAACTAGTAACTAAAGTGTGGCGATACGGTGGCTTAGTGGTTAGCACATTCACCTTTTAGTGCTAGGCTCCACCCAATCTGGGTGAAGTTTCCATGTCCTCCCCGTGTCTGCATGGGTTTTCTCAGAGTTCTTTGGTTTCCTCCCACAGGAGGCCGCTCTAAAATGCCCCTGTAATCTGTGTGTGCATATGTATGTGAGTGAGTGTGTGCGCCTAGCGATATATTGACGCCCTGTCTTGAGTGTATCTGCCCAGCGCCCAAAACGTTCTGGCATGGATGGGCATGGGGAACCCCACCGTGACCCTCGTAGAGGATGTAGCTGAAGATAATAAATAAGTGAATGAATATAAAGTGGTCTTTACGTTTATTAAGCCTTTCTAAGTTCCTGTAACCCTGATTTTATTGGAACTCGGGTTTGAGTGAGTGGTGGTCAATACACAATTGACTGTTTGTGAGGGGAGATGTACAAGCGCCAAGGACACCCGATCGATTAATGAGGCTGAACTTGAGCTGCATGGGTGTGAGTCACTTTAAGCTAATTACATCATGGAAACAGAAGCGTTACTGTACGTGTTATTTAAACTGTTTCACTACTACAGTCTGTACGTACAGTCTTACAGTCTCATGAACTGCATTAATGACGACAAAGAGTCATTTGTTCAGCTCGTTTGTGCACAACAGATGATCCGGTGGTCCCGCAGCTGGACCCTTATAGGAACACAGCTTGATCTAAGTGACATTATTCTGATCTTATAGTGTTTGGGTATGTTCCATAAATCATTCATTTATTTTTAAGCGTCTTATCTTCCTGTAGGTGACGACGTTAATGTTGTAGACTCGGTCCGTAACCGTAAACTCATGTTACTCCATTGGCTCCCTCTAACTGCTGCATTCAGTACAAGGAACTGACTCTGACCTACAGGACAATCTCTGGATCTGTCCCCTCTTACCTTCAATCCATTTTTCCAAAATACACTCCGACTCGTTTACTGCGCTCTAGTGATGAACGTCACCTGGTGATTCAGCCTCACCGTCTTCCATTGATGATTTAACAGTGTAGTGGGTTTTTCCTTAATTATTAACTTGTGTTGTTCTCTCGTTTGTTAGTCGCTTTGGATAAACGCGTCTGCTTCATGTAAATGTAAATGAGGTCGGGTCTTGTGACCATGACCGACAAGTCTTTCAGTCTTGTGTCTTCTGGATTTGACCCAGTGTTGTCTCCAATTTGTCCAATTCAAAACGTTTTTTTCTTTCTCTTTTAGCTTTATTAACTGTCAGAATTAAGCTCTTCGTTCAGTCCTGACTAAAATCTGTACTGCCCTTTTCAATGGGCTTCATTGAACGCATCGTTTTAAATAATTGAACGGCAGATGTGCACTTTCTGTTCCTCTTGTTAACCGTTGGGTTTATATACCTTCTGTTAAATTTCGGGGCGGCACGGTGGCGAGACATTCTCCCCCGGATGGACATGGGGAACCCTACCGGGACCCTCATAAAGGAATAAGCGGAAGAGAATGAATCCATTTCGCACAAACTTGTACATACGAGCAACTTGTGATACGTTGCTGAAAAATGTCATTTAACACAAAAATGGTGACAAAAAAAATTCACCAGATTGTAGTTCCGACAGAAACCTGTGGTTGATCCTCAAAAATCTTTTGGATGAGAATGTGTTGATCTCATAAAGTTCGACTGCGACTGTACTGTTCCTAATTTAATATACCAATCACCTCCAATGATGACATCATTTACAGAGACATTTTACAGTTGACGCTGAAACCACGTCAATGTCAATATTTTAAGTCGACGCATCGGTTTGGTTTTTAATTTGAACATGTCTTTCATTTTATTTCTAAAATGCAACCGTTTAAAGAAATGCTTTTCCTCAGTGCACATCAAGTGATGCACATCTGTGAGTCTGCAGTCATTGGTCAGCGCCGCTCAAAAAACAAAAATGGCGGCTGCAGTGGCGCCAAAAGACAAGTGAAGAGCTTTACAAAAGTTTGCAAAGACCAAAAGCATCCAGTGGATGAAGTTACTTTGAGCTGGCTAAAGAACAAAAGGTTATTTGTTCACTCTGCAAATCTTTAATTTGCAGCAGGATGCATTAACGTTTCTGGAGAAAATCATTTAACTTTCTGTTAGAAGAGTTTATAATTCGCTCCAGGTCTTTGCAGAAACTGTTAAAAGGTTTCTGGTAAATGATTTATTGCTGGATACCTAAAGACCTAAGGACCTGCTGTTACACTAAATCATGGAGAGGTGCTAATTAACGAGGACTGAGGCGTTGCGTTCACGTGTCCTTAAAACAACTCCGTCAAGTGTATCAGTCTTTTGGAGGCGCTATTTATTTTTTGCTTTTTAACTTTATGAAACTCTAAGGAGTCTCACATTTGCTATGTGTAACTGTGTGTGTTTGCATAAGGTTTCACTTCTATAAAAGTGGACTCGGTTCAAGTTCAAAACTTTCATCTTCTCACTCTCTGGCCTGAGTTCTGACAAGTGTAAGTCAGTCGGCGAATGTTTGTGTCCTCTGGCATGATGCAGAGGGTGGAGAGTCTGTGTGTAGATACGTATGTATGTATATATATATTTAAATTTGTGTGTGTGATGGCAAAAAATAGATAAACTCCCTCCATCGCACCCCTCGCTTACTCTCACAGCCCCCTGAGCCAAAACAACAGGCTCTAAACAGCTTGAGCCTCCCCTCCCGAGCGCAGAAGTGGCCCATTTTCTCAGCGTTTGAATCTGACATTTTTGGCACATTAAGTATTGGTCATTAATAAATTAAAAGTAATGAAGTGACATGAAAGTGTAAGAAGTCAGATGGTACAATGCAAGGAAGCATAAAAGGAACATAAAAAGGAAAAACTTTGTTTAGCTCCAATTAGCTGACATTTTCTCTTTCTCTCCTACTCTTTAGAGATTCTTTTCTCATGTCCGTTTACTCCGCCGCGGAGTGAATAATTAAAAGGTGGAAAGGCTGGGGGAAAAAAATCAAATGTAAGAGAAGCTCGTGGCAGTGCATTTGCAGTCTCTGGATGTAAACAGAGGAACACTTTGAAATTTGTTTTATTTTGCAGTGCTGTGTAATTAGTGACCCGTTGGGTATATTTGTAACATTGAAATAATCATATCATAACCAAGGCCTTGCTTTAGATGAAGTCAATGTAATGCTTTATACAGAAAGCAGCTCTGTCTAATGAACCGGAGCAAACAAAACATCGGATAGAAACCGCGTCCAAAATCACCTACTAAACCGTAGGTACGAGTTTGATATTTACATTACAGTTACATTCAGTCACTTTTGTAAAAACAACGTTTCAGTCAGTAGATTCATTTCTTCCTGTATTGGTTTTAATATTTTTTATTAGATGAGGACATTACGGAAGGTGTTCCTGAACAGTTGTTTCTTTCTTTCATTCATTCATCATCTTCTGCTTAATCTTCTATGAGGGTCGCGGTGGGGTTCCCCATTGCCCATCCAGGAGAAAATGTTTCGGGCGCTGGGCAGATACACACAGGACTCACATATGAGCTGAAGTGATGTCCCATTCCTAATCCATAGAGTTCAGTATGACGTTGGTCCATCCTTTGCAGCTAGAACAGCTTTTCTGGCAAGGCTGTCCACAAAGTTTAGGAGTGTGTTCACAGGGATTTTTGAGCATTCTTCCAGAAATGCATTTTTTAGTTCACACACTGATATTGGACGAGAAGGTCTGGCGCTCAGTCTCCGCTCTAATTCGTCCCAAAGATGTTCTATGGGGTTAAGGTCAGGACTTTGTGCAGGTTCATCCACACCACACTCTGTCCTCCATGTCTTTATGGACCTTGCTTTGTTCTTTGGTGCACCGTCATGAGGAAGAGAAAGTGGGCGGCTCCAAACGGTTCCCACAAAGTTGGGAGCATGGAATTGTCCAAAAGGTCTTGGTATGCTGAAGCATTCAGAGTTCTTTTTACTGGAACTAAGGGGCCAAACCCAGTTCCTGAAGAACAACCCCACACCATAACCCTCCCAAGGGTCAGACAAATACCGTTCTCTTGGCAACTGTCAAACCCAGACTCGTCCATTAGATTCGTCACTTCAGAGAACACGTCTCCACTGCTCTAGAGTCCAGTGGCGGCGTGCTTTACACCACTGCATCCGACGCTTTGCATTGTACTTGGTGATGTATGGTTGGAAGCAGCTGCTGGACCAGGAAACCCATTCCATGAAGCTCTCTGCACACTGTTCTAGAGCTGATCTGAAGGCCACGTGAAGTTTGGAGTTCTGTAGTGATTGACTCTGCAGAAAGTTGGCGACCTCCGCACTATGCATCTGCTGCCCCCACGCCGTCAGTTTACTTGGTCTACCACTTGATGGCTGAGTTGCTGTTGTTCCCAAACACTTCCATTTTCTTATAATCCAGCTGATAATTGACTGTGGAATATTTGGGAGCGAGGAAATTTCACGACTGGATTTGTTCCACAGGTGGCGTCCTGTTACAGTTCCACGCTGGAATTCACCAAGTTCCTGAGAGCGAGCCGTATTTTCACAAATGTTTGTAAAAACAGTCTGCATGCCCAGCTGTTTGCTTTTATACCCCTGTGGCCATGAAAGTAATTGGAATACCTGATTCTGATCATTTGACTGGGTGAGCAAATACTTTTGGCAATATAGTGTATAATGCAGCTGAAATACTCGCCTCTGTCTAATATTTGTTTCTCAAAATGTCACAAAGACAGCCGAGCCTTATTTGGAAACGGATTTTAATTAAGACGGGGCCATTCTGGGCATCGGTGAGAGTTTATCACTTTATGGGCGAAACTGGGCCTGGGCCTGTGGGTTCTGGTGGATGGGAGGATTGTGGATAAAGTTCTTGATGAAAGAGATGGATGATCATGCCACGTCCATGGAGGGGAAGGGAGGAGAGATCCTTTCAAACAGCACGAACAGAGAGGCATGACTTCAAAAAAAAATGGAGGAAAAAAAAACACCACAAACAAACAAGCTTAAAAAAAAAACAGAGGCTCCAAGGTCCTCTCACTAATTACCCACATTTGCATTTATTAACAAGGCCTAACGAGGAGATTTCCTATAGTTTGTTTTTCCCCTAATATAAATATTTCCTTTTCATTATGTTTCAGGCGAAAGGATTTAACGACATCATTTACTAATACAGTATTTCTCAGTGAGTGATGGTCCCGCTTATTCCTCTTGGTCACGGTGGTTCCCCATGCCCATCCAGGGAGAACATCTCGGGTGCTGGGCAGATACACCCAGGACAGGGCGCCACACTTACATCCACACATTATACAGGGCAATTTAGAGCATTCAATTTACCTTGAATCCATGTTTTTGGATTGTGGGAGGAAACCGGAGAACCCGGAGGAAACCCACGCAGACACAGGGAGGACATGGACACTCCACCCAGATCGGGATTTGAACCGGGAATCCCCAGCGCTGAGAGACGTACGTGTTAACCGCTACGCCACCGAATTTTCGTCGCCTTCTTAACGTATAGTTAACGTTGTAATCGCAGTTCTTGTCGTCACGGAGCGAGTATTAAAGGTATTGTTTTACATGCGTTGTTATCGAAAGGCTTAAAATAGTTCAGGGATCTTTCAGAGCGCCGGCCGATCGAAAACATGTGCTGGAGAGAGAGCGCAGAATCACATGGGGGGGTGGGGGGGGGGGCTTTGTGTGAGCGGTGTGACTCTTAACATTGTTGTAATAATATTTTTATTAGAGAGAGAGATTGACAGAGTGAGTTTGGCGCAGGAGGATGAAAGGTGACCACGGGCCTCTTGGTCTTCTCACCTTTCTTTCTCCTTCGTCCTGATTTTCTTGCCTTTGCTTGTTTTTGTCTTCAGGCGGGCGAAGGATGGTGGAGGAAAAACAAACGTGAATGCTAAGTCAACAACTGTAAAGTTTCCTTTTGTGTGTGTGTGTGTGTGTGTGTGTGTGTGTGTGTGTGTGTGTCAGCAAGCCAACCAAATTAGCTGAACATGACTCTCACGCAGATGTCAGGTGTTGGGAAGAACAAAAACACAGAGCAGTGAGGTCCGCTACGAGGCCAACAACCGAAATGTGCTTTTTATGAAAACGTTGACCCCAAACACACAATTAATGGCAACGAAATGTACACACCCATAACTATGCAAAGTGTATTGTCTTTCAAAAACAACATCAAACAAAAGAGAAATGTGCAGCGCCGGGACTCGGGGTCCGTGTTCGGCGAGCGTAAGTGAATTCCCGAGAATGAACCGCTGTAGGGTTTGTGCGCGGTTTGTATTTCACAATGTGTAAGGAGAAAAACGGGGGCCGTGATCGGGGCTGATGTAAGGAAGTCGCCTCTGGGGCGCAGTTTCGGGACGGAGCAGTGGGTTCACTCGCTCTTTTTTTTCTGCTCTGTGGTGAAACGAAAAACAGAAAATATACAAGGCCCGGTCGCACGGCCGTCTCAGCGCATCGCACAACACATTCATATATTACAAACTGCGTACGTTTGTATGGTTTATAGTTCAGCGCGTCTTTAAATAAAGGGCCAGAGTGCTGCGCGCCGGAAACGCT
>JAOUQT010000025.1:10069230-10083332 GCA_025769995.1 Xyliphius kryptos | reverse complement strand
CTGTCGCATTCCTTTCGTCAAGCCACTCTTGAACAAAAGACAACAGCAGAAGCGTTAAATAGAAAATGAAACAGGATTAGACTGCTGCTGAGTGGTCCAAAGTTAAATTCCCAGATAAAAGTAAATTTTGCATTTTTTTTGGAAATCAAGGTCCCAGAGTCTGGAGGAACTCTGAGAGGAGAGAGGCAAAGAATCCACCTCACTTGAGGTCTAGTTTAATGTATCCACAGTCAGTAAAGGTTTGGGGAACCATGTCATCTTGCACCAGGTTGGTACATTTTGTTTTCTAAGGTCCAAGGTCAATGCAGCTGGCTACCAGGAAGTTTTAGCACACTTCATCCGTTCTACTGCTGACCAACTTTTGCGAGATGCTGATTTTTTTTTTTAACAGGACTTGGCACCTGCACACAGTGCCAAAGTTACAAGTTTCTGGTTTAAGGACCATGGTATCCCTGTTCTTAATTGGCCTGCAAACTCACCTGACCTTAAAACTATGGGATATTGTGAAGAGGAAGATGCAACACGCCAGACCCTACAATGCAGTACAGCTCATAAAACGTGAGCAGTGCCACAGACTGACTGACGCCATGCCACATTGCTGCAGTAATTTAGGGAAACGGAGACCCCCAACTAAGTATTGAGTGAATTTTCATGTTCATACATTTCAGTTGGCAAGAATTTCTAAAAAATAAAGTAATAACCAAATTTTCTGAGATAATTAATTTGGGTTTTTTTATTAATTGCCAATTTATACATTTTTATATATGACATTTTTAGCCAAATCAGTTTATCCCTCTTCTTCCCCATACTGTTGTGTGTGTGTATGAGAGACATAGACAGGAAAAAAGAACGAGAAACATGAAATTTTGTAGATTTTACATAGACAAGTACAGGGGTTAGAAAATGAAGGAGGAGAAAAAGAGACCTAGCATCATTTGGTGTCACTGATCACATGCTACCTACTAGGTGTTTTTAATCCAGTAAGGATTCAGTTTACAGAAAAAATTATTTAGTATATAGTGAATTATGTTATTTCTAGCATTATTTTAGAGTTAATAAGTATGTAAAGGCTAGTAAATTGCTATACATACAGCATTTAATATATATCATACACCATCATAACTTAGTTTTGGTTGGTTGCAGACATGTTCTGTGGGATAAGGGTGAACTGAATGAGCACCCCAATATCTTGTGAATTCTTGCAGCCCTGGTGAGACGAGCCCTATTTACAAATGCTTTGGCATTTCCCTGGAAGTGTGCGCTCTACAAAATGATCAATCTAGGCTGCATTTAATATATTAAACATATTCAATTATCATAAGCCATACCTCGTCCTCTCAGACGACATGGACGAATTCTTTCGATAATGTCCACACAGATTAGAGCAAAAAGCACCAGTGAGACAGGGAGCTCACTAAAGAGGTCATACAAATGTCCTGTGTCCAACTGAACCTGTCAAGAGTGTCAAGAGATTGGAAAATAATATATTCAATAATTTAAAAGTATTTAAATGAATAAATTAATAAATGTATCTGTTGTACTTTGAGAAATAAGGTATTTTACATAAAGAAGTTATGCTTGATTGCCACATACTCATAATCCGAACAAAAGCTTTCTTTTGGTTGTAATATTAAACCATTGACATTCCACATGCGCGGCTCAAGTTAATGATAAAACTCATGTTTTTAGTGTAGCTTAGTAAAGACCAAACAAAATCATCTACCTTAGTTTATAACTCAAAAAAGAAATACCTTTTAAAATGTTATATATATATAATTATAATGTTTGCATTAGGAGCGTGAATTTAGTATGTTATTATAGTATTTGTATTATTAGCATTCTAGCCTCCGGGCTATGCTACAGAAGCCACATTTGGACACTAAAGGTGTCTCAAATGACTTTCCACTCAAATATAATGTTTTTACAAATAATTTATCCAAACATTTGTTTTAGTTGATGAGTTCCCTCAAAATGTTATTTTGAATGAAATCCCTATATTAACATATGATTTTGGAATCTGCCAATGATAAAATCTCATAGAGTAGGGATAATGCAGGCATATTTTTGGATGGTTATATTACCTTTGAGCTGGCAATGAGAATGGAAAAACATGGTAGCGTGCAGAGAACCGCATGGGCAAGTGTCACAGGTCTCCTGTAAAAGTATAGATTTTCATGTCACCATATTCAGATTTAACAATGTATACAATGTATCTATGGTGCAGTGGAAACTCCTCTGATCTCAAGTCTCAAGTAGTTTTATTGTCATTTCAGCCATATACAATGTTACAGTACACAGTGAAACGAAACAACATTCCTCCAGACCAAGGTGCTATACACAACATTAAAGTACACTAGTGCAAACAGTACAAACAATAAATACAGGACATTACTAACAATAAATACAGGACAGTACAAACAATAAATACAGGGCAGTACAAACAATAAATACAGGACAGAACAATAAATACAGGACAGTACAAACAATAAATACAGGACAGAACAATAAATACAGGACAGTACAAACAATAAATACAGGACAGAAAAATAAATACAGGACAGTACAAACAATAAATACAGGGCAGTACAAACAATAAATACAGGACAGTACGAACAATAAATACAAACAGTGCAAAACAGAAGAACAGAAGTAAGTACAAGATATACAAGATAAGACAAGATATACAAGATAAGTACAAGATATGTATTTATGCCATTTATTAGTATATACAGAGAAATAAATTCCAGTACAAGAAAGACAAATAAGATCAGTAGCATTTATAATTGCAGGTTAAATCCTCTCAGGATCTTTTGTTCAAATTAGGTGTTGATCATGCACTCTCATGTTGCATATAGCAGTCTGGCCGCGGTTAATCTAGCCCACCTCATGATGGTGTCACCACGAGTCCTCCATGCTTCATTTCTTCATGAGGCTCACTAATGCATGCACAGTGGTCATCATCTTCATCTATGATATCCTCAACAACTTCCGGAGGCACTTGAACTCAAAAGCTTGAATATGTCTTCCTCCTTTCTTTTTTAAGTGTCCAGGCCTTACATTAATAATAAGGCCCTACAATAACTACTGGCTAGACCAAGGTTTTTCATCAGTTGTAGTTTTGCGATGTATCTTTCCTTACATTTGTTTTTCCATATCATTTTTTATTTGACCATCACCCCCACGCCCACTGACATTCATGACTTCACTTTGGCACAATCCACAGCATTTGTTACTCTACATCTAAAATATATGAAAGCGTCCACTAGCTGATAGTGATTGTGTGGAGTTGCTTAAGTTGTCTGTGTGGGTTTCTTCAAAGTACACCTGATTTCTTGCAAGAGCCAGCAAAATACTCTAATGGTGGACCACTATGCTAAATTAAAGGTAGAGCATGCGATTTTTACATTTTTTATATATTTTTAAATACTTAACACATTGCAATATTTGT
The DNA here is from genome assembly GCA_025769995.1 of Xyliphius kryptos. Lineage (NCBI taxonomy): Eukaryota > Metazoa > Chordata > Actinopteri > Siluriformes > Aspredinidae > Xyliphius > Xyliphius kryptos. The sequence goes on along the minus strand of JAOUQT010000025.1, from coordinate 10,079,884 downwards.
GTGCACAGGTGTGCTTATGGGAACAGATTGACTGTGCATCCCAATCTCCTGTCAGCCATTGCAGCCCTACCTGGGGATTCATTCACATTTACTAATGTGCCTGGATTTTTTACAGCAGCGGGTTTTACTGTGCTATCCATGCTGTAAATACCTACAGTACATTACATACCAAATTAATCACTAAAGGGCTCTGAAATAAAAATAAATAAATGGACAGATGGTCTATGTGCCTACAGTGTGCCTATGTAATGCAAGCCGGACTAGTCTCTTCCTCAAGCCTAGACAGAGTTTTTGCAACCACTAAAGAGCTGGTTGCACAACAGTGTTCATTTATTCATTCATTTTATTCATTTTCTATACCCGCTTCTAGGCTCCTAATTCTACCCTAATTCTAGGGTCACGTGGAAGCCGTGGCAGGAAGAACACTAGACACGGCACTACTCCATCATAGGGCCCACACACACACAATCACACAAACATTCACACACTAATGGGAAATATAAAGACACCAATAACTCTATCATACATGCCTTTGAAATGTGGGAGGAAACTGGAGTACCAGGAGAAAACCTACGCAAACACGGGGAGAACATGCAAACTCCCCTACTGGGGCTCAAACTCTGGATCTTCTTGCTGTGAGGCCATAGCATTATCCACTTGTTTTTAACCCTGATTCAGGGGTGGCATTGTGGCACAGTGGGTAAAATAATCCCAGGATAAATTCCTTGTTAGGTTGGTAAGTTGACTTGTTTGATTAGATGTTACCTGTTCTCCCTTTTATATGTTTTGCTCCGTGTACTCTAGATATTTGTAACATGAAGTGTAGCGTGTTAAATAAATAAAACAATCCTAGCTTTTGGAGTTACTAAAGATAGACTAGTTACTGCAGATACATAATAAATAATGACAGTTTTAAACTTTGTCTAAACTTTTACAGGATCTTTTATTCATCGAAAAAAATCTCCCACTCTTTTTGCAATGAACACTTCTATGTACAGATAAAGAGAACAAAACATTTTCATGCATAATTTGCAGAAATTCATTATATTTCTGGCAGGCATTGTGATGTTTAGACTATACGAAGTAAACAGAACATAAAGATCTATGGTCACTGTTTATTGTTTAATGCCATTTCAACATCCATAGAAATTATTGACAGGAACAGAATTACATTAATCAAAAGGTTATATACATGCACAAGGTTACATTCATATTACATAAGTCGGGGGAGGGGAATTAGGAATTTCCAAAATGACCCCGGGTTCCAACCCAGGACCTTCTTGCTGTGAGGCCACAGCTCAACACACTCACCACCGTGCCACCCTACTGGTCACTGAAAATCAGTATGTACAAAGCAATGCACACTTACCAGTTAATAATGTCTTTAAAGAAACCTCTGGATTTGAGGATGAAGTACTTCAGTGGCACCCAGACAAACAGGGACACGGAGGTCACATAAGCTATGGATGCTGCCACCACCAACCAGTAAGCTGTAATGCTGTTAAATTTCACAGCGTTCATCAGTAAAGCAAATCGCTCCAGAACCACAAGCACAGGCACGCACAGACATGCAAACTCTAACACCTCAAACAAGATAAGCTTGATTATCCTTCCAGAAGGCATCCTGCATAAAAATAATCCCAAAGTAACCAGTCAGAGCGACAGCCGAATCAGGTGCATCCAACACCCCCACTGGTTTAAGAACAGATAACTAACTGGCTATTGCTATGGACTCTGGACACTGCTACTGCTTACACTGCACTTCCAGCCCTATTGATTTTTATTGCCTTTATAAAGTAGTCATGCTCCTCTGACAGTGGTCACAAACAATCCAGTCGAGTGGCTCATTTACAACTAAACTTTTCAGTTTTGATGTGAGCACGAACATGTGACAGTTGTATAAATACACACTCAATGGCCAACTATAACTATGCATATTCATACAATTGATTCAACAAATACAAGTAACAATGGGGGAAAAAAATGTAATTTTGGCAGTGGCATGGCTGTTTGAACATTGGCAATGAAGTACTCAGTGGGGGTAATTTTCAGGAATTATTTGAGGAACATGTCAAAGGACTAGACAGATAAATTCCCTGATCTTAATTCAACTGAGAATCCATGGGATGTGTTACACCGCCCATGCTCAGTGGCCTTGTGAAGTCCATTTATTGATTGTTAGTCCATTTTCGTTTTTTCTTTTGATGAGAGTTGTAGTTAAAGTTTTCGATGGATTGCAAAAGTCTTTCAGATTTCAAATTGGGCTGCAGAATTGTATTAGCAATGTTTTGGCATAATAGAATAAATTAATAAAAGGTACAGTATATAGTAGTTATAACTAATACATTTAAGTGTGTGTCGTGTATATAAAATTTCTGCAAACCTAAATGCAAATATGCATGAAGAAAGCACATTTGGTGGGTTTTTCTTTTAGTGGATGAAAAATATAAGACAAAAAATTCAATCAGTTTCAGTAAATTTAAGTCAGTTTTTAACGGCGCTAAAACGGCTGGTGCACGCTAATCAATCATAACTTCGAGTGAATAACACAAACCAAATTGTTATTCTAGACAACTGGATCAAAGCATTAAAAAAACAGCAGATCTTGTGTGGTGGTTTCAATTACACAAGGCTAAAAACCTACCAAAACTGGTTCAAGGAAGGGGCAAAAATTAGCCTGTGTGGTCCAGTCCCAGAGGTAAGCAACTGTAGCTTACATTTCCGAATGCTGACTATAATAGAAAAATATTAGGAAAAAAAGAAACCACACAGTGCGTCTGAGCACTGAGCCCAGTCCCCAAACAGGAGATGCTGAAAAATCTACTATAAGATTAACATCTGGTTCTGGTTTTACCTGGGACAAGATGGCACCAGGATAGACTATGGAAAGAAGCCAAGCAAGGGGAAGCAATGTGCTGCACTGTACGGGCTGTGAAACTTTCTATTGTCTGACCCTCGCATTCCCCAGACATGAATCCAACTGGGACAAGTCTAAAATGTCCCAAACACTGTCCAGGAGCTCACTGGTGCTCTGATCCCAGTCTGGTTGGACATCCCCAGGATAACAACCACTGTATAGATATTATAATGCATACAAACTCGGGGGGACCAATCAACCTACTGAGTACTATTATGAATTACTGCCATGAAATGAAATTGAATCAGATTAAGTTTTAGTGGGTTATTTCGATTTTCATCATAAATGCTTTATGGAAGAAGCATTATATAGACGTAAAAACTTAACTAAACAAGAAAACTAAGAATAATCCTTAATCCTTCAATAATAACAATATTCCATAATGGCAGTGGCCTGTTGTTTGGGAACAAAATGACACAGGTATTGATTAGTCTGCCAGATTCACCATCATGTATCTGTGGGACAAACAAGTCCAATCCACGGAGACCCCAGCCTCTAACTGACAGGATCCACTACTAACATCTTGCCGCCAGATACCACACCTCATCCTTAGCAGTTTTGTGGAGTCCTTAATATGTCAGAGCTCCTCTAAGAATCTAGTGTGATCTTCACAATATTAGGCGAACAATGTTATAGTTAATATTTGGTCATTGACAGAAAAGCACAACTGATGTAATACTACATCAGTGCCAAGAAAAGTTTTCAATTTAATTTTAATTCTATGCTGCTTTTAAAAAAAATCCATAATTACAGTGACAGTCAGTGTCAGAATAACTCTGTGAGATGAGAAAAAAGAAACCTTGAAAGGAACCAGACTCAGAAGGGGACCTATCTATATTTTGGTTATAACAGATTAAATACTCTGCAATAAATGTATAAATGTGAGTGTAGTAGAGAGTGTGCAAATCCACCGGATATTCATAACAGATTCTGTCAATCAGTGCGACATTAGCCCCATAATAAGCTGACCACCAGAGCGGACCAGGCAGGTGAAGAAGATAAGGTCAGGATCAGCACTCTCTCAGTAGTAAAATGTGTAGCTCAACAGAAAAAGATTAAATAAGATTCATTTGGTATGATCGCTGTAATATAGCAGTTATTATAGTATACTTCAATTGGACCATTTACTTTATTTAGATATTTATCCTGGGTTTCTGCAGATAACACCAAGTCTTATTTAATGCTTTTAATACCCCTTTAATGCACTTCTTAACCTACATGTGTTAAATATTATAGCAGCCTATTATAGCATCACTGTGTTTAATTGCTGATACATACAACATTCATTCATAAAGATTTAGGTGTCAATAATAGACTTTAGTTACAAAAGGAGGGCAGCAAATGCTGGTTTTAGCACTTGACCAGTAAGTAAAATGGATCATTCCAGACGTAGTACCAAAGTATAAAAAACTTCGATCAAATAGTTGATTCGAGGGAGAAAACAGAGAAAATAGTGTCTGCTCAGCTAAAATGATGCTTTAATATGGCAAAAAAAATACACCAGACAGATGAAAGAATAACAAGAAAGGCAAAGCAAACAATGATCGGGTGCAGGGAAATCAAAGAATGTCCTTAGTGACCTGCGAGTACTCTCAGAAGACACCTATTTTTACAAACTATTTGCAAGAAACCCCTATGAATACCACTGCTAAAGAAAAGAGCTTACAGTTTGCTGAAGAACACATTGGCCAATGAGAACAATAGACAGATGATACGATTGTTCCTATTGGGTCTAAAGGCCACAATGGACCCATAAACATTTTATCCACAATACACTGTGAAGACTGTAGAATGTGGAGGTGTAAGCATTAGGGTTTGGGGATGCGTTTCATATTTTGGAGTCAGCCCCATTTATCACATGGACTAGTTCGACTACAATATATCAGAATGCTGGAAGAGGTGGTGACATGAAAAATGCTGTTTCTGATCCAAAACCCAGGAATCCAGAAACTGCAGAATATTAGTCCATTCAGCTTGGGTTGGATGTTAGTTGACTACATTGTAAAGCAGTTTTCAGAAATAAAGTTTATAAAACTAAATATTAGTACAGTGATTAACAAAAATCACTAAATCTGAACACATTGTAAATTTTTAATTTTGTAAATGAATATCGTCAACTTCCTCAAATAATGGCAGTAATTCTTTGACCAAAATGCCTTAAAATGTCCTTAGTTTAATAGATCATGTGATTCTACCCCTGTAATAAAATGTCAAGAGTGAATTGTAATCCCCATAAATAATACTGGGCCGTTATTTTTAGGAAGGTGACAATACACAGACAATGATAATAATGCTATAATAATTATATAATACTGTGCAGAAACCCTGTTATTCTACACCAACCAGTACCACACTAGGAATTAGAAATAATCAATAAAAGTAAAGTACTCATGTAACAATTATTTTTCTCGAGAGCTAAATCTTGACGTGTATTAAGCATTAATGTAAGGGTTTTCCATCTTCTTACAGAGTTTTCACTATAATAAAGCCGCAAACTCCTCACTGTACAGTTGGGCTAATTTTATTGTGAATACTTATCATTCAGTTGATTAAAATATTACATAAACAACTAGGTACATTTAATGGAACTTATACACCAAGAACCTTTAAAACATCGAAACATTGTTCTTCCCGTCCATCAGGAGGAGAGCTGTGTTTCAATACAAGTGGACGATGCTGGAACCGGCTCATTCTATTAAGCCCCAGATCAATTAACAGGGACTTAATAGAAATACAATAATTATCACATATACAAATGATGTCTGGGAAAATTGGATACTCTCTCTGATTGCAATAATGGATCTAAATAAATTCAATCAATCACAGTTTCTAATTATTCGTTGTGACAGATTGGATTACACCCATTTCTACATACATCATATGCATGTGGAAATTGCCCATAGTCCACATACTTACAATGTGAGCCACTTTAGTTGTTCTGTGGTTAAAGCAAAATGATATGCGAGCTAAATCTTGAGACTTTTGAGTGAAAATAAAAAGTGCAGAACATTATTAAGTAATACTACAACATGCCTTCCACGGTGCTCTTCAAACTGAAAGAGCAGCTGTAACAGGTATTGTTTATACACACATCTACAAGTTAAGCAGAACAGCGTCCACAGTGCATTTAAAATGACTGTCAAAATAAATAATGACATACTACAATTAAGAATCGATTTAAAACTGTGTTAAAGAAATGCTTCATGACCCAAGGAAGATACTTGCACTGAAGGGATTGCTGTATGGACTGCACCACTATAATTTACAGATATTCTGAGTTAGAAAGCATGCTGATGCTATTCCACACGGTATCACGAGAGGTGGAATGGTTCAAATACTTTCTGAAAACGAATGGCATAGAACTATGCACAGGTTGTAAGCACCCCATTATTATTTAGGAAAAATATGAGATAGTACAGTATGATTTTTGATTTCCAAAAATTAATTTGCAAAAAAAAAAAAAAAAAAAAAAAAAGCAGTGACTTGTCAGTTTTGTCTTTGCAGATCTCAATGAAGACCAAGGGCGATCTGAACATAGAGCAACATGAAGTTCTTACATCCAGATACATTTCAATCTACCTGCCATCACAGAAACAATGAGCTGATTAAAAGTTCGTTCTGAAGACAGATCTTCAGTCGAATCCTTGCCAATCACTTTGCTCAGAGTCATATTCAAGCTCAGTGCCAACGCACCGCACCCCTTCCAGTAACATTGGAGTTCCATGATGTGGGTCTACGGAAGAGAGAATGGGAAAAGCATTTAAACAAGTTTAAACAGAATAATAAAACTAATGAATTACTTTAATAAATCTCTGGCAAATTTAAATTTAAAAAATGATAGAATTTGAAACCAAACAATAGGATTCAAGGAGGTTTTATGATCATTTCCATCACTTGTGGCATGAAATAAAAACAAAATTATGGCCCACGGACCCAGAGTAACCCAGTACTTTAAAATAAATATAGAACATCTAACGTACACTATAAAAACATATATTATACACACTCACATAACTATGAATATAAACAACAATTTTAGTAGAAAAAAAAGTGTGTGTGCTGGGTGAGAAGGGTCCTTCGTAATGCAGGAGGCCCTTTTCCTGCATCTGTTGGTGAAGATGTCTGTTGTGGTGGGGAGACTGACTCCAACAGTCCTCTGTGCAGCCTTCACTACCCAATAGAATTTTCTACAGTAAGCAATCAAGTATAAAAAGTGGGGAACAGATACAGTACAGGCCTTCTCATTCAATGTGTTTTCTGTATTTTCACGACTATTTACATTGTAGATTCTCACTGAAGGCATCAAAACTATGGATGAACACATGAGGAGTTATGTACTTAACAACAAAAGGGGAAATAACTGAAAAAATTTTTATATTCTAGTTTCTTCAAAATCGCCCCCCTTTGTTCTGATTACTGCTTTGCACACTGTTGGCATTCTCAATGAGCTTTAAGAGGTCGACACCTCGTTTTGTGCCTATAAGGGTTAATTAGTACAATTAATTTGAATGCCAACAGTGTGCCAATCAGTAATCAGAGCAAAGGGGGCTATTTTGAAGCCACTAGAATTTAAAACGTTTTCACTTATTTCACCTTTTTTTTTGTTAAGTACATAACTCCTCATGTGTTCATTCATAGTTTTGATGCCTTCAGTGAGAATCTAGACTGTAGATAGTCGTGAAAATACAGAAAACACATTATATGAGAATAGGTGTCCAAACTTTTGGCCTGTAATGTATATATTAAAGGTGTAACAGTACACTGGATTCTTTGCTAACCGTTCGGTTCGGGCCACGCGGTTCAGTGCGCTCTTTTGTGCACTTCAGAAAATTAAAAAATTAAAAGAACTTGGCACCACTTGGACTCATTTCAGTTAAAATGTTCCTGAAAATGCCAAGTCTTCTGCCTGCTTTTGCAATCTGAATTGTAATCTCAATGAATTTCATCCTGGTAAAATAACGGTTACTAAATTATTTTTTAAAAAGAACACAACGGCATGAAATATGTATTTTAATAAAACAAGGTGGAACTAAAGTTAAGAGTCTAGATAGCTCTACACCGAGCCGAGTCGCATACTGTAAACACCTCTAACATTCCAAACTAAAGATCAGTTTACAGGCGGAGTTTAAAGTTTGGATCGAGTGGAAATCACACACAGATACCATATTCACTGCTTCATTCAAATCAAAAGTGTGGAAGGATTTGGGGTCCCTGTGATTTACACCAGCACTGAAGCAGTGTGGGTAGACTGAACGCAGATGGTCACCGTTGTACAGCTTCAATCAAAACCAGAGCTCATAAAACTATTAAACGTCGCTATCTACATTTACATTTAGCAGACGCTTTTATCCAAAATGACTTACAAGTATCCCAACTTGATGGTTGGGGTCAGGACACAGGGTTACAATTACATTACATTTAGTCATTTAGCAGACGCTTTTATCCAAAGCGACTTACAAATGAGAGAACAACACAAGTTAGTATTATTAGGAAGAACCAGCTACACTGTAGCACTATCAACCCTGCCTCATATCCATGTCTTTTTAACAAATGTAAATATTTAGACACTTATATACAGGTGCTGGTTACAAAATTAGAATATCATGAAAAGTTTGATTTATTTCCGTAGTTCAATTCAAAAAGTGAAACCTGCATATTATATTCATTCACTACATACAGACAGATATTTCTTTTTTAAATTAAGATAATTACAACTGACAACTTTTATCTAAGGCCATTAATATTATCTAAGGCCATAAGGATTTTTTAGAAATAATGGCCAACTAAAGAGTATGAACATAAAGATTATGAGCATATACAGCACCCAATATTTAGTTGGGGCTCCTTTGGCCTGGATTACTGCAGCAATGCGGCGTGGTGCTGCTTAGGGGTTATGAGAACCCAGGTTTCTCTATAGGAGCCTTCAGCTCTTCTGAAATGTTGGGGGGTCTGCCATATCGCATCATCATAATACCGCAAAAATTTCCTTTGGGGTTTAGGTCAGGTGAGTTTGCTGGCCAATTAACACGGATACCATGGTCCTTAAACCAGGTACTGGTAACTTTGGCGCTGTGTACAGGAGCCAAGTCCTGTTGGAAAATTAAATCTGCATCTCCATAAAGTTAGTCAGCAGCAGGAAGCGATCTAAAACGTACTGGTAGACCGCTGCGTTTACCTTGGAACTCAAAAAAACACAATAGACCAACAACATGGCAACACAAAACCATCACTGACTGTGTCAACTTTACACTGAACCTCAAGCAACGTGGATTCTGTGCCTCTCCTCTCTTCCACCAGACTCTGGGATCTTGATTTACAAAAAAAAACAAAAATTTACTTTCATCGGAAAACATAACTTTAGACCACTCAACAGCAGTCTAGTCCTTTTTGTTTTCAGCCCAGACAAGAAACCTTTGAGGCTGTCTCTTTTCTTTTGTGGCTTGACACAAAGAATGTGACCGCTGCAGTCCACTCTTTGTGAATCTCATTTTTGTTTCACAATCCTCTCCAGGGTGTGGTTATCCCTTTTGCTTATACACTTTTTTCAGACACATCTTTTACCTCTTTTACCTCTCCTTGTGCAAGGTGTCAGTGGTCATCTTATGGACAACTGTCAAGTCAGCAGTCTTCACCATGATTGTGTAGCCTACAGAAGTAGACTGTGAGACAATTTAAAGGCCTTAGCAGGTGTTCTGAGGTAATTAGAGGATTAGCTGTGTTGCATGAGGTGTCTGATAATGAACTACAATATTCTACATTTCTGAGATGGTGAATTTGGGATTTTCATAATTTTATAATGAAAGAAAATCAGCCTTTTCATGATATTCTAATTTCATGAAAAATGAAAACTTCAATGATTCCATAAGACAACTGCTTTCATTGACATTTCATTTAAAAAATTTGTTTACATTAATAAATCACATCATACTTAAATGCCCAAACCTTCCAGAACAGGGACATTTCTTAATTGTTTTTATCCTTAAATTCTAGTAAATTATATATTCAAAAACATTTCTAGGACACTTTAATCTGGACATACTTTAATATCAAGCTGAACATTATGTTTAATAAAAGGGGTCAGCTGCTCTTAAAAATTAATGTACTGAACAGCCAGTACTAATTACAGAAATAAGCATAACTGCACAAGTTATTTCTTCTATCTGTGTTAATTAAAATAAATTAGCATGTTGATAGGTTATGCCTTTCCTTTTTAGAAAGTTGAACCTACATCAAAATACATGCACAAAATTTTCAAAAAATATATATATAAATATTATAGCACATGTATGTGAATAGCAAAACAATCCTAACAAAATTGCAATAGTACTAGCTAATGTTAACAACAATGAGGCCATTATCTTTAAGTTAAAAGACGACTAGTAAAACAACTGAACTCCTTTTCTGAGATTTTATCTGGCTGTTAGAAAGATAATAATAAAAAAAAAAAAAATAATTCTATATTACTACACATTTGATAAAAATATACTTGGATAGTGATCAATTAAGAGAAATCTGTAAGCAAAATCACTATTTTTAGAATGTTGTGTGACCCTTTTTGTAGCAACGACTGTATTAAGGAAATTAAACTCTGGATGTCAAAAAACTTCCTACTCCTAAATTCTGATAAAACTGAGGTACTTATAGTTGGTCCTAAGGACAGAATAAACAAAGCCTCTACTACAGTGTTAAACCTCGATGACTCCTTAATCAGACCCAGTTCATCTGTAAATAATCTGG
>JAOUQT010000025.1:9989404-9999485 GCA_025769995.1 Xyliphius kryptos | reverse complement strand
ATAACTGCTGTGCTACAACCTTTTCTAGGATCTGGGAGAGGAAGGGGAAAAAAGTCAGGAGAAAGTACAGACTGTGAATAAAAATGGAAGGTTTTAGACAGTGTAAAATTGCAAAGAGATTAATCATATCATCATCTAGAGTGCATAATATCATCAAAATATGCATAGAATCTGAAAGAATACAAGGTGCCCGTGATCTTCGAACCCTTAGACGGCACTGCACCACATACAGGCATGCTGCTGTATTGGAAATCACAAAATATGCTTAAGAATATTTCCAGAGAACATTATCTGTGAACACAATTCACTGTGCCATCCACGGTTGCCAGTTAAAACTCTATAGTTCAAAGAAGAAGTCGTATCTGAAAAAGATCCAGAAGTGCAGACATCTTCTCTGGGCCAAGGCTCATTTAAAATGGACCAATGGCAAAGTGGAAAAATTCTGTGGTCAGACTAATTGAAATTTTAAGTTCTTTATGGAAATCATGAATGTCGTGTCATTAGGACTAAAGAGGAGAGGAACAAGCCAAGTTTTTAATAGTGCTCAGTTCATAGGCGTGCATCTCTGATGGTATGGGGTTGCATTAGTGTGTGTGGCATGTGCAGCTTACACACCTGGAAGGACACCACAAATGCTGAAAGGTATATCCAGGTTCTAGAGCAACAGATGCTCACATCCAGATAATCTCTTTGAGGAAAGACCTTGCATTTTTAACATGACAGTGCCAGTCTACATACTGCATCAATTACAGCATTATGGCTGCATAGAAAAAGGGTCTGGGTACTGAACTAGCCAGCCTGCAGTCCAGATAGAAAACATTTGGCGCATCATAAAACAGAAGATATGAAAAGAAAACAGTTAAGCAACTAGAATTCTACATTAGACAAGAATTGGTTAACACTTCTTTACCTGAACTCGAGCAGCTTGTTTTCGCAGTCCCCAGGTGTTTACAGACTTTGGTAAATAGAAAATGAGATGTCTCATAGTGGTAAACATATTACTCACTGTTGTTCTTTGCATTTCTCTTACACTCTCATTTTGCAGATTATTCTTGTTTCTAGAGTCAATTCAGCAGGGCAGATATAATATCAGATATAATCAAATTACTTCTGAGCTCAGTAAGGTTTACATGAGTTTTTCTGCCCCAGCAGATTCTATCCGTGTGTGTGTGTTTGGTTGTGTGTGTGTGTGTGTGTGTGTGTGGAAATCTTTTATGCACACTGAATTTAGCTTAGTTGTCACAATATCCCCACATAGGAACACACAGGAAGGAGGCAGATGTTGTTGCAGAGAGGTGCTTTTAATAATAAGTTTTTAGGAAATGAGAAAACAAAAATGAACTTAAACCGTAAGAAACAAAACTAGGAACTAGGCACAAGGTGGCAAGAAACAAAGAAATACACTCTTGGCATAATCTCTTGGCAAAGAATTTAACAAAATTAAGAACTTAAATAGTAACCTAAGTGGTGCGCGAAATACAAAACAGCTGAAACCCATTTTCTATAGATATGTGATGTATGTATAGATATGACTTGTGTACTTGGTTATACAGATATGACTTGTATATAGATATATTCAATATTTATAGATATGACTTGTGTATAGATGTATGACTTGCGTATAGATATATGACTTGCGTATAAATATATGACTTGCGTATAGATATATGACTTGTGTATAGATGTATGACTCGTGTACAGATATATGACTTGCATATAGGGTCTTACCCCTATCGTTTTTGGCACCATAAACATATTTCCCAAGCACTTCACTTTCATCTGCATTTTTTTCAGACTCTGACCTTTAAATTACCTGTGATGGCAAGTAGGTTCTGATTGGGACTCTCTTGTATAACTACCCAGCCTTATCATCTTTATTGACAACAGTTGCTGCATAACACTGAATAAAAGTATCCCTTGTGGCAAATGTAGATGATTTGTCTCTGCCGCTCACTAGATTGTTGGATTTCAGATATTTAGGAATGCAGATAGCAACTATGGTGTTTGCAGTCTTCTTTGCCGGAGAACAGCACTGTTTGAAGTGTCCTGTGCCTTTCCACCTAGTCTCAGACAATCCACAAAATGCTAATGTTTAGTCTCTCTAATGCACGAACAAGTATTGACAATTTGCCAAGTGAATTAAGACCCCCTAATATTATACTGTCCCATCTTGACACTTCTAAGCCTTCTAAGCCTTTTTCTTGTTGCTCATCATCTTGTCTTGTTAAGTTGAGCAATAAATCCTTTGATGATGATAATGATTATGATCAGATATTTTTCTTTCCTGTAGAGCACCATTAGTCCTGTGGAGTGACAATCAATTGTGAGAGTTTTAAAAATCTCTTAATTAGCCTAAAAACTGTATATCTACTCTATTGTATTTCTGTAAATGCTGTGAGCCAGTTATGTATGGCAAACATTTAAAATCTCCTGTGGTGTTTGTTAAGAAAAATACTGTTTCACCCCACCTCTTAAGAAACCATATATTTAAAAAATATGCTTTAGGAAAGAAAATTCATGTTTCATCAGAATAGCATTACCTATAGCTTGTAAATGCAGCCATCTGAGTCATGTGGATTGTTTCCAGATTTGCATCTGAAAAAGTTTCATGTTTCTCTAAAAGTCTAAAAAAAGAAGACTTGAGAGATATCTGGGCTTTGCTTTCACGCTTTAGACTTCAGATATCTGTGAAAAGAAATCCGAATTAACTGCCTTTGGCAAATGGACTGAACAAATTCACCCAAAGCACTTTACTGTCCTTACTCACTTTCTTTTTTTCTCTTCTCTCTATTTTTTTTATTCAGTCTCAGGCTTGATTGACAGCTGGCTCGGTGGGAAAGAAACCTTGAGAGAAAGATATCGTCAGGAAAAGCGCTATCGCCTTTCGTCTCGTCTTTCACAACATGGCGTCTGCACGCACCTGCACAATGACGGAGAAAAAGTACCGGCGTTGACTTTTTTTCTTGTTAAGAACATCAATAGTTTAAGTCTTTGTCTGTTTAAATGTCTGTGGAGCTGTGGAAGGAACCATTCAAGCGGCTATTTTTACAGAAAAAACGTCTTGTAGAAATTTTTCATGTCTGTACATGAGAACAGAGGCCATGGCACGGCCCTTGCTGAAGATCCAGCGCTACTGCCGCCGCAAGCCTGTGCGCTTTTTCTCTTTCATCCTTCTCTACCTCACAGCCGGCAGTCTGGTCTTTATCCACTCAGGCTTCTCGGGTGATTCCGGTTCTGGGGGTGGACACAGGCCGCTAGTATTAGTTGAGGATGGCACAGCTACATCTGCTGATGGCTTGGGCATTGTAAGAAGGGCGTTTAGGGAGACACGGCCCTCACGAAGGTTTGGGGTCACCTGGGAGAAAGCAAGGAGCAGCAAAGAAACAGAGGAGGCCAGAGGTACAGTAAATACATCCTATCACAAGAACACCAATACACCAACACTTCAATACATCTTCGCAATAATTATATCTCTGACCAAATGGTATAGAATATCCATAGAATCGATTTAGATTTAATATGTTTTGGTAGGGGTGGCAAAGGACTGCAGTGGGTGGCAGGTTCTCTGGTTCCTTTCCTTTTTCAAGAAAAAGTAATTAACGGGTAGGTAAAGGGTACGGCATTAAAAGTAAGTGTTTATTACTGTGTTATTTGCAAATAAGAAACACATTTACTCTTCTGAAATGCACTATAGGTCCCTTAACATATGTTCAGCTAGGGACACACACACAGCTAGCCAAAAAAAATTTAGGACATGTGACTGATTATGTGATGTCACGTTAAACGCAGTCATATATGCTCTGTGGGGTATTGATAAGTTAGTTGAGCATCCCACTCCCTTGTCAGCTATTGCAGACACGGGGTGTCAAACACAAGTTATAAAGCTTCTGGTTTACTTATTGAGTACTTCCTAAATGTATTACACACTGTTGTAAGGAATTTTAATTACGTTTAAATAGCATAAATACAGTAAGGTCTGTGCATGGTGTTACTTAACTACACATTGTGTATACATTATATAACAAAGCCTACATTTTAATTACATTTTAATTCATTGTAGGTTTGTTTTTGATGCATTTGCTCACCTGCCTTGACTCACATTTGAGCTAATCCATAGGGTTATCTGTACTCTATATGTCATCGGTTTACTCTTTGCCTGCTAGAATCTTTCTGGGGTGGCTGTCCATGAGATTTACGAATGTGTTTTTGGTCACATACTGATGTTGGACAAGAAGGCCTGGCTCTCAGACTCTTCTCTAATTAATTCCAAAGATGTTCTATTGGGTTAAGGTCAGGACTCTGTGCAGGCCAGTCAAGTTCATCCACACCAGACTTTGTCATCAATGTCTTTAAGGACCGTTCTTTGTGTACTAGTGTAGTCTTGTTCTAAGAGGAAGGGGCCAGTTCCAAACTGTCCTACAAAGTTGGGAGCATGGAATTGCCCAAAATGTCTTGGTATGCTGAAGCATTCCTTTACCTGCGTGATTGGAACACCTGATTCCGATAATTTGGATGGGTGAGCAAATACTTTTGGAAATATAGTGTATGTACATGTAATTTAACCTATGCCAGTCCATTAAGGCTTTACATAGGGCTCACACTTTCTTTCTGCCTGCTTCTACAACATAATACTTATTTGCCTTTAGCCATTCAAAACCAACTAGTAATCATGTATCCCAATAACAACAAGTTCACTGGATTGTCAGCAGCTGCATTTCTGAGCTTGTCTCTGGGGTCATCAGGTAGGCACCTCCTCTCATCAGCCTCTCATAAGGCTCAACAGTGAAGTCTGGCATCCCAGACCTACCCCCACCAAGCCTTAACACACCCACCCACTATCCACAACCGTGACTACAAAATGGTCTTCCTGGTGACTAAGGCTGTACAAAGCCCCAATAGCACTGTTAATGCATGCTTAGTGCCACCAGTTCCATGTTATCCTTACCATGTTTACAACATGACCTCTTTGGTGACTAAGACTGTACGAATATACAATGGTGCTTGAATGTTTGTGAAGCCTTTAGAATTTTTTGCATAAATAGGACTTAAAATATCATTAGATTTCTGCACAATTCCTAAAAGTAGATAAAGAGAACCCAGTTAAACAAATGAGACAAAAATATGATAATTTAGTCTTTTTTTGGGGGGGAAAACATATTACACATTTGCGAGTGGCAAAAGTATGTGAACCTCTAAGATTAGCATTTAATTTGATGGTGAAATCAGAACCAGTTTCTTTATCTAAAGAACAGGGATGTATTGAATTTGGCATTTCACATCACATGTTTGTGTAAGTGTATCATGGCACAAACAAATGAGACTTCTGAGAATCTCTGAAAAAACATTGTTTGTGTATGTACAGATTGTGTACAAATGGAGCAAATTTAAGAACATTGTTACCCTCTCAGAAAGTGGTCAACCAACAAAGATCTCTACAAGAACAAGATGTGTATTAATCTGCGAGGTCACAAAGTACACCAATGTAACCTCTAAGCAACTGAAGGTCTCTTACATTGGCTAATGTTAATGTTCATGAGTCCAGAATGGCAGGGTTGCAAGAAGAAAGCCACTGCTCTCCAAAAACATTGTTGCTAGTCTGCAGTTTGCTAAAGATCATGTTCACAAGCCAGAAGTCTATTGGATAAATAAAACTTTATGTTTAAATGAAAAGTGTTATGTTTGGAGAAAATAAAATATTGCATTCCAGCATAAGAACCGTATCCCAACCCAAAATGTTGGAGGTAGTATTATGGCGTGGGTCTGCTTTGCTGCATCTGGGCCAGGATGGCATGCCATCATTAATGGAACAATGAATTCTGAATTATATTAGAAAATTCTAAAGGAAAGTCTAAAGTACACAAGTCATTCTACCAAAGAATGTTTATGGAAGAAATTAAGAAAAAGTTACATTTTTGTTTCAGTTATTGCCACACTGGTGGGGTCACTCCAGGTTCTAAAAACAAAGGTTCACAAACTTTTGCCAGACACAAATATGTAATATTGGAACATTTTCCTCAATAAATAAAATACCAAGTATAATATTTTAATCTCAGTTGTTTAACTGGGTTCTCTTCATATATTCAGGACCTTTTAGTCTACTTTTAGGAGAAAATGTGATAATGTTTGTCATATTTATGCAGAAATATAGAAAATTATAAAGGGTTCACAAACTTTCTGCCCCACTGTATAATTCATGCAATATTTGGCCTTACTAGATTGCTTTTAAATAATTTAAGATTATTAAAAATAATTGTCTATATAAATTCTCATTTAACCGTGGAATCTGCTTATTTTATAAGGTAATTTCATTCTTTTTTGCATCTCCCTTCATTGGGGTCAATCTTCTCCACTTGATTGTCTGCATCCTCTGCTATCACACCAACTACCTGCGTGTCTACATCCATATATCTCCACTTAGTTCTTCCTCTCTGCCTCCTGCCTGGCAGCTTCATCTCTAACATCCTCCTACCAATATATCCACTGTCCCTCCCCTGCACATGTCCAAAACATTTTAGTATACCGTCTCTAACTTTGTCTCCCAATTTTCCAACCTGTGCTGTAACAAAGACTTTAACATCTTCGGCTCTGCCACCTCCAGCTCCGCTTCCTGCCTCTCAGTCTGTGCCACTGTCTACAAACCCAACAAGTCTGGTCTCACTATTCTCTTATAAACCTTTCCTTTCACTTTTGCTGCAACCATTTTGTCACACATCATTCCTGAAACATTTCTCCATACAGTCCATCCTGCCTGTCAACTCTTTTTCACACTCCCCATTTTCTTGAACCGCTGATCCCAAGTACCTAAAGTCCTGCACCTTTGTGATCACTGCTCCCCGTAGCCTAACTTTCCTGACTCGCTATTATATACATCTGCTTGGCCTTTGCTGCATCCCTTTTTGTCCTTTACTGCATCTTTCTCTTCAGTTCTCTCCTTGTCCCATTTCTTCTTTGCTAACCTCTTCCTCTGAATAACCTTAGCCAAATAGCCAGTATCCCAAACCTTTCTAAACTTCTCTCTGAACTCAACATGTTTCCTTTCTCAACTTCCACTATTTGGTCTTTTGCTCTGCCTTTGTTTTCTTCTTCTTACTAGCCACGAGACATCCTACACATGACCATCCGATGCTGTATAGCTATACACTCCCTTATAGTCTCTTTCAAGCACCAATTCTGTTCCTTTGTTTCCTTTACTAAAATACCCATTGAAATCTGCACCAATCACCTCTTCCCCCTCTACCACTATATCTAGCTCCCTCCAGAATCTCTCTCCACTATCTCACTCTTTTTTAACTTTCTGAATGATCCACTATGAGTTAATTTTAATGACTCCTCATTTGGCTTGACAAGTTGGTTTATGATAAATTTTTTAATGTCATGTTTTTAACAAACCGGATTATAAAATAGTTGGGACAAAGTACAAACTGTAAATAAATGCAATAATTTACAAATCTCAAAAACTGATATTGCATTCACAATAGAACGTAGTCAACATATCAAATGTTGTAAGTAAGACATTTGAAATTTTGTGATTTCAACACATCTTAAAAAAGAAATGTATTGTAAATCATAAAATGGGCTCGGGAATATTCCCAGAGAACATTATCTGTGAACCCAATTCACTGTGTCATCCGCCGTAACGGCTAAAACTCTATAGTTCAAAGAAGAAGCTGTATCTAAAAGAGATCCAAAAGCGCATACATCTTCTCTGGCCCTATGCTCATTTAAAATGGACTCTTGAAAACTGTTCTGTGTTCAGATGGAGTTTGTTATGGAAATCAGGGACAGACTAAAGAGAAGAAGGACGACCCAAGTTGTTACCAGAGCCTAGTTCATAAGCCTGCATCTCTGATGGTATGGGGTTGCATTAGTGTGTGTGGCATGAGCAGCTTACACATCTGGAAAAACAGCATCAATGCTAGAAGGTATATCTGGTTTCTATAACAACATATGCTTCCATCCAGATAATGTCTCTTTTAGGGAAGACCTTGCATTTTCCAACATGACAATGCCAAACTACATACTGCATCAATCACAGCATCATGGCTGCATAGAAGAAGGGTCTGGCTATTGAACTTTCACTCATAGGAAACATTTGGCGCATTATAAAACAGAAGATATGACAAAAAAACCTCTGATAGTTGAGCAACTAGAATTCTACATTAGACAAAAATAGGTCAATACTCCTATCCCTCAACTTGAGAAACTTGTCTCCTCAGTCCCCAGATGTTAACAAAATGTTGTAAAGAGAAAAGAGGATGTCACACAGTAGTAAACATGGCCTTGTCCCAACTTTTTTTGTGTTGTTGTCATGAAATTTAAAATTATCTAATTTTTCTCTTTAAATTATACATTTTCTTAGTTTAAACATTTGATATGTGATCTCTGTTCTATTCTGTATAAAATATGGGCTTTTGAAACCTCCACATCATTGCATTCTGTTTTTATTTACAATATGTACTTTCTTTGGAATCGGGTTTGTATTTCTAGATAGAAATGTTTTAAAATATTCAACTCAGGGTGATAATTGTAACTTGATTGCTGGATTAAATTGTGTGATTTAAGCAAATTTGACCAGGGTCAGGAAGTTGGAGCCTGGAAGTGTGCGGCCAGTGATTCAGCAACAGCTGATCTTGTGGGCGATCCTATTCCTATCCGTAGCCCACCTTATACTCGGTATGCAGCATGTATGCCACTTTGAAGAGTCTGTTTTCTGATTTCCAGTAATTAAATGTAGACTAACCCATTATTACTCAGATACTGCTTATTACCAGTGTATTTTATTCCTCATGCAAATGTTATCTCTAAATTAATGTGTTTTTTGTTGTGATGTCTAAGGATAAAATAGTTTTAGGAAATAAAGGCCAAATACCTGTTCATTATTGGGAGCAGCAAGGTCACATACTCATTCGCCACTTGCGTTTACACAGTAAAGACCCATGACCTGGTCATTGCTGTTTGGTAATGTCTATTATTATTATTGGGGGGAAAAGTAAACATGACTGTCTTTCACTTTGTTTAATGGTGAGAGCTGTGTTGGTGCCTCTTGCTGGAATCTACTGTATGTTTACAGATAGCAAAGACGATTTTTTATGGCGTTATATGATAGAAATTTGGATTTGTCGTCAACCAGGTTTAGAATGGCCTGGAGAAATATTTGTACACCACCAATTAGGATTGTATAAAGGAGTAAATTTACAAGCCACAGCAAATTATGTTTATAAACAGTTGTGTTTAAAATAATAGCAGTCAAACATCAACCAGATCATTCACTATTTTTGCTAGAAATTATCATAGAAATCCAACATAATAATAGCAGTGTGAAGTGATCAGTTAAAGTCATTTATTCTGTGAAAAAAATGTGTCAATTAGCTCTTATTTAAGGATGAAGCACATGCATTAAATCTGAAAACTTGAGAAAATAGGTCAATCCAGACATTGTTAGCTTGCTTTGATTTGGAAAGGGGAAAATAAAGATATAAAGAAGTGCTGATAATAAAATCATCTCCAGTGCTTTCAAATTGAAACCAAAACCAGAGAGATGGAATTAAATGGAAGACAACCATTCAGATGGATTGAATAATAACCAGAATAGCAAAGACTCAGACAACGATCAACTCCAGTGTGATCAAAGACAGTCTGAAGTTACCTGTGGGTACTATGACAATTGTGAATAGTGTAATCTATTAGCAAGAAGTCCCGGCAAAGTCCCACTGATAATATAAAGACGTGCCAAAAAACACATCAACTTGCCTAAAGAGAAATGGCAAACATTTTGTGGATGAATGTTAAATTGTTCTTTTCGAATTCGAGCCAAAGTACACTCTGAACACAGTGAACCATTGTGGTGAAGCCATCTTGATATGGGGATGTTTCACTTTCTATGTTTTCGGGCCTATTTACAACATACCAGGAATCAGTTTGTATATATAAAAATATATGAAGAGGTCATGTTGTCTTATGCTGAGGAGGGAAATGGGTGTGTCAACAAGACAACAAACCCAAACACACCAGCAAACAAGCAACATCTTGGTTACAGACCAACAAAATTAAAGTTATGGAAATGGATCTCTGGATCTAACCT